>JAJTUV010000461.1:0-107500 GCA_021653895.1 Mastomys natalensis
TTGTCCTTCTCATCTTTCACTGTCGCCTTGATGGTCACTATCTGCGATGGAGGAAGGCCTATTGCTCTGATGGACACAGGCTCATCGGCAAGGGCATTTGAAGGTGTGGCTATCAACTGGAACATTGTCAAACTCTTCAAAGGCACTTCCTCTCTGTGATGAAAGAGGAAAAATGAGCTGAAGACTTAAAAGTCCAAGGCAAGGCTGTCCTCAAACCTTTCAAGGACTTCAGTACAAAACGTGTAGCACTGGAAAGTGAGGAGGGGTCAGTGGTGGCAGAGGGGTGTGTGTGTATGTGTGTGTGTGTGTGTGTGTGTGTGTGTGTGTCCTCTTCCCCACCCAGGGTCTTGAAGATAAGGAGTCAGCAAGGGGAGGGAGGAAGTCAGGCAATGGTAAGAGGAATTCCTGACTGTCTAGCAGTCAGGCCGCTGCTGGGTTCTGACTTACTATCCACCAGGTCCTTCTTTATTAAGACACATTTCACAGAATAGACAGATTAATGATTATCCAAGTGCTGCAGATTATGCTGATCTTTCTTTACACGTCTAGAGTTGCAAGTTCAGTCACAATTAGAAAACATGAACAAACCAGAATTTATTCTTATTATCAGCCCTATAACTCCAATGTAAAGAATCTAAAGAATGTTTCCTCCAAAGCAAATACATTTATTATATGGCAGCCTGCTTTCATAGGAAGAAAATATCTGAACTGATCCTTCAATGAATAGCAAATGCCAATGCCTAACTTCTTTCACTGTATGTTTTATCATCTACACTATAAAGTAGAACACATTTATTTTAGACTGTCTAACTTACTGAGTTTATTCCTCCAGGGGTGTACCCTGTATGAACCCTATCTTCAAACTACATTCTGAGAGACTTCTAAGCCTATGACAAAAAGAGATCTTGAATCTATAACCTTTTCTCCTGGCTAGTCAGTTTGTCAGTTGTCTCTGTTTACCCTGCACCAAGTATACTGTTTGAGTCAGCTGAGGGGCAGATTCCCCAAGAAGCTTCCTGGCGTAATGGCCTCATCTATGTGCTCACCTGTGCTCAGTGATCTGTAAGGCAAAAAGGAAGACTTCCAAATGTGGCCAGATAAAGTTAATTTTAGGATTTCCCTGAAAAGACTCAGACATATTTTTTTTTTTTTCAGAAAAAGACATGAAATGAATCATAATGCAGAAAGTTGGCAAGAATGCAACTCACAGAGACCAAAGCCCAAAAGTTAGAGACAGAAGGACAGCAATTGCAGCAATCGGCTCAGCCTTGCTGGAACTTGTCAAGCTGTGGTATTGGCTTCATGACCTTCAGGATTTCCAGTGGATAAGGCCATGCCAGGGAATGGAGAGAAGGAGAGTGGGGGGGGGAGGGAGAGATGGGGGGAGGAGAGGGAGAGAGTAGCTGAGGAAAGGGAGAGAGCAGGAACATTGGTCATAGGTTACAGCGATGACATAAGCTAAATGACATGCTAAACTCTGGTTAGTAATGGAGAGCAAAACTGAGAATTCTAACTAGATTTGAGCCCACAGATTCATATCTCAGCTATTATAAAACTGTAGTTTTGAGGTTTTGAATAAATTGAGCTTTAATGCTTTGAACATTATACCCACCATGAAGTATTTGTGAAGTTTTAAGGGAGGTAACACATGGATCTAAAACAGTACACCTCTCCTGCCCAATTTAGTCCGAGAGTAATAAGATAATACTATTATCTAATTAGATAAAATCTATTATGGTGGTGATGTAACTAGGGGCTCACAGTTTGATTGGCAAAGGGATTTTAAAGGGATACAGAATGGAACATGAAGAGAATTTATTGGAGTCAGAACAGGAAAGAATGTCCTTGAGAGGAGAGTGAATATGGAGAAACAGAGTTAGATTTGTAAAATGACATAGATTTAGCGTGTGTGTGTGTGTGTGTGTGTGTGTGTCTGTGTGTCTGTGTGTCTGTGTGTCTCTGTGTGTATCTGTATGTGGTGTGTGTGTGCCTCTGTCTGTGTATGTATGTCTGTCTGTGTATGTGTGTGTGTGTCTGTGTGTGTATGTGTGTGTCTGTATGTGGGGTGTGTGTCTGTGTGTGTGTGTGTGTGTGTGTGTGTGTGTCTGTCTGTCTGTCTGTCTGTTGTCTGTTTGCATGCATGGTCAGAGGTCATACTGCATGAGTCAGTTTTCTCCTTCCACCATCAAGATCCCAGGGACCAACAGATTATCAGGCTTGAAGGCAAGCACTCTTATCTGCTAAGTCAACTTGCTGCCTGGAAAGTCACAGTTTCTTATAAAGTAAAGATGAAAACATCTTGGAGAGACAAGGCAGGAACAAAGGAAAGGGGAGGGGAGTGCTCCTAAGATCTCTGTCCCTTGTAATTTTAATTGAAGGAGTGCAAAAATGCCCATTTCCAAAATTGACCAGGACCTTGACCAGGAAAGCAGTGTTCCGCCCTATAGGGCCAAAGGAGACAGAGAATAGTCAACCTTAGTACTGTTCCATTACAGTGAAGCACACCTGTAACCCTGCTATTTAAGAGGTAGAGGCAGAAGAATCAACACAACTTGAGTCCAAGATGAGCTACATAGCAAGTTCCAGACTCGGCTGAGTGGTCACACAGTAAGACCTTGGCTTGCTCTCTCTGTCTCTGTCTCTATCTGTCTCTCTGTCTCTGTCTCAATCTCTCTGTCTCTCTCTCTCTGTCTCTCTGTCTCTCTCTGTCTCTGTCTCTCTCTCAGTCTCCTTCTCTCTCACATACACACACACACACACATGTATACATGCATATGTTTATACTACAAACATTTAACCTTGTACTCAGCTGAGAGTTGCCATGTGGCATAGAACTCAATGGATGTGTTTTAACAACAAGGAATATTAAATTTCTTTATCATCATCTGTATGCCTTTTAGTTTTATGGCCTGGAAGGAATAACAGTACTTATTGCCATCTGTTTCTTTTGACTTTGTTACCTATAGGCCAGGATGGAAACCTTTGGCTTTGTGGCCCATCTAGAGTCACTGTTTCATGTTTAAATTTACAATTACTCAAGCTAGATCTTTATCACTTACTGAATGTCCTGAATTCAGCTTTGGGTGCTTTTTTGGTGGTGGTTTTGGTTTTTTGGTTTGTTGGTTTGTTTGTTTCAAAACCAGGATATCATGCAGCTCAGTCAGGTTTCAAACTCACTGTGTAGCTGAGGCAATCCTTGATCTCCTGATGCTCTGCCTCCACTATCTCACAAGAACTAAGTTTATTTTTAATGTAGCAGAGGAAGGGCAGTGTCTAAAAATATGTTACACATTCACACACTCACACACTTTCTTTTTATTTTTTGGGTATTTTATTTATTTACATTTCTGATACCATCCCCTTTCCCCATAGCCCCCACCCATTAATCACCTATCTCATCCCTCATCCTCCTTTTTTCCCTCTATACTGTTTAAATTACATGCAAGTATTAAGTTCAGTTCTAGGTTGAGGAACTAACAATATAATAGAGGCTGTGTCTCAGGGGGAAAGGATGCATCATCACAGCCCACTGAGATGCCCCTCCCATCTCACCATACCTGGCTGTTGGTATGTATGTATGTATGTATGTATGTATGTATGTATGAAAGAAAGAAACGTGAAGCAATTCCACTAAAATCAGGGACTAGACAAGGCTGCCCACTCTCTCCCTACCTATTCAATATAATACTGGAGTCCTAGCCAGAGTACTTAGGCAACAAAAGGAGATCAAAGGGATACAAATTGGAAAGGAAGAAATCAAATTTTCACTATTTGCATATGATATGATCGTGTACTTAAGTGACCCCAGAACTTCCACCAGAGAACTCCTAAACCTGATAAACAACTTTAGCAAAGTGGCTGGATATAAAATTAAATCAACAAATCAGTAGCCTTCCTCTACTCAAAGGATAAACAGACTAAGATGAAATTAGGGAAATGATACCCATTACAATAGTCACAAATAATATAAAATACCTTGGTGTAAATCTAACAAAGCAAGTAAAAGACCTGTATGACAAGAACTTCAAGTCCCTGAAGAAAGAAATCAAACTAGTTCTCAGAAGATGGAAAGATCTCCCATGCTCATGGATTGACAGGATTAATATAGTAAAAATGGCTATCTTGCCAAGAGCAATCTACAGATTTAATGCAATCCCCATCAAAATCCCAACTCAATTCTTCACAGAGATAGAAAAAGCAATTCTCAAATTCATTTGGAATAACAAAAAAAAGCCAGGATAGCAAAAACTATTCTCAACAATATAAGAACTTCTGGGGGAATCACGATCCCTGACCTCAAGCTGTACTACAGAGCAATAGTGATAAAAACTGCATGGTATTGGTACAGAGACAGGCAGGAAGATCAATGGAATAGAATTGAAGACCCCGAAATGTACTCCCATACCTATGGTCATTTGATCTTTGACAAAGTAGCTAAAACCATCCAGTGGAACAAGGACAGCATTTTCAACAAATGGTGCTGGTTCAACTGGAGGTCAGCATGTAGAAGAATGCAAATTGATCCATACTTATCTCCTTCTACAAAGCTCAATTCCAAGTGGATCAAGGACCCCCACATAAAACCAGCTACACTGAAACTAATAGAAAAGAAAATGGGGAAAAGCCTTGAACACATGGGCACTGGGTAAAAGTTCCTGAAAGAACACCAATGGCTTATGATCTAAGATTAAGAATTGACAAATGGGATCTCATAAAACTGCAAAGCCTCTGTAAAACAAAGGACACTGTCAATAGGACAAAGCAGCGACCAACAGATTGGGAAAAGATCTTCACCAACTCTACATCTGATAGAGGGCTAATATCGAATACATACAAAGAACTCAAGAAATTAGACTCTAGACAATCAAATAACCCTATTAAAAAAATGGGGTACAGAGTTGAACAAAGAATTCTCAACTGAGGAAACTCAAATGGTTGAGAAGCACTTAAAGAAGTGTTCAGCATCCCTAGTCATCAGGGAAATGCAAATAAAAACAACACTGAGATTCTACCTCACACCAGTCAGAATGGCTAAGATCCAAAACACAGGTGACAGCAGATGTTGGCGAGGATGTGGAGAACACTCCTTCATTGGTGGTGAGATTGCAAGCTGGTACAACCACTATGGAAAGCAGTCTGGTGATACCTTACAAAATTGAACATAGTGTTATCTGAGGACCCAACTATACCACTCCTGGGCATATACCCAGAAGATGTTTCAACATAAAACAGGGCCACATACTCCACTATGTTCATAGCAGCCTTATTTATAATAGCCAGAAGTTGGAAAGAACCCAGATGTCCTTCAACAGAAGAATGGATACAGAAAATGTGGTACATTTACACAGTGGAGTACTACTCAGCTATTAAAAAACAATGAGTTCATGAAATTCTTAGGCAAATGCATGGAGCTGGAAAATATCATCCTGAGTGAGGTAACCCAATCACAAAAGAACACACATGGTATGCACTCACTGATAAGCGGATATTAGCCCAAAAGCACACAATACCTCAGATGCAACGCATAGACCTCATGAAACTCAAGAAGAAGGAGGAAGACCAAAGTGTGGGTGCTCTGGTCATTTTTAGAATGAGTATCAAATGATTCACCCAGAGCTCCCAGGCCTGAGGACACAAAGGGAGGGACTCATGGCTCCACCTATATAGGTAATTGAGGGTGGCCTTGTCAGGCATCAGTGGAAGTGGAGGGCCATGGTCCCTGAAAGTTTGGATTCCCTAGTATTGGGGAATCCGAGAGCAGGGAGATGGGTTTGGGAGGATGTTTGGAGAACACCCTCATAAAAATAGGAGAAGGGGGTACGGGATAAAGGGTTTGGGGGGAGAATGGGAGAGGAGATAACATTTAAAGGTAAATACGCAAAATATACAATTAAAAAAACAGATAATGGGTCTGGCAAAAAAAACAAAAGATAGTTTACTTATTTCAAATTATTTTCAAAAGTTTCTAGGAGATGCTAATTGGCTAAGATCTTATTTTAAGCTCTCCACAAAAGAATTTAAGTCTCTGTTTAATATTCTCAAGAGAGATGTATATCCTAATTTCCCTCAAAAATTAATTGACAAAAGAGGAGTAATTTTACCAAAAGTAGAATAAGCTATTATTAATTGATATATTATGTAGACTGATTAGTTGTTGGCTGTTCTATAATAGTCCTTTGATAAAAGAGATTCTTAATATAGATTTATATTTCTTTAAATAGTGTCTTCAAGACTCTCTGAGTGTGGAAGGAGCGGCTGCTGGCACTTCTGCCCTGGTTTTACAAGAACTCTGAAAAATTGGCTTTAAAAACAAAAGAGGAGGAACTGTATCCCCCTTCAAGGAGTCTCCTGAAACACTCTCTATCATGCCTTGTTTACTTTTAACTCTCTAAAACTGAAAGTTCATTGCAAATCTGCTGCTGACTGCCTCTGGCATCCCTGAGACCAATAAAAACTATGCCACAGCTATGTGGAAGGACCCTCTTACCCTTAAATGGAATGGCCCGGACCCAGTTCTCATATGGGACCGAGGATTGATATGCCTGTTTGACACCACAGAAGGCACAGCTAAATGATTGTCAAACAGATTAATGAAATAAATAGATACCCCCACAAAGCCAGGCCCAACTATAAATAAGATGAGTAACAATTGACCCCAGGGAAGAGAAATCTCCCTGCAAATTCCCTTCTTTATCCTTTCCAGGTAAAAATGAAACACCTGTGATGTCTGCTGATAGAAGTTCTAATCCTGATGCTGGCCTGACTTATACTACTCAGACCTTTGATGGGACATTGACAAGGACACCAAACAGCTAGAGATTGATATCACTAATCTGAAGAAATCCCTCGTTTCACTGTCTGAAATGATCTCCAAAAATTGTAAAGGACTTTATTGGACTTGATTTACTCTTCTACAATAGAAAAGACTGTGTACAGCTCTTGACTGTGTACAGCCCTTAAAGAAGAATGTTGCCCTTACATAGACAAGACAGGAATGGTTAAAGAGAACATGAAAAAGGTCAGAGAAGGCCCAGAGAAAAGACAGAGATAGAAAGAGAAAGACCAGAGCTGGTACAAGGATTGGTTTTCAACCCCACTTCCTCCCACTTTAGGACCATTAATTGGGTTATTTTTGTTGATTTCTTTTGGTCCCTGGGCCTTAAATAGGCTGACTAACTTTGTGAAACAACAGATAGATAATTTGGTAGCAAAACCTATTCAGATACATTATCATAAGTTAGCTATGGAGGACCACGAGACTCAAGATGAGGTTGTTACTCTATCCAGGGTGTTCCCAAAACCCATATCCACCCAACCTAAAAGAGGGGACTTCCACCCCTATAGATCAAGCAGAGAGAGGCCACCCAGAACCCCCTCTGACTGGCGATCTGAATTCTTGCTTAGGCTGCAAGGCTAAGCACTGCAAAGGAATATAAATAAAAGTCAAAAATATCTCTCTGGGTTCCCTGAGGGACAAGCCTGACTGCATAGGGGTTGATGTCAAAAGTATCCCCTCTCCAGGAAAAAGACATCGGGATGGGTATGGCCCTCATGCCTCACTGGAGAACGACAGGAGGACAGGAGCCATTACAAGGTCCCCTTCAATTATTGGAAGTCAGGCCTCTATCCCCGCCTTCGAAAGATTAGAATCTCCAAGGCTCTTCTATACTTAGAGAAGGGAGGAGATGCCAGGGCAGCCCTGCTTATACACTGAAGGCCTAAAATCAACCATAGGCCTAAATTCAACCATAGGCCTGACATACATACATGCTAACACAAAGTCTTGAGTCTTTGTGGAAAAACACTGAAACAGATGGCTATACGCTATTGTAAACGGGCAGCTTCTGTGGAAATTTACCAGCCTGAGTAGTTATAGACCTTGTAAATAGGTAGCCTTGGTGGACAATACCAACTTAGATAAGGACAAGTGAATCATAGGCAGAGTCATAGTGACCTGTCCCCTGAACCTTCACCCAGCCGATACCCTGTTCTGAAAGATATCTGTACTCCTCCTGAACAGCTATGCTCCGGTGCCATTCCCTTCCCCACATCCTGCCTTTTTGTGTTTATAACACTTGTGTGAATAAGTAAAAATTATGATTTGATTTAAATAATTAAATAAATAAATAATAATTAAAAAGAGAAAAGAGGTATTTTCTCAATTGAAAAAAAATGAGGAAAAAAAAAAAGAGAAACAGCGATGCTGGTTTTAATGAGGCTGTGAGGGGACATTCTCATGCTGTGAGTAGCATAGCCCTGCTCCCTGGCACAGTGTGTTCTAAAATCTTTCCAATGTGCCAGCTCTGCTAGCCAGTTCTATTTCTAGAATTTTTAATTCCCAAGAGTTAATCAGCAATGCACACACATCACACACAGCTCCCATGAATTCCTCGTTGTTTTCTGGTTGATCTTTCTGCCTCTGAGAACAGAAGAACAGCACAGCTTCAGGTGCCATTGGCATCTTACCACCTTCCCTGGGACAAGAACGCAAAACCAGCTAGTCTGATGGTGGCTCAACAGTCGGCCACTGGCTTATGGAAGCACCTCTCACAAATAAAAGTGCTTGTGTTTTATAGAGAGTCACAAGTTCATCATCTGCTGTCCCACTTGGGGAAAAAAAAAAAACCAGCAATTACTTGAGGTGCACTTTGGCCTGTCTACTTGGAAGAGAGGGTATTTTTCAGCATGTGACACCACGGCCCAGTGAGCATTTTCTATATGCCAAGAAACTACAAGATCTTGTTTTCTCTCTTACCACACAGCCACAGTAGCTGTGTTTTACTGACAGAAACACTAAGGTTTAGTGAAAAGCACCAACATGGAACACAAGTCTGCCTTGGGGCAATGACCCACGAAAATTTTGCCTGCAGTACATGGAAGGTTCTGAACAGCTCAGCACACCAACATGGCATTGGCTGTTTAATTAGATTCAATACAGCTGTTCTGCTTGCTCTTCGTTAAATAGCTTTGAGTGGAAGGTTGTATGACACCCACACTGGGTAGCCTCAGATTTTTCTCCAGGTACATAATAATAACCCATCATTCAAACAAGAAGGGAAATAAAAACAAACAAAAACAACAACAATAAAAAAAAAACTGCTTCCACACAGGGTAGAGTGGAACAGGCTGCTACAAGGACCCTTGTTCAGGGCAATGTCCTTTAAGTAACTTCTCGTTCAGGGAACCTGGACACATGATGACTGGCTGAGGACAGACTGCCCTGTCCTAGAAGCTCAGATGTTCACATTTAATGATCCCCCTTTGTGCATTATGAAAAATAAACACACAAGCCTTAAAAAAAAAAGAGCATATAGTCTGATAGGTTTTCCCCCTTTTATTTCTCCTTAGGAAAAAAGATTAGAGTCCTTTTAAAAAGATGTCTCGTGGTTCCCCTTCCTCTCTTCCCCTCCCCATCTTCCCACATGGTTCAGGATCAAGTCTACTCCGGGCTCTCCCAGATGTCCCTGCCTCTTCCTATGCTCTCCCACATATCTACAATAAACTTTTTCTTTCACCAAACCTAGGAGCAGTCATGGCCTTTCCTTTCCTTTCCTTTTTATTTCTTTTTTTCATTTAATGCAGCTGATATAAATCTGCAAACCACATCCTATAGTGATTTCTAGATCCTCAGAGAACCTGTTACCAGGTATAATTCGAGAAACACACACAGCAAATGTAAAAAGGCTTTTCTAAGATAGAGGTGTTGCCTACTAGGAAAGAGAAAAACCAATGAAACCAAAACACTGACCTTCCAGACACTCCCCATGAGTTCAGATGCACAGTGTAGAACAGGATGGCTTTAAGGGACAACTGAGAAGCACTGCAGACTTACCTGAAGCTTGCAAATTTTTCTATCAAACAGAACACTGCAGCTTGTTGTTGAAAGTTACAAATGTTTCTCGGGAAACCAGCGGCAGCTCCAGGCTCCTGTTTGTTGAGTCTCAGGTCAGAGCAGAAGCAGGAGCCGCCACGGACTGAAAGCAGAGATTCTGTCCTAGGCTCCTTCCAACTGAACTATTCCAGAACGGACTTTAATACTTAAGCCTTTTTCCTTGACTTCTCCTCTCAACTCCTGGCTCTGGTCTCTTGGCTTTTGTTATTGATTTCCTCCTCTAGGGCAGTAATCTTGTAAGCAGGTTATCCTCTTTCCATCTCTGCAGTGGTGTGGACTGGAGACAAAAGAGTCACATGAGAAGTATGTTTTTGAAAATATTACTAGAGGCCACACCTGAAAGTTGTGATTCTCTTGGTCTGAGAAAAGGCACCAGAACTTGAATGATATACTGTAGCAAAACATCAAAGTTTTCTCAAAAAGGACATCTTACAGTTTTAGGAAAGTAACATATGTAATTACCAATGCCGATTGCTCTAAAGAACAAGATGCTTTATAAGTGATTAAAGTTGTGCTCACTGAAGCAGCCCAAATAATAAAATTGGAACAATACTGAAATTAGTCTGGCCCCTTCAAAAGGTGGACACACAAATTCACAAAGTGTTCTATATGTTTTGAGACTAGATAAGAAAGTAAATCACAAGATACAAGAAAAAACTTGAAAATGTTGTCTTCTAGAGATAACCCACATTTTAATCCTTCTTCCTGTTGTTTTTCATTTCATATTATATTTACGGATGCACATAACATGGTATACAGGAATTGAGCATAGTGCCTTGGGAAAGTACCTTGCAAGTTGATGAAGGTGACACTGGATATTCAAAATATAGATGGGAGAATTATAATACCATATTAAAACTTCATAGTAAGCACAAAGCATTCATGCACATAAATTGATTAGTCTTTACCAAACAATTAAGAAAAAAGCTTCAGCTATTGACATGAAGCACAGCACAAGAGGAAGACAGCTAGAGACTTGTGGACCACCAGCTATGTCATACTGTTGGGAAGAGACACCCAGAAATCTGTCTACTGCTCAGTGGGCCATACATACATAAAGGTCTGCCTGCCACCCCTACACACAGCACTGAAAGAGGAGGTCACCCTGAGGCTGATCAGCCATATGGCCTGCCTGCAAACACGAGCCACCAGAATGTGAAAGTATGTGGTGGACTGTGGGGCCTGGGTACTGTGCAACTAGGAGGAGCCAGACCAGAGCAGGAGTGGTATCGAGTTGTGTCCAATCCCAGAAATCTTATCTCAAGAGCAGTAGAAGTGAGGATCACCCCATCCCTTGCTGTGGGGTCTGGGCATCCTGGTGCATGTAAATCTGTACCCAGGACCCTTGTGGCTACTAGAGAAGGTTGCTTAGTCGCAGCCAGGTTAAACTTCCCCTTTCCTGATAAGGTCATATCCAGTAAGCTGCTGGAACTCCTCTTCATGTGAATAAGGCATTCCCAGCACCTCAGCCCTAGCAGATGATGAATGCTTACCCCCAAAACCTCTACCCACTCCCTAAAGTTTTAAATAGCCTTTGTTCCCCCAATTAAGGTAGCTTCTCAATGAACCCCGCCTCCTGAGAATCTGTTCCCACATACACTTCAACACTGGAGGTCTCCATCACCTCCAGCCACTCCTGCCTCCCACTTCCTCCCTGAGGGATCTGCTGGCTACAGTACCTGACTGACCATGCTAGGAAGGGTGGGCTCAAGCAGAGCCCAAACAACAGTGGGTTGATATGAAAGAAAAGCAGATCTTAGCCATTCTGACTGGTGTGATGTGGAATCTCAATGTTGTTTTCATTTGCATTTCCTTGATCACTAAGGATTTTGAACACTTCTTTACATGCTTCTCGGTCATTCGAGTTTCCTCAGTTGAGAATTCTTTGTTTAGCTCTATACCCCATTTTTAATAGGGTCATTTGATTGTCTGGAGTCTAATTTCTTGAGTTCTTTGTATATATTGGATATTAGCCCTCTATCAGATGTACGATTGGTAAAGATCTTTTCCCAATCTATTGGTTGCCATTTTGTCTTATTGAACAAATGTCCTTTGCTTTTCAGAAGCTTTGATATTTTATGAGGTCCCATTTGTCAATTCTTGATCTTCGAGCATAAGCCATTGGTGTTCTGTTCAGGAACCTTTCCCCTGTGCCCAAGTATTCGAGGCTCTTTCCCACTTTCTCTTCTATTAGTTTCAGTGTAGCTGGTATTTTGTGGAGGTCCTTTATCCACCTGGACTTGAGCTTTGTACAAGGAGATAAGAATGGGTCAATGTGGGACTGCATAAGGGTATCCTGGTTCTTGGCTGGGCATGGGCCTAGAACCCCGAGACTCCAAGGGAGAAACAGCAGGAGTTCGGCCACGCCCCCAGAATTCAGGGTCCTGAAAAGCAGTCTAATCTCCGTGGACCTACATTGTTCAGTCCCGTAGGCCATTACAGCCCCTCCCAAAGTGCACAGGTAGAGGGTGTAACTACAGGCCTCAGGCCCTAGAGATTTACATACTAATGAAGGTCAGAGGGTGGAGCCAATTAACCATTCCTCCCCAGAACCTCCCCCTTTCTCCCTCCTTACTTAACTCAGGTCTGCCCTGAGTTTGGGGGGGTACATCCAGATCCATCTACCATCTGCCATGACAATAAACCCTTTTGGAACCAAGGACTTCCTCGTGTCATTGGGGCCTGCCAGGCCTGCCGCCGAAGGCTCCAGCCACTGGAACCTGGGACCTTCCTCCGGTATGTGAGACAGGCTGCCTGGAAGCCTCCAGGCAGCCTCCACCTCGCAGGTCCCGGGCAGCCACCATGTGGGCCCGGGCCCGCCAGATCTTCCCACAGGTCAATTTGCATTCATCTGCATGCTGACCTCCAGTTGAACCAGCACCATTTTTGAAAATGCTGTCCTTGTTCCACTGGATGGTTTTAGCTACTTTGTCAAAGATCAAATGACCATAGGTATGGGAGTTCATTTTGGGGTCTTCAATTCTATTCCATTGATCTTCCTGCCTGTCTCTGTACCAGTACCATGCAGTTTTTATCACTATTGCTCTGTAGTACAGCTTGAGGTCAGGGATGGTGATTCTCTCAGAAGTTCCTTTATTGTTGAGAATAGTTTTTGCTATCCTGGCTTTTTTTTGTTATTCCAAATGAATTTGCAAATTGCTCTTTCTATCTCTATGAAGAATTAAGTTGGAATTTTGATGGAGATTGCATTGAATCTATAGATTGCTTTCAGCAAGATGGTCATTTTTACTATATTAATCCTGCCAATCCATGAGCATGGGAGATTTTCCATCTTCTGAGATCTTCTTCAATTTCTTTCTTCAGAGACTTGAAGTTCTGATAGCAGATGCTAATGAGGATGTGGGAAAAGAGGAACACTCTTCCATCATTGGTGGGACTGCAAGCTGATACAACCACTCTGGAAATCAGTCTGGCAGTTCCTCAGAAAATTGAACATAGTATTACCTGAGGACCCAGCTATATCACTCCTGGGCATATATCCAGAAGATGCTCCAACATACAACAGGAACACTTACTCCACTATGTTCATAGCAGCCTTATTTATAATAGTCAGAAGCTGGAAAGAACCCAGATGTCCTTCAACAGAAGAATGGATACAGAAAATGTGGTACATTTACACAGTGGAGTACTACTCAGCTATTAAAAACAATGAGTTCATGAAATTCTTAGGCAAATGGATGGAACTGGAAAATATCATCCTGAGTGAGGTAACCCAATCACGAAAGAACACACATGGTATGCACTCACTGATAAGTGGATATTAGCCCAAAAGCTCACAATACCTAAGATACAACTCACAGATCAGATAAGCTCAAGAAGAAGGAAGACCTAAGTATAGGTGCTTCGATCCTTCTTAGAAGGAGTAACAAAATACTCATGGGAGCAAATATGGAGACAAAGTGGGGACAGAATCTGAAGGAGGGGCTGTCCAGAGACTGCTCCATTTGGGTATCCATCCCATGTGACGTCACCAAAGGCAAACACTGTTGTGCATGCCAGGAAGTGCATGCTGACAGGAGTTTGATATAGTTGTCTCCTTAGAGGCTCTGCCAGAGCCTGACATATACAGAGGCAGATGCTCACAGCTAACCATTGAACTGACCATGGGGTTCCTAATGGAGGAGTTAGAGTGAAGACTGAAGGAGCCGAAAGGGTTTGCGGCCCCATGAGGAGAGCAACAATACCAACCAACCAGAGCTCCCAGGCTCTAAGCCCCTAGCCTGGGAGCACATAGGGAGGGACCCATGGCTCCAGCTGTATATGTAGGGAAGAATGGCCTTGTCAGGCATAGGTGGGAGAGGAGATCCTTGGTCACCTGAAGGCTAGATGCCCCAGTGTGGGGGAATTCGAGGGTGGGGAGGTGGGAGTGGGTGTGTGGGTGGGGGCACACCCTCATAGAAACAGAAGGAGAGGAGATGGAATAGAGAGTTTCTGAGGGGGGAGATAGGGAAAGGGGATAACATCTGGAATGTAAATAAATAAACTATCCAATAAAAAAATAAAAGAAAAACGAGAGAGAGAGAAGCAGAACAGTTTGAGCATTATGAAGAGAGATGGAACTGGAGACCCAAGAGTGAAGAGAAATAGCCTGTTGTGAGTAGCCAGCCCCTCTACCTGAGGCCATGGTAAACTCTCAGCCCAAGATGCCTCTGAAGGCCATGTCTAGGTCAGCCAGAGAGACCATATGGAGGTCCAAGGGCTGTGTAGAGCCAGCCCTACTACTACTGGTCATGATACTCTGGAGAGTTGGCTCATTCTGTCATTGGTTGCAATACTCAGGAGAGTAGAGAACAGGCACTGTGCCTCACATGGACAGCACAGTGGAGCGGACCCTGGTGGCTCTGAGGTTTGAGCATGAGAGAGCTGACCCCACCATTTGTCTGCTGTGGGGTGGCACGAACACAGAGGCCCTAGTGGCAGGGGTGTGAGTGTACCAGTCTAGAGGATGAAAGGAAGGGAGAGCTGGCCCAGCCACCCATCTGCCAGAGGTGACATGGGTGAGGGTGTGATGCCCTCTCCCCATTCCCTTGTTACCTGCAGCAGTCTGGAGAGCCAGCCCCAAGGACATGAGAGCATATGAATTGTCCCTGCCCCTCACCAGCAGTAGCACTTGGCAGTGTGTATGCTGTGTGCACAATGGATCTGGATCTGGCTCTGGAGGTCTGGGTAAGCTGGACCAGAGGGCATGAAAGCTAGAGAGCTGATCCTAGCATCTGCCCATGGTAGCATTAGGTGACCTGGCCAGAGCGGTGTTGGAGAGTTTGAGGGAGAGTAAGGGGGCTGACCAGCTCAGCTACCACCAGGCCCAGATCCAGGGCTTTGAATTAGTCCACTGAAGTAGAAGTTTCTGGATATGACATGTGATGTAGACTCATGTGGTGTTTTGCTGAAGCAAGACCCATGGGAGGACACATGATGTTTGGAGAGAGTATAAATAGGACTCAATAGACAGTGGTGAAGCACTTGCATAGCCAGCCTTGCAACACTTCCTTGGGCTCAAGTCTGTGGATCTTAAATTTGTTGAGAGAGGCACGGCAGAGAATTTCTCCTGTCATCTGGGCTGATTCTGGTAGATCCCACTGACTAGTGCCTGGCAGTTTCTGCTGGCTTGTGCCACTGCTGCTGATTCGTGTTTGTTATCCTGACACTGCTGAATTGGATTGATGGAATCAACGAGTCCATATCTCCTTGTCCTATGCCTTTCCCCCTCTACTTTTGTACAGTGGGCTAGAATGGGGGTGGGGTGTCAAAGCATTTGAAAACCTGTATTAAAAGTAGTTTTTAAAAAAAAAAAATCTAAGCCTAGGGCTGGAGAGATGGTTCAGTGGTTAAGAGCTGAAGTGGTTAAGTGGCTTCCGGGATGAGATGGTTTCTATGCTTTGTTTTGATTGTGTGTGTGTGTGTGTGTGGTGTGTTTATTTGGTAGGGAAGGTTTTGATGGTGGAGGGTAGATACAAGGGAATGGGGAAATGTGTGGGATTGGGGTAAATGATATGAAACTCACAAAGAATCAATAAAAAGTGTTTTTGAAGTGATTAAAGTTTCTTCTATATTAAGATTGTATACATTTTTCACAAATATGTTAGCTTTATTTTCATCTTAGGTTACATTACATTTCCTAGCCTACCTGGCAACTACGTGGAGCAATGTAACCAAGAACCTTGTGTAAAAGGCCTGGGTCCTTTGGGGGTAACAGTTACAAACAGAATACCTTAGAATAGGTAATTTGTGAGTAATAGAAAATTATTTCTCACCATTCTGGAATCTCAGAAATCCAAGATCAGGCAGAGTACATGTGGTGTCTAATGGCAGTGGGCTCTCTGCTCTGTAAGTGGCACCTCATTACTGCTCTCACCAGTCATAATTCTACCGATGTCTGGTCATAGGCACAGGTTATGTCTTAAATATGTCCCACAGTCCTCTTCTGTGACCTCCTCACTAGAATCATGTTTAATGCTTTTCTTATGATAGTGTTTCTCAAAACTCTTCCAGTCTTTACTCATTGTGCAGTTACAACTACTTTTACTTCTTTGGGTGTTAGCTCTTGTATCCCTACCTACTGAAGAGGTATCAGTTTCTGTCACTGTTTTTGCTGTTGGAACACAATACCCTAGAATAAGGTTTTCTTTCTCTTTTTTTTTTTTTTTTTTGTTTTCTTTTTTTGGTTTTTTTGAGACAGGGTTTCTCTGTGTAGCCCTGGCTGTCCTGGAACTCACTCTGTAGACCAGGCTGGCCTTGAACTCCGAAATCCACCTGCCTCTGCCTCCCAAGTGCTGGGATTAAAGGCGTGCGCCACCACCGCCCGGCTAGAATAAGGTTTTCATGAACTATGTGAACATGTAGCTTACAGTTGTGGAGGCTAGGAAGCTAAGATCCTGGTGCTGGTAAAGTCAGTGGCTGGTGATGGCTCCTTTCTGCTCCACAGATGGCATCTTGTCTGTCACTCTCATGAAGCAGCTCCCCTCAGCTCAATCTCTCTGCCCCTTCTCACCTTCCAACAGTTTACCAGAATAGTTCATTAATTTTTTTCACTCATTGGCCTGATGAAGCGGCCGGTGGCCTCAAATCAACTAGGTTCACCTGAAAGGGGACTGGGAACGAAGGGGGACAGAGGGCGAGAAGAGATGAGGCCAAGACAAAGTTCTCTGATCAAGGCCCCATACTTTAATGTTTAGCTCTCAATTTAAAGGGAAAAGCCTGCCAAAAAAACCCTTTCGGTTTCAGCCGGAGAGATGGGTGGGATAGTCTGTTCTTGGTCACAGGTCAGGACCGGAGATAGTCTCAAAGCAGGCCCTGGGGCAGTTTCTCTTTTTAGTTCCTGCAGCCAAGGTGGGTAACTCCACCTAGATCCTTATCACCTGGTCTGTTGTGGTAAGCAAGGTCTCGGCGCTGCTCAAGGCCGGGGGAAGGGCACAGCCTGATTCTGTTTTCTTAAACCATGTGAAATAGATATCCCTGTTCTTTTTCCCAGAAATCATTTGGAGCAATACTGTGAAAGGTTTGGTTTTATTTCAATGTTTAAAATTATCACTAGAACTCAGCAAACATAAAAATCACTCATTAATGTTATATCGTATAACTTTGTGTGTTTTTACTTGGTCAGTGTGATGCTTAAAGCTTAAACGGTTCATATGCTGGAGGCTTTGCTGCCAGCCATAAGGTTAATGTTATCAACTTGACAGGAACTAAAATTATCTAGGAAACAAACCCCACAGCAAGTCTGTGATGGCATTTCTAGATTGGGTTAAGATAGACAGACCTATCCTAATGTAAGTGGCATCCTTATATAGACTGGACTTATAACAGAGAATCAGCATTAATCTTTCTCTGCTTCTCCACTGTAGTCATGTGACCAGCTGCTTCAAGTTCTTGATACCGTGGCTTTTCTTGGATGGCATCCTTAAACCATGAGCCAAAATCAAATCAAAATTAAGTTGATTTGTCAAACATTCTGTCACAGTAACAAAAGAGTAATCCATACAGAAAATTGGTGTTGAGAAGTGAGGCCATAGCAAAAATAACTGTGGTGTGACCATGTGGCTTTTATGACTTATTGGCAGAAGGAATGTAGTAAAGTTTAGAACTGCAAGGCTTTGCTCTAGGACACTCTGAGCAGAGCTTAATGGGTTTTTCTGGTGGGAGTTTGGGAGACCAGATATGACAAAGAAATGCCCACTGTGGAAGTCTGCCTCATGACATTTCAGAAGAGAACAAGCTCTTTGGGGATCTTAGCTAGAGTTATATATATAGAGAGAGTTGATGAGTGATATATTCTGGCAAAGAATCTGGTTGCATTCTGCCCTTGTCCTGAGAACTTCCGCAAAGCTGAATTAAAAGGTAATGAACTAATTTGTTTTTAAAGGGGAAATCTCAAGAGAAGATTAGCATTCAGGCTGTGTTATGATTTCTGCTCACTGCTCTTTATTCAGCTCTGCAACATAAGAGCAAGAAGTAGAACGAAAGGCTGGATGAGGTAGGTGGGGGAAGGCTGTTTGCTGGAGAAGGGAGTTTAAGGTGGCAGACAGGGATGGTATTAAAAATCAGTCATGATAGTTAAATTCATACTATTGAATGGAAATCTTTATTGTGCTTACACAATAGCAAAGATATCGACCTCATCCACTAAAGGATTTGCTTTCAAATTTATTTGAAGGAAAAAACTAAGTTGAGAATGTAACTGAAGGTGTTTTCTTCACAGAAACAACATCCCATGGAAGTGTTTCTCCATGACCAATCTGAAAGGCAAAAGGCAGATGCAACTGTGTTTCAAGGAAACTAGACTACACCTTGAGTTAGCAACAGAACATGGCAATACTATCCATTTGGTACTTGTTTCATAGGCATAAAAGAAGCAAAAAGAAAAAAATGGGGAAGAGGAATTCCTGAATGCCTATGTTAAGGTTTCAGATGAGTTTATAAGGACAAATTAGATTCCTATGAGAAGCACTAGTAGGGTTTTTATTATATAACTCTGAATGTGAAGTCCAAGCTGCAATAGAGACTACAAGATATCAGAGAAATCAGGGTCTGAGGCCAGTCATCAAGTGAATGGAGTGTAGCCTACTCAAGAGAGATGCTATGTGTGCCACAAAAGGCTGCCAAGGTAGAGCACAAAAGCTGTT
Organism: Mastomys natalensis; assembly: GCA_021653895.1. Taxonomy (NCBI): domain Eukaryota; kingdom Metazoa; phylum Chordata; class Mammalia; order Rodentia; family Muridae; genus Mastomys; species Mastomys natalensis. The sequence goes on from JAJTUV010000461.1 coordinate 19,036, forward strand.
CAAGTTTTTTTGGAAAGCTGCAGACTGAGTGTGGAACCATCTCAAGAGAAAGAAGTGTGTTACAACCAGCAAAGCTAAGAAGAGTTGGAGATCTGAAGAGCACTTTGACATCAGATATGGAGATGCAGAATTTGGAGTTTTCCCTGTTGAGTTTTGGTCTTGCTTTGATAAAGTATTTCCTTACTATGCTCTCTTTTGTCCATTTTGGAATGGTGATGTGTGTTCTGGACCATTATGTGTTGCAAGTATGTGATCTACTTCTTTATTTTAATTTTATCAAGGGTTAAAATTAAGCAATTTCCTTGAATCTGAGAAGAGACTTTAAACTTTGGACTTCTTAGCAGTGTTGAGTTCAACTAAATGAACAGAGAAGAATGCAGTGGTTTGAATAAAAATGACCCGCATAGGCTTACACTTTTGAATACTTAGTCATCAGGAAGAATTAGGAGGTATGGCATTGTTGGAAGAAGTAGGTCACTGGGGGTCAGCTTTAAGGTTTCAGAAGATCAAACCAGGCCATTCTTGTCCTGCTGCCTATGGATCTGGAGGTAGAACTCTCAGCTACTTCTCCAGTTACATGCCTGTGAGCCACCATGCACCCCACCATGAATATAATGAACTAAACCTCTGAAACTGTAATCATGCCCCAATTATGTGCTTTCTGTTCATAAGAGTTTTTGTGTCCCTTCTCCCACTAGAGGCCACTCTCTCAATCCCAGATCCCTAGGTAAACACCCACTCTATGCACTCACGGACCATCAGCACTACAGCAGAGCTCACCCAACCTACCATTAACAGCCCCTCCTCTCTTCATCACTGTATCTGGATCATGTCTCTGGTGGAATGTCCCTGCTCCACCAGAGGCCATACAGGCATCCAGAACTCCAGAGTCTCCCCTGCTAGGCCACAGGACACACCAGTCTCCAGAACTCCAGCCATCAACTTGGGTAAAGACCCTCTACTTAACCACAGAGCACTCTAACCCGAAGACCAGAGAGGAAAGAGAAACCAAGGAACAAAACACCCATTCAACAAAGACAAACTCAGCAATCAGCACCTAAACCTATAATTACCCCAAACCCAGATGCCTAGACACCAGTATAAGAACACAATCAACAACAGCCAGGGAAATATGGCACCACCAGAGTTCAGCCATTCTATTACAACAAGCTCTGAACATTATAACACAGCTGATAAACAAGGAAATGACCTTAAACCCAACTTTATAAAGATAACAGAGGTCCTTAAAAATGAAATTAATAAATCCCTTAACAAAAGCAAAGAAAAAGCAAACAGTTGAAGGAAACAGTAAAACTGTTTAAGACCTGAAAATGGAAATAGAAGCAATAAAGAAAACACCAACTGAGGGAATCCTGGAGATGGAAAATCTAGGTAAACAAACAGAAACTATAGACACAAGCATCACTAACAGAATGCAAGGGATGGACAAGAGACTCTCAGGTATTGAAAATATAATACAAGAAATAGATACATTGGCCAAAGAAAATGTTAAATCTAAGAAAATTCCTGACACAAAACATCCAGGAAATCTAGGTCATTATTGTAGCTGCTCGTTCTCATGCTAATTATGTTACCTAAAAACCTGTTTGCAGTGTCCTGCAGGAAGGACTAAAGGAAACCTGTCCCATTACTGGTCAATAAAGTTACCGGTGGTCAATGATCTGGCAGGGAGACAGGCAGCACTTTTAAGATTCCCTGGAAGAGACTGAGGAAGGAGGAAGAGGGAATTCGGCCATGATGAGGGTGTAGGAGACAGACCATGCCAGAAAGGTGCAGGAGGGAGAGAGAGCCGAAATGTAGGTACTTGGTGAAAGCGGCCCCAGGAGGGCTGCCCAGTAGGGTCCAGGGCAGCAAAGGTGAAATATAGATTTAGTGTAAATATCAACTCAGGAATATTGGATGGGAGTGTGTGTTAGCCAAGTGGAGTTAGGGAGTGACCCAGCCATTACACTGTTAAGGCATATTAAAAATAAGGCTGTGTGAGTGTGTCTTTTATTTGTGAATCCAGAGTGTTGTGAGAGCAAGAAGTACACTCACCTGTGTGTGCTGCCACCAGGGAGTTTAGAGAAGAATAACAATTTACCACTTCACACTATGAAAAGAGCAAAACTAAAAATAATAGGAATAGAAGAAGAATCCCAGCTCAAAGGCCAGAAAACATTTTTTAAATTAAAATGTAATGTTTATTTTCACTTTCAAAAGAATCAATAAAGATAATACTAACTTTTTTCAAAAGCTCAGAGTCATGGGCACTCTCTTTTAATTGCTAGTAAAAATGGTAGTTGGTTGAGCCTTTCTGAAAACAAATTAGTAATATATTTTATAAGTGGGCATCTCCAAATATATGAATCTGTTATAAGGAATATATAAAGTACAAGACCAATATTTGTAAATAAAATTTTCAATTTAATATTACTTAAAATAAAAATGAGGTTATAAAGTGAGATTATTAAAATTATTAAATTCTGATACATTTATATAATAGAAAATTGCAGAGTTGACTCAGTGGATTTAGTTCATTGACATTCTAAAGAAAAAAGTACTGATTGGCCACCAGAAACTATTTTTAACAAAATCATAGGACAAAAATTCTAAAGAAAGACATTCCTATAAAGGTATAAGAAGCTTACAAAACATCAAGTATTTTAGACCAGAAAGGGAAGTTCCCTTACTCTATAATAATCAAAACACTAAACACACAGAACAAAGAATATTAAAAGCTGCAAGAGAAAAGGACCAAGTATAACATAAAGGCAGACCTATTAGAGTTACACTTGACTTCTCAATGGTAATTCTAAAAGCCAGAAGGGCCTGAACAGATATCCTAAAGAGTCTTAGAGACCACAGATGTCCTCCCAGATTACTATACTGAGCAAAATTCTCAATCCATCATAAATGAAGAATACAAGATATTCCATAATAAAGTCAAATATAAACAATACCTATCCACAAATCCAGCCCTACAGAAGATACTAGAAGGAAAACTCTGGCCAAAGGAGATTAACTACACCCTCAAAAAAAACAGGCAATAAATAATCTCACACCAGTAAAACCTAAAGAAGGGAAGCACACACACGCATGCCCAACAGAGGCATGCACACTACCACCACCAGCAACAACAATAAAATAACCAGAATTAATAATCATTGGTATATCAATATCAATGGACTCAACTCCTCAATAAAAAGATACAGCTAATAGAACAGATGTGAAAACAGGATCCATCCTTATGCTGCAATACAGGAAACAAACCTTAACATCATAGATAAATATTACCCCAGAGTAAAGGACTGGAAAAAGATTTTCTAAGCAAATGAACCTAAGAAACAAGCTGGTTAGCCATTCTAATATTTAACAAAACCAAAGTTAAAAACCAAAGTTAAAAGAAAAGAGAAAGAACACTTTTTACTCATCAAAGGAAAAAAATCAACTAAGAATTTTAATTCCTAACATCTATTCCCAAACACAAGATCACCCATGTTTGTAAAAGAAACACTATTAAAGCTTAAGTCACACATTAACTCTCTCACACTGATAGTGCAAGATTTCACTATCCACTCTCACCAATGGACAGGTCATTGAGACAAAACTAAACAAGAAAATACTGGAGCTAATACTAATGAACCAAATGGACACAACAAATATCCACAGACCAATTCACCCAAACACAAAAGAATACACTTCTTCTCAGCATTTCATGGAACAATCTCCAAAACTGGTCACATATTCGATCACACAAGCAAGTCTCAACAAATTCAAGAGAACTGAAATAATCCTCTGTATACTCTCAGACCACCATGGATTAAAGATGGACATCAACAACAATAGAAACAACAGAAAGCCTACAAGCTCATGGAAACTGACAACTCTTTACTGAATGATTATTGCATCAAGACAGCCATAAGGAAAGAAACTACAGATTTTATAAAGTTCAGTTAAAATGAAGGCAAAACATAGGCAAACTTACAGGACAGAATGAAAATGGTGCTAAGAGGAGAGTTCATAGCACTAAGTGCCTTCATAAAGAAATTGGAGAGATCTCATACTAGCAACTTAATAGCATACCTGAAAGCTCAGAACAAAAAGAAGCAAACACATCCAAGAGGAGCAGATGGCAGGAAATAATCAACCTCCAGCAAAAATTAATAAAATAGAATTAATAAAATATAAAGAATACAAATAAAAAGGAAAATTACAAAGAACAAATGAAATAAAGAGTTGGTTGTTTGAGAAAATCAACAAGATAGACAAAAAAATTATTCAAAATAACAAAAAGATAAAGAATATCCAAAATTAACAAAATTAGATGAAAAGGGAGACATAACAACAGACACTGAGGAAATCCAGAGAATCATTAGGTCATATTTTAAAAATCTCTATACTCAGCCGGGCACTGGTGGCACACGCCTTTAAATCCCAGCACTTGGGAGGCAGAGCAGGTGGATTTCTGAGTTCGAGGCCAGCCTGGTCTACAGAGTAGTTCCAGGACAGCCCGGGCTACACAGAGAAACCCTGTCTCGAAAAACAAAAAAAAAAAAAAAAAAAAAAAAAAAAAATCTCTATACTCCATAAAATTGGAAAATCTAAAAGAAATGTACAATTTTCTCAGTAGGGACCACTTACCAAAGTTAAATCAAGATCAGATAAACAATTTAGAGAGACCTATAACCATAACCACTAAGGAAATAGAAGCAGTCATTTAAAAAACAAAACAAACAAACAAACAGACAAAAAATACCTCAGGGCCAGATGGTTTTAATGAAGATTTATACCAGACTTTCAAAGGAGAGTTGATACCAATACTCCTCAAATTATTCCACAAAATAGAAAGAGAAGGAACATTATCAAATTAAATTTATGAGGCCACAGTCACCCTGATACCCAAACCACACAGAGTCAACAAAGAAAGAGAATTACAGATCAATTCTTTCATGAACATTGATATTAAAATACCCGAAAACCAAAAGAGCACATAAAAAAGATCATCCACTATAAGTAGGCTTCAGCCAGAGATGCAAGGATTCTTCAAGATACAAAAATCTGTCAACGTAATCCTCTACATAAACAAACTGAAAGAAAAAAAAAAAACCATATGGTCTGAAACTGTGAACCAAATAAATCTGTTCTCTATTGTTTGCTTGTTTGTTTGTTTGAGTTATTATGTTACCCTGAACTCCCCTAATACAATTATAAATCTTAATAAAGAGAGAAAATTAAAATATATAATCAACACTATTTGAACTGTGGTGTGACTTGTCCTATGTGCTTGGCCTTTTGAAGGATCCTAGTAGCTTATCAACTGGCCCTTTAGGAATTCTTAGCTGTCAGAACTGCTTGATTCTAAGACCTTCAGTATTTGTTGTCTTTGGAATTTCATGGAACAGAATAGGCTATTAAAAAGCCAATTACCAAACCCAGACACTATTGTGGAGGCCAAGAAATGCTTGCTGACAAGAGTCTGATATAGCTGTCTCCTGAGAGGCTCTGCCAGAGCCTGACAAATACAAAGGCGATGATCCCAGCCAACCATTTGACTGAGCATGGAGTCCCCAATGGGGGAGTTAGAGAAAGGACTGAAGGAGCTGAAGGGGTTTGCGGCCCCATAGGAGGAACAACAATATGAACCAGACCCTTCAGAGCTCCCAGGGACTAAACCACCAACCAAAGAGTACACATGGAAGGACCCATGACTCCAGCCGCATATGTAGCAGAGGATGGCATTGTTGGACATTAATGAGAAGAGAGGCCCTGGATCCTGTGAAGGCTCCATGCTCCAGAAAAGGGGAATGGGAGAGTGGGGAGGTGGGAGTTGGTGGGTAGGGGAATGGGAGAGTGGGGAGGTGGGAGTAGGTGGGTAGGTGGGGGAGCACTCTCATAGAAGCAGGGGGAGAGGGGATGGGATAGGGTATTTCCAAAGGGGAGACCTGGAAAGGGAATAATATTTGAAATGTAAATAAAGAAAATATCTAATAAAAAAATCAAAAAAGAAAAGAAAGAAAAAAAGTCATCCGGGCCTGTGATTGGGTTGGGATAGCAGAGTGAGAAGAGAAGGCAGTTGGTGCAGAAGTTATTAGGAGACAGTTGAGCCAGGAGAAGTTGAGTTGAGCAGATAGACTAGAATAGTTGTTATAATTTGGAGCTGCTAGTATTGGGAAAACTGAGAGAAGGTCCTGATTAAACTGACTGCTGGAGAATTGAGCGAGGAATGGTTGGGAGATGTATTTGAAGGGGCTGAACTGAAAACTGGGAGGGAGCCTGGCAGGGAATTAAGAGAACTGGTTACTGTTCTAAAATAGCTAACCATTGTACACAGAACAAAATCTTGTTATCTAAGGATCTATTGTATTATATTCTAGTGATTCTGAAAAGATAAAAATAATTATTTTTTATGTGGGAGAAACTCCTTGGAATATAATTTAGGGGTATATACACTAGAATAAACGCCAACATGAATTCTCCTTCTTCCTATATTCCAAAACTGGTGCTGGAAGTATTTGTCATTGTAATTACATGGTTAGTATAATCAATTGTATTTTGATTGACCACATATGTATGGCAAGTTCCCCCTTCAACCAGTGAGAGAAGAAGGGGCAATTTATTCCACTTTAAATAGATAAGTTTTTTTTTTTTTTAATTTAAACAGAAAAATTATCACAAAGCAGACCAAAGTAAATGAGTCCAGGCAGACATGGGAGAAGCGTCTTCATATTGCTACTATGCTAATTCTCTACTAGTTCCCCATCATGCTTCAAAAATGATCTGAAGTGTATGTCTACATATATGTCTTAGCCGTGTTAACCACCAGTTACTCTCAACTTCTACCCATTGCAACTTAGAAGCTCAGATATTGTGCAATTTTTAATGTGTTTGGTCCATGAATGTCTAGATCTTTATGTGAGTTAAGATAGATGATGGCCATTTTGAATGCTCTAGCAATTATGCCCTGTGAGCCTGTAGCTTATTTAGTGCTGTCCATGTATATAGATGGTTTAAATTTGCAAATACTGGGGAAAAATGAAAGAAAATTACTGTTTTCAAATCAAGATTACTAAATGTAAATTTCAGTAGCTATGACTGAAGTTTGATGGGAATGCAGATGTCATCTTCATACTTCCCTATTATCCTAGCAGAGTGCAGCACACCGCAGGAGCTGCACAGATAACAAAGCTGAAGTCATTCACAGGATAGTACTTTACAGAAACAAACCAAACAAAGGTGCTCAGCCCTCATCTAGAGGGCCACAGTCCTCTCTACATGTGTGCTTCCCTTAGCCGCACTCCGGAACATTTCAAGTTGCCCCCTTCCTATTACAGAGAGTGTGGAAATGCTGCAAATGTTTAGAAGCAAAAGTGATTTATTAACGTTTTCTAAGTTGTTGTTGTCTGTAAACTGGTTCAATGCTCCTGTATACAAACAAGCATTCACAATGCCTTAAAACACACAGTTCTAGATTTCCAATGACAACAAGAATGATCTAAGCATATTTAATGTGAGTTTTAGGATTTCCAATGACAAGAGTGATCTAAGCATATTTAATGTGATGTTTAAGAAATTAGTAAGTGACAATATGTAATTCTTTTCATGTTTCTTTTATAAACCAAGTATTCTGTGAATTATTACTGATAATTTCCTTGATAATTATCATTACAGAAAGTTGCTATGGTGTTGAACATTTTAGGAGAGTCCTAAGATTTTATTTATCAGATATAGGGCTCTCATTCCATGGAAAACATGTTTCCCCTTCCAAAGTCAAGAGGTTATCACTCTCTGTCCTCCTGTATTTTCTTGTGGTACTCTCCTTCCTCATCTAATAAGAGATCGAAGACATTCCGCTATGGAAGTGAGGAGTGGTGCTGACCAGGAGATGCCCAGCTCCACTTTCCAGTAATATAATCAAGTCCACTCAGAGCTGACTGCTCAAATCTGGAATGAGATGCTGCTTGAGAAATTTCTGTATCTCTTTCCAAGAATGCTCCTGTGCGGCCGCATGTGGAATAACCTCTCCTCCCCAGTGGATGCTTGAGATCACGTAGGGCGTCCTTGAGGCTCGGCACAGTGGGGAGTAGGGAGGCTCAATCAGGTGACCTGCCCCAGGGTAAGACAGCAGAGTCCAATTCTTCTTCCCATTTTTCATCAGCTGTGCTGTGGCTTGATCAGCATGCACTTTGCTGTTGAGATTCTTATCATCTTCTCCCACCACAAAGAGGAAATGGCCACGAGCTTTTTCAATGGGAAGACAATATTTGCTATCCTTTTCTGCAGTTTCCTCAAAGGTTCGATAAAACTCTACAAGTCCGAAGGCATTGGTGATTACAAATTCTTCACTGCAGGGTGTAGGTGGGTTGACCTGACCACGATATACATGTGGACTGCTAGTAACAAAATTAGGTCCATTTATAAGTACAGTGGCTGTTATTTGTTTTAGGTTAATAGCCATAGAAAGTCCAATCTCTGCTCCAATGCATACCGAAACGACGCCAACTCCTGGGCCCAGGACCTGAAAACAATGAAAATGAGATTTTACTCTTCCATTAGGAAATCCACAATCTCAGACAAAAGAAAAAATAATAAGCAGCTTAAAAAAAAAACACTTAAAGAACCCACCAAGGTGCTTATATGTCAAGTAGCTAGAGTTGTGGAATGCAGGATATCTATCTAATCAGGCTTTACTCTAGGTATGTTGAATTCATCATTACGCTTAGTTCTGTGGTTAAAATGCCTTCAAAAAATATCATGCCAGGACTAGAAACACAGGACTGTGGTGAAGTTCTTCACTATCATGTAGTAGGCCCTAGGTTCAATCACCACAGAGCAAATAAACAAAAATAGCAAAATTCAATGTAGTCAGAAAAATAAACAGAGTGAATGTGTTACTGTGAATAACATGAGTCAGGGAACAGGTGATGGGTAAACTTCATTGCAGAGAAATGGGTTTTCTACAGAGAGAGGTGAAATTGAAGGGAAGTTAGGACAGTGCATAGAACTTGAATAGAAAGCTTTGATCTCATAAGAAAATTTAAAAAAAGGAGAATCTCAACACACTTTTTTATTGTCAATCATCAAACATGCCCAGCAAAGCAATAATATCAGGACATCAGATAACTACCAGCCAGATGAGAAGACTGGAGATGAGGGCCATGGAGAGATACCTAGATAATAAAAGTATCACATGTACTATAACAATGTATATAGATAGATCAGCTGGATCAAAGAGTCTCAGAAGAAATGGATGTAATTGAATTTTCACACATTAAAAAAAATGGGAGGTAATAAAGAGTAATATGTTAGGTGAAGCAGGTATGCTAGTCACCCATGAAAGACATTTATCCATAATTTTAAGGCTAATATGACTGATTTGGTGTAGTAAAGCAATATATCCATTTTCAGGAGATGCTTTTTGATGACTCTGAGCCTAATGTCTTTTGTTACGTATATTTTTAGTGTCTGCTATTAGGCCAATCTATTCTACTTATTGATTTCTTCTCTTCTGCAAAGTAACACAAAATCAAGCAATCAAAATCTGTGTTCTTGACCATTCTCTCCATTTTAAGACTTAATGCCTGAAACACAGCTGTTTTGTGCACTGGAAGTTAGGGCCAGCGAATTGTAGAAATATCAGTGTATTCTTCTTGATTAGGAACTCTTCATTTCCCAGAAAAGTGACTGATGGTAGACTAAATGCTAACATAAGGTGTTTTTTGTTAATGTGTTTTGGTCCAGTTTGTTTTTTTTCTCATGGTCTAGAACTCTGGAGTTAGATGGCTCAGACTCTGATTCTGGGAAATATGTTCACAAGTTGTTTGTTTACAGATGTAAATACATGCAACTTCTGGGGCTGTGGAAAGAGCTCAATCAGCTAAGTGTTTGCCATGCAAGTATGAGGACATATATTATATTCCCAGAACCTCTTTTTAAAGAAAGTTAGGCATTCTGGCTTGTTTGTAATCTCAGCCTTGTGGAGATGAACACACGAGCACCTTTAGGGCTCACTGTCCACCCAGTTTATCCTGATAGGTAACCCGCAGGCCCAGTGAGAGACCCTGTTTCATAGAACAAGGTGTGAATGGCTCCTAAAGAACAACATCCAAAGTCAACCTCTGTCTCTACAAGCATGTGCACACTTGTTTACACACACACACACATCCATACATGAGAGATAACAAATTCCGCATATACAGAAACCTGTACACAAACATCTCTCTATTATATGCATATGTATATATTACACATACATAAATCCACATTTATACACACAATCTGTGTGTATGTGTGTGTGTTGTGTTGGAGAGAGTCCCAGTCATTAGTTACAAATAGATACAAATGGAATATCCAAACCAGAAAGAATAAAAACTACTGTTCTTTGTAGCAAAAATACAGCCTTGGTGAAATCACACTTCAAAGTTAATGCAAGTTGCAGAGAATTGAAGTTAATGTAACACTGGGACAAAAAATAAAATCATACTAATGAGCCTAAAATTACCTTAGGATGTCTCAGAAGAAATTCTACACCTTCTTCAAAATACTCTAGATCTATCTTCTCCAGTCGAGAGGGCAGGTCATCATATCCCCAGTAAGCCAGAGCTAAGGTGGCAAAGCCATGACTGGCAAGGAGGCTGGCCCGGAACTCAATCAGCCCACCAGTACCTCCAAACAAGTCAATGACCCCTGGGAAAGGACCTTCTCCTGGAAAAGAGCAACACAAAACAAGTCACATGTGAAAAGAAGGCAGGAAGGCAACTGTAGGGGTTGTTCTGATGCAACCTGTTGATGGGTCATGTTCCCCAATTGGTTCTTGATCAGTCATTAAAGAAAGCCATGAACTAATTGCTGCATGGTAGGGACAGGTGGGACTTCTGGGTCCGTGGAGAAGAAAGGACACAGATGCAAGGGCAGAGAAAGGAGTTCACCATGCTTTGGAGAAAGAAGAAACTAGAACCATGTGAGGTCTTGGGAGGAGAGGTGGGCTTCTATAGGCAGCTGGTCAGAGATGTTTAGCAGGGACTTGATTATTGACCAACTAATCTAGGGCAAGTGAGAGGTATGGAGCTAAGAGTAATAATAAGGGTATGTTTTCCAGTAGAGCCCAGCAATTGTGTTAAGAAGTCAAGTTGAAAATGAACAACTGTGTGTGTGTGTTTTACCCATGGATTCAAGGGAAGCTGGGTGGGGGCTGGTAGCGTGGCCCATTCCCAAAGAATAAGAGGGGTATCGAAAAGTTACACATAACATCAATGAGAATAGGAAGCTGAGAAAAAGAACTAAATCTTGGGATTAATGCATAAATTCTCAAATGGAACATTCAAATATTCAGTCTTGTGTCTAAATGGAACATTCAAATATTCAGTCTTGTGTCTAAAGTGAAGTGAAGACTGGTCAATATGTAGCAGAACATAACTTCTATGGATTTTATTAGGAACCACCTTTAGTGACATATTTTCTCCTTGAGACCCAGAATAGGACTAATTTCCACAGGCTCTGAGTAAGAAATATCATACAAATTGTGCCAGGACTTCTTAAACAATAAGAGGTAAACAAATGAGATTTAGGAAATCTGAAGGTCATGACATTTGACACAAAATATGCTATGTCTGTTTACATGTGCTTTTCTGTGAGAAGTGCTATAGATTGATACCTTTGATGGCCAACTTCAAAGGCTATCTTCACAGGGCAACTAGGGGAAGTAGAACCTTTAAGAAGGGGGCCTAGCTGAAGATCATCATGTCTCTGAGAGTATACCCTCACAGGGCCTAGTTAGACAAAGGTTCTCTCTATATGAGTGAAGCTCGTGGCTCAAAGGTATCTTTAATGATTACACTGTCTAAAATATCTTGTAAGAGATACAGCTCAGGAGCTCAGTCTTGGAGCACTTGCTCTAAGTGCCTATGCCCAAGGCTAATGGTAGGCACTGGGGTAGGGGGAGTGGGTGCGGGGGGGGGGGGGGCGGTGTGTTAGGTGGGATGGGAGTGGCCAAACATCCTTCTCTGTTACACTGTGGTAACCACTCAGAAAGCAATTGATAAAATCTCCATGTGAGCCGATGTAAATGAAGAGCTCTTTCTTTTAATTTCTTTTCTTGCTGCTGACAGTCCAGTGAAAGAGGAGGCCTGTCAGAGCATCAGCTCATAATCACTCTGTGCAAGCATTTATATTTCTAAAATAAACCAGAGCCCACTCACCACAATTATAATAATGAATGTTTCTGTCTTGAGAACTTGATTTTAGGAGAGGAAGATTAACTATGTCCATTTAAAGACTGGCTTCACATGAAAAGGCACTGAGGAGTTTCTAACAGGCTATGTGTCCTTCAGCTTGAGAAAAGAAATGAGATGACCTAATATGTGCAAAATCTCTGCTAATTAGGGTCAAAGTTCACCATGATTGTATAGCCTCTGAGCTTGGAGCATAGTGGGAGACTCCCTTATTAGCAGGTTTTCTCCTTCTCTGACCTTATCCAGAGAAGTCAGGTAACCTTAATTAGTTTATATGATCAATTCTCTTTCTCCTGACAAAACCGGTTCAGTCAGAACCTGAGATTCCTGAAACACTTCCCATGTTAATGAAGCATTTCATGTATCCTAAGCCCCAGCCAATGACTTTTGCCCATCCTGGATATCCCTGCCCTCAGTACCAGAAAACTTTATAAGCCTTCAATCACCCTAAGTAAAGTTGATCTGCAGAGGGTCCCAGAGGACAGGGAGACCCACAATAATGTATCTCACCTTGGAAACCACTATGTAAGTACACTAATAAAGATGAGTTTGCATCTTCTGATGGGTGGGAAAGAAGGGAACAGCAAAAGACCTGTAATGTTTTGATACCTATTTTAACTTTTGTGACCAAATATATCTCATCCCTCCTTTGGGTCCAGAAGATCATTTGATGCCAAAGACTCTACATACCCAATGTCCAGTAGATAGTAAATAACACACCTAATGCAAATAACACACCTAATGCAAATAACACACCAGCATATCAGCCAGAGTTAGAAGGCCTGGACCAATATATATGTTTTTAACAGGGATGTGATACTAAGCAACAACAACAACAAAAAAGGCAAAAAAAAAAAAAAAAATCATCAAAACCTAAAATAAAACAAAACAAAACAAAAGACTGCTATCTCCTTGGCGGAAACACAATAAAGTGTTGTATATTTTGATTCTTGAGTATAAAAATATTTAAATGATCTAAACAAGCTTAAAATGAATGTCAACATGATATATCTTTTGACAATAGCTTTATTAGAGTCTACACTTAGCCAGTCTTTTATGAACTAAATTTTACCTACATCCAACTCTTCAGAAACCTCATAATATAGGGACCCCACAAACTCTAACCAGTCAAAGCCTCAGACAAACTTCAGAATGTATGGATGAAACTTGAATTAGAGTAGAATATCACCTATTTCTTATTCTGAGACAAAATTAACCCGACTTCTCAGCAGGATAGCGAGAACTCTATATTTCCCACATGCTAGCTGAATTTCTAGAGGTACAAGGCATCCCACACAGAGGAAACAGAGATGACAGTAACCAAAGTGATTCTACTCACCTGGAGGCAGAAACAGGGCTCCCCGGATGCGGCCTTCCTTTACCTGGATCCTTGTGACACCAGGTGCCACATACCACCTTTCCAGAATCAAGCTATCCAATGAAGAACTGACAACTTTGCCTTGTACTGGAAAGTATGGATGGCAAAGTCTTATATGGATTTTGTAGGGGCTATTCACATCTTTTTTGCCAATCTACTCAAAAGCTTTTCAGGTTTCAAGGACCAGAAAAGACCCATGGGGTGAACCCCCACATAGTCTCCTCCAAGTGAGGAATCACGCTCCAGATCTACCTCACCCGCTTCACTGGCCCTGTAGAAGGCCTGAGAACTAAACAGGATTCCCTTCTCATCTTTCAGTGATGCCTGAAGGCACACCACCTGAAAGGGGGCCAGGCCTGTGACCTGGATGTGCACGGGCTCATCAACAAGTGCACTGAGAGGAACAGCTGTCAGCTTGGCCATTTTTGCAGAAGGAACTTTGGACAATTCTTCAGGAATATCTTCACCAAAACCTCAAATAGAAACAGAAATGAAATAAAGTTGAAATATGATTAATGAATGATGGAAGGACCGGAGTCAGACCTCTCAGGATTCAGTCTTATCGCTCCATTGACTAGTTGCAAATATTCTGTGATCATTTGGTAATGCAAGAATACCTCGGAGATTTCAACCGCTTTCTAGAAGCTGGAGAACATGCCAGAAAATTCGAGATGTTTAAACATCTCCAACTCTGCATGGATGATGTCAGGACATTAAGGAGCCTGTCTCACACACAACTCTGGCAAAAGCACAATTGAGATGTGAGGTTAAAAACACATTGACTGGTTGAATATTTCCCTGTTCAGAATGAGTGGTACCACTAACTAATGTCTTTCACAGGCACTTGTATGTTTCACCTTATAGAAAACAAATATAACTGTTGCTTTACTTTAGGATTTATAGAGTCCTAAAACACAATTAAAAGCAGGTAAGATCTTCAAAACATACAAAAATCTTGCTGAAATGTTTATCGATCATCTTGCCCTTAAACGTTAACACAAGAGTGACCATTGCTCCGAACAACCAAAATTACAGCACCAGATTTTTACCTATTTATCTGTGGTGTTAGTTTCATTTTAACTTACTTTCTTGAGAATGCCAAAGATCTAAATGGATCAAACTCTATCATGTGACAAACAGCTACTCCTAGGAAGCAGGAAAATTTCCTATCTACTCTGATATTCACTTAAGATTAAAGAGCAGAAAGGAAGTCACAGAGAGATATAAGAAACATAATAGAAAAGGAGGTATACTTTTGATGGGTGCTGGCTGGTTTGATGGACCTCTGAGAAACTAAGAACATGTCTCCACTTGTCCATGTCTAAAGGACATGACCAGAAGACCAAGACACAGGAAGCCACTGGAGGCTTTCAAGCCTTCACTTAGAGCATCCCCCAGAGGATGAAGATGGAAGATCGGAGAGAGGTCCCTATGCTGAGGAATCCAGGAGGATTATGACTGAGCCAAGCAAATTTCCTAGTGACTCTTGTTCCAGAACTCTCATTAGAAATTCTCAATTTAAAAGACTAGCAAATGACTGTTAAAGCCAAAGACCCTCCCAAGGGTTCGCAAATGCCAAGAATCCAGGCTCTGGATGAGAATGGGGACTTAATCACACCACTAAAAATATTAGTGACGTCAGTGATACACTGAACTTAATAAGTCTGTCACAGTCCTAGACCCAGCTCACACTTGGCTCAGGTTACATTGATTAGCCCTAAGTCCCAACAAAACATGGTCAAAGCTCTTTTTTATTAAGTTTATTAATCGTGTGTGTGCAGGTGTGTATATGTATGGGTATGTGTGTGAGTGTGTGTGTATGTATGTGTGTATATGCAAGTCTATGTGCATTTGTGTCTGCATGTGTGTATGTGTGTGCATAAAAGAGAGAGGGAGGAGGGAGTTTCTGTGACAACTGATGGGAAGTGAGTCTCTCCTTTCAATCATGTGGCCTCCAGAGATGGAACTCAGCTTATCAGGCTAAGCAGCAAGTGCTTCTACCCACAAGGCAATATCACTGCCTTCCCCCTTTCAGATATTGTTTTTATACAACACATCCAGGATCCATTTTTTATTTTGATGCATAAAAGTTATTTAAAATTCGGGGCTCCAAGAGAAAAGAATAGAAAGAGAAGTAGCTCAGACATTGGAATTATCAGACAGCAAATAAAAGGTACCAAACAGACATAAGAACAGCCCAAACTAAACTAGAGGAAAATCAAGATAAAAGATTAGAGAACTTGAGACATGGGAAAATATTTCAATATTTATGGTTTAGTATACTGCATAGATTCTCTAATAATTGGTACTTAGAAAGAGATGTTAGAGACAGGCACAGGGGAAATACTTATAAAAACTAGGGCTGAATTTCCTCTCAATTCACTGAAAAGCACCATGCTACGGTCACAAAAAGTATAACAAATATGGGGACAGACCCAGCAGAAATTCCAGCTCTCATTATAATCAAGCTGTTAACAGACAGAGCAAATTTTAATGTAGGCAGAGAAAAGTAGACATGTTACAGAGGAAAAGGGCAAACATAGAACGACACCTGGTTCTACCACAAAGACAACAAACAAAGCAGGAGACAAGAATCCCTCACTCATAGTGCTCAAAAGAAAAGAGAAAAATAAGTAAAAAAAAAAAAAAATGCTTAAAATGCCTTACCTAAGAAATATACACATTGAAAATAAAGGCAAAAGAAAGAAATTTCCATGGGGAGAAGGAGAAAAATACATTTTCAGTAATTAATACTTCAAGAAATGATGAAGAGCAAGAACATATTTATTATCTGGGTAAATATAAAGACCCTTTTTAAAATTTCATCACTTACATAGATGCATATGTGAGCTTAGACATCGTTAAAAAGCTGTAGCCTGTTCAAAATAAAACTAACTGTATTATGAGGTTTATCTTCGAAATATGACAAATAGGTGAAAGTGTGGTAAATATAGGATTCTTATATCACTGTTTTTTTCAAGTAATGTGATTTTCTGCAGGGAGATAATGATAACTTTACTTACTTACCAAGAGCTCACTGAGCTAAGAGATAAGAGATAGATATGAGAGCTACCAGGTGTCAGAGGAATTCATTAAAGGAGCAAGCTGCAAAGAAAAGGGACAGCTGGTAATCACTTACAGCAGTTATACAGCAATCCTCTGAAACGCAAAGTGCTCTGGACAAGGAGGCCCCGTAGGTCAGCACAGATGCACAGGACTTTTCAGCAACTCTCAACCCAAGGCTCTGACAACTTTGCGGATAATGTAAGAGTTTTTAAAAATGCAGACCTATCCAGTCAAAGCTGAGGAAACTGTCTTCTATTTCCCTCTCAACCAGGCATAAGTAGGCTGACCGGAGAGAGAAGACTAAGACTTTGGAACTTGGACTTTGGATAAATGCCTGAGATAAAGATATCTAAAAATAAAAACATCGGGGCTGCTAAAGTGGAATAATAAACTTGGTCTTTGACAGCAACTCTCCTCTGAAACCATGACCTTTCCTGTGTTCCCAGCACTAGGGAGACTGAGGCAGGAGGGAAGTTAAAGCCAGTCTGGGCTACATAGGGAGATCCTGTCTCAGGAAAACAAAAGAACAAAACAACAACAACAAAAAGAGACTGTGTGTGTTGTTTCAAATGGAAGTCTCGAAGGCAAGGGAATAAAATCATCTGGGATTCACTTGTGCACATGTTCTGTTCTCAATACTGGCCCAGAGCTGGGGACACCAAGGATATGGGAGCCTCATGTGGTCTTTCTGGATGAGCCTGATTGAGTTCTCCACGTCATAGCTGGAAGGGCAAGAGAGAGACAGCTGAAAGCTATAATCTCTGCTATTATATATTTGTCAAGAAAGCATAAGCCCCTGTTAGAATTCAAGGGTGAGGGCAGAGACTCTTTTTGACAGTGAGTTAAACAGCAGTAGGGGAAAGGGAGGAGGGTATGGGATATATGCATGCACTTTCTATTTACATTCATACCGCCATCTGCAATCTTTTTGGAATAAAATCTGCCACAGCAGGAGTAGGGGAATAATAATAAATTAGATGAGTGAAAACAGACACCAAGATGAGAAATTTCAACATAATTATATTTAAGATTGCATTATAGGGCTGAAAAGACAGCTTTGTGGCCAGGAACGCTGGCTGTTCTTCTAGGAGGAAGAAGATTCCTAGCACTCACATGGTGACTCATAACTGTCCATACCTCTAGTTCCAGATAATCTGATGCCCTTTTCTGGCTTCTGCAGTATGAGGCACACAAGTGGTATATGGACATACACCCACATACATAATGTAAAAATGAGAGAAAAATAGAGGGATGGTTGAAGAGAGGTGTAATGGCTATTCTTGGTTGTTAACTTGACTACATCTGGAATGTATGAGGGACAGTTATATCATGTTAGATGTAATTATGACCTGGTTAAATATATAATGTGTTTGTGATTGTATGTGGGATAGCTACATTATGTTTAGGTATTATTGTGATCCCTGGTTATTGTTATCATTTTGCAATTAATCATGGCCTAAGGAAATATGACTGTGTGTGAAGTTGACAAAGGGTAGACTTGTGGTGGCTATTCTTGTTAACTTGATTACATCTGGAATAAGCTACAATCCAAAAATGGAGGGCTCACCTATGAGAGATTCTTTTTGCTTCTTTTGAAGTGGATGAATACAGTTCTAGTTCAGACCTTTGAGGCTGGAAGATACATACATTTGACCTGGCTCTAGCGGAAGGAACACACATCTTTAATCTGGGCTATACCTTCTGCTGGAAGTTTATGTAAGGACATAGAAAAAGGAAGCTTTTGCTCTTTGCCTGCTTGCCCTTGCCTTGCTAGCACATCCATTCCTTCACTGGTATTAGAACCTACTTCTTCGGAATTCTAGCATATGCTAAAGACCAGATGAGACATCAAGTTTTGTGGACTGAGCAACTACTGGATTCTTGAACTTTCCATCACAGCCAGCCACTGTTGGGTTATCTGGACTGCAGCCTGTAATATTATTCTGTAAATTCTGTTACTCTAGAGAACCCCAATACAGGTGAGCTTGATTTGTGCCTTATCCAGGCTTCCCCAAAAGCTCATTTTGACATAACACAGCAGGAAATGATTTATTTTGAGGGGTTAAAAGATATACTATGGGGCTGGAGAGAATGGCTTGGAGGTTAAGAGCACTGACTCCTCTTCCAGAGGTCCTGAGTTCAATTCCCAGCAACCACATGGTGGCTCACAACCATCTGTAATAGAATCCAATGCCCTCTTCTGGTGTGTCTGAAGACAGATAGATACAATGTAGTCATATAAATAAATAAATAAATAAATCTTGAAGAAACAAAAAAGATATACAATGAATGGTTGGCTGGGGTGGTAACTTACACATACCTATACACACACATATAGAGGTGGGGCAGACAGATATGAATAAATGTAAATTATTAGCCAGTAGCAAGATGTGCTAAGGATAAGACTCTATGCTTGTCTCATTACAATGTCCCAGAACTAGAGGACTTACAATCATGTAGGGGTGAAGAATGCAATCAGGAATGGAATCTGTATCTCCAACTCTGTCAAACTGCTCTGTAAGAATTTTCCCAGCGAGTCACTGAAGATTAGGTACAGCCCTGTTCCAAGCTTTAGAATTCCATCCTGCCTTAGCATCAGGCTCTTCTTAGATTTCCCTTGTCAACTAGTTTGTTCAAGCAGGAGAAACTGATTCTAATTGTTTTTACTTGTTTTTTAAAAATATCTATTCTTATTCTATTGATAGTTGATTATAGTTCGCTACCAGGAAGTATTCCCAAATTGCATAGTCTTGAGGTTTCTATTCATGAAGTATTTTCAGATTGTAATTCTAATGTATCATAATCATAACCTTAAAAGAAAATCATCTTTTACATGAAACATAGTATGGGTTAACTAGTGTTCCAGGCTAGAGATTTTTGTCTACCGTATTCTAGAAAAGTGCTAAAAAGAGGGAGAACTATTCTTAGAGATTAGGATAGCCTGAAGAAGTGGGAAGTGATTTCTGGTAGTCTTTCGTGTCCCTCAAATACATCTTAGTGAGCACAGGTACCCAGTAACATCTGTACTGCTAGCACGTGTGGGAAATTCAAAGCTCTCCAAGATCATGGAAGAAGCAAAAGGAGTATCTCTCCTTGTGAGGTACTAAGGGCCAAAAACTAGAGAAAAATATTCAATTTTTATTCTCAATTTAGGAGTTGTGATTTTTAATGCATTTCCAATCAACTCAGAGCAAACAGCTTTGATTATAAACCAACCTATATTTTTTTTCCCACTTGCAGCTGCTTTTCCAGCAGGAAAGGACAAGGACAGAATCTCAGTTGCCCTAAGACCAAAGCCCCAAATGCTCTTGATACTGCAATTTACATTGGGTTACAAAGCAAGCAGCATAAGGCCTGCTCCCTGTCCCCATTCCTGCTCTGGCTACATATTAACTTACATTGTAGGGAACCTAGCAGAGGTTTTGCTTTTAAATATGATTTTTTATATATTACAATATGTGTACATACATAGTGTGTATGTGTATATGCACACTGGCACATGCACATGCAACATATACTCCATATAAGGGTCAGAGGACAATGACCTATAGTGCCTTTACCTGCTGAACCATCTCCCTGACCTCTTGTTTGTTTAAAACTCCACTGCTACTATTTGGTTTTATCTGACCACTAATTTAAAAAAAAAAAATAATCAATACAGCTACTTCAGGACTCTGAACTTGCAAAAACATTCCTTTCCAGGCCTAAGTTCAATACTACAAAACTAAAATAATAAAAGCAAATTATGGGCTGGGGGTGATGACTCAGTGGTTGAGTGTTTGCTGTACAATTAGGAGACTACAGTTTGGATTCTAGCATCCATATAACAAGCTGACCTTCCTGCAAATACCTACAACTTCAGCGCTGAAGGATCTGATGTCCTCTTTTGGTATCAAAGGTAGACACATCTGCACATCTGTACACACAGGTGGGAACACACTTTAAACATTTTTAAGATAATGCGAGCTGAGTTGTCTCAATAAATGTACAATATTGAAATACTGTACTTTCTGTCTGCAGTGAAATGAGAAATGATAGAATACCCAGCATCATCCCACCACACAGCACTTAAAGCAGATGTGCTCAACCTGTAGTCTACAAGTTGCCCTCATCCCAGGGTAGCCATGAACAGAACACAATGTGTTTGTAGATGATCAAAAGGTTGGATTTATCCTAATTTAAAGCAAGGGGAGCTCATGTGAATTTGGCAACATGATGCCACAGTAGTTTTAAGATGCAGAAAGCAGGGCTGGGGAGATGGCTCAATCAATAAAGTGCTCACCACTCAAATTGTGAGAACCTGAGTTCCACCACTACCTGTGTAAAAGCTGAATGAAACATGATTCTCTGTACATATGTGCAAGCACACCCACATACCACACACATCTGTAGAATAAAAGCACAGGAGATACAGTTTTTCTTTTGGAAATATATTGGAATGTTACATTATTATCTGTATACTGAGGTGATCTTTTCCTTCTCATTTTTGATGTATCTTCTATTTTCTAAAACGTGGTTACTATGTGGTACAGAAATCATAAAATTTCCATGATGAAACAAAACCAGCAAGAGAGGGAGTCTCTTATGCTACTTGAAACTTGAAACATAAAGTTTATGTAAGACCATTTATCTTGAATTGCTAACGATTTTATTAGGTTTTACCGAACACACATTGAGCTCATAGGTTAAACTACGTAAAACTGGAAAGCTTATGCCTTTTACATTTCATAACGTTTTTTAAAATATAAAGCTTTTTGTGTATGTTTGGCTATCTCAGTAAACAAACAAACCTGTTCCTTGGGAACTGTAAGGTCAGTATTCTAAAACAGTGTATTGAGCTGAGTGTAGACCAATGACGCCCTCTAGAGTTACTGACAGATATGCAGCCAACCTGTGTTTTACAGAAGAGTACTTGGCTGCCTCTTAATGTTATTTCATGACCTGGGACCATGTTACTCCTGAGTATTATAAAGATGCAGAAGTTTACAATTGTCGCGTCCGCCTTGGCCAGCAATTAAGACACGACACAATCCGATCCTTCTCAGTCAGCTTTATTCCAGGAACGACTCTTGACTTAGGGACGGGGAACTGGACGAGGGACTAGGATGGGGATGTATGGCCTAGGGCCTGGACCAGGAAGGGGATGGGCTGGGCTCCCAAGCAGCAGAAATGAGCTGCTTATATAACTGCCCAAGGTGGGCTGGGTGATGTGTTCTCTCAGGATAGGTTCAGCTGCCAATATCTCATTAGCAATAAGCCCGCTTGGGAGGGGCACGAGGCCGACGCATGCTCAAAGGACTTGTTTACCAGTTTAGCTGAGCTGGCCACTCTGGAAGCCAGCTGCTTACATTGTCAGGTGCTAGTCATACGACTTTGCAACTGTAAACACGGCTGCCTACATACAATCACTCCAGATAATGACTCATTTCCATAGAAATTTTGAACAGCATTGCTCTGGAATACAAGAGTAGCTTCTATCTTAACAATAACATGAATAGTGAATTCTGCAGTCACTTATCCAGTTGTAGCCAAAGTGTTTCTTTCCATTCTGAATTCCCACCTCTTTACTTCCAGTGCGTTCTTGTATGGGAAACAAGATAATCAAATTCTGCATGTACAATCCAAATGTCCCCATGCTGAGTCTCCTTCTCACGAAACAGGAGTCATTATGGCTAAACTACATGGATCCAGACACTGAGATTTCAACTCATAGTGTATTGAATGACATTGATGTGTACCTATTAGGTACTGTGACTTAGGACAGTGTGGGTACACCCAGCTGTGTGCACATCGAGGCCAGAGCAGGACATAGTTTTCTCTCTACTGACTTCCATCTAATTGCCTTGAGAAAACGTATCTCACTGAATAGGAATCTCACTATTTTGACTAGCTGGCCGCTGGGCTTTTACCTGTGTCCATGCTCCAATGTTGGAGGTACAGGTACAAGTGGCTATGCTCAGCTTTTTGCATGGATTCTGGGGGTTTAAGCTAGGTCCTCTGGCTTACAGGTCAAGCACTCTTAACCACTAAGCCATCTCCTCCACCTCAACTATTTTTTTTCCTAATGAATCTGCTAGATTCATTTATATATTAATATAAATTATATATTAATTTATATATGTAACTGATTCAACAAAGTCATCCAAGGAAAGAGAATAAATGCAATTTCCCATGCTTAAAACCTTCCTACCATGATTTTTATATAATCACCAATTTTGTGATTCAGATCTATCTGGTAACTTATTTAAATCATCTCTACAAAATAAGTACATCAAATACAAAAAGACTTGCCATCCCTGGAACTAGTCACAGGTGCCCTAAGGCCACTTCTAAAGCTACAGAAGACAGTTTGAAATATACTTTGAGAATATGAAATTAAATATAGAATCTATCAATAAGACTTTAAAACTTAATAATCGCTATTCTATTTTTTTCTTTCTTTTTTTTTTTTTTTTTTTTGGTTTTTCGAGACAGGGTTTCTCTGTGTAGCCCGGGCTGTCCTGGAACTCACTCTGTAGACCAGGCTGGCCTCGAACTCAGAAATCCGCCTGCCTCTGCCTCCAAGTGCTGGGATTAAAGGCGTGCGCCACCACCGCCCGGCTTATTTTTTTATTTCTAATACTCATTTTAAAGAAATAATAAAGTGATACATAAAAGTGAATTTCATTCAGAAAGAAAGTAAAGTCATTACCCTTTAACAAATTTGCTTTAATCCCAAGAGATGAACCCAGAAAACAGTGTTTTCTCTTCCATCTTTACTCATGGAGTAAAACAGAGTGGAACTTTCTATAATGTGTACCAGATGTTCACGTTTCCTTCAAACGTCTAATACATTTTGTTCAGTAGCTGGTCTTTTGACAATTTTGTGGGTTCTTTTTCTTCTACCCTTCTCTACCTCTCTTCTTCTACCCTTTCAACCCCCTAGATAGCACAGAAAAAAAAGGACAGAGGGGAAAGGGGGTGATGTTATCATTAGACTTTCTGTCAACTAGGGGCATCAAGTTCCTTGGGGCAAGCATCAGGACATCTATTTTCTTTTTCTTGCTTCTTCTTTGTTCATGACTGCTTAACAAACAGCAACCAACAGCAAACAATCAACAGCTCACCACCTCTTAGGGCCCTAACATTCATACTCTGAAGAATCCCCAGAATTCCAAACCTCACACAATCACAGAAACTATCTGCAGCTGGAAAAATCATGACCCTGCTGGACCACAAGGCAAATCATAGTCAGCTGCTGTGGACGATCTAAAGCGGCCCCATATCCCACACCTGGGATTAAAAAGAAAACAATCTTGCAATATTTCTGTGTTTTTTAAAGACACCAAAATTCTGACTATACATTTTCTTACTTGTATACTCACATTTTATATATATATATATATATATATATATATATATATATATATATATATATATATAAAAACTCCGTATCTTTGAATCTTAATAAGATTAGAACATTTTGTTGAAACTACTATTTTAGCCATATAAAGGGCAAAGCAAACATCTGAACTTGCAATGGCCTCCTATCTGAACCCCTTAGTATGTTTGTTTGATGGTTAATCTTGGTTGTCAACTTGGCTGATCTGGAGTCAACTAAAAGACGTAGCTAGCCATTCCACTGATGGATTTTCTTAATCAGATTCTCTCTCAAGAAGGAAGTGCACCATAAACGTGGGCAGAACCCATGCAGAAGGAAGGTCTGGCTTTCCACCTGCTTGCCTTCACTCTACTGATAAGTACATCTCTCTCGTTCCTGCCACTGCTGCATCTCTTCATTCATATTTGAACCAGCTTCTTCAGGCAGCCAGCATGAACTGAAGATCAGTAAGCTTTTCAAAGAATCGCCAAGGCCCTCAACAGCAGCTTGGTACTGCTGAGACAGTCAGCCTCGTGAAGGGCGCAACTACCAGGTTCCCGGCCTCTCTGGTGTGAAATGGCCATTGATGGAGTACCCAGATCCTAATGTAAGCTCCTTTAAATATGTGTTCATGCTATCACTTCTGTTCCTCTCAACAATCCTGACTATATACCTTAGAATAAGAACACTTTCATAAATTATCAAGACTTGATTTTATTGGGGAAAAATAGCTTTAGCAAATGTGAAAATGTTTTCTTTGTTGATTCTCCACGAGAAAAAAAAAGATGTGATCTTCTACAAGGAGAAAAAAAAAGTATACAAAAAGGAAGTTTTGAGACAAGTTCTGACGGTAACATCTCACAAAGTTTGTCAGTCACCCTAGTGAGGAGAATAAGAATGATCTCAATGTGTTCTCTGACTGGACTGCTCAGTAACTCCAACTGATTTTCAGATTGGGGGGTAAATTACTAGCAACAAGTTCATCAAATTTAGATTGGTCTTGAACAGGAACATTATAGAAATCAAGAACATCCCTGACTCTGCACATCTGGTGAAGCCTGGAGTTAGGTACTGCACGGCCTAAGTCATCAGCTAAGTCTGCTAAGAGTCTGAACTTCAAATGTCCGTCATCCAGGGAGATATCTTGCCAATTATTAGGAAGAGAAGAACCAAGAACTTCTTTCATATGAGATTCCACTCGACTCTGGAGATCACTGGGTGGTGTGTACGCTCGGCTTCGTAAGGGTGGACACACCAAAACAGGTTCTTTTTTCACTTCTTCCACTGTCTCAGTCACCACCGGCTCCTTCTCCTTCCTGGAATGATCAAAAAGCAAACGTGTGAGTCTTTGACGGAAACATGTGACAGAATCTTGCTTTGCAATCAAAATCAAGTATTTTGCACACTTAGGACTTTCTAAGCACAATGGAGAGGAGCGGAAAAGAGAGAGATGGAAATCTACTCTTCAGACATATGCAGCTGAATCAACTGCTACAAAAGAAAGCAAAAACTTAGTACATATTTACATACTAGTACAAATTCTAAAAATAAGTAAAGGACAAAGGTAAGATAAATTGTTCTGCATGGGAGTCCTATCCTCTGTCTTAGTTTGGTTTCTTTTTTTTTTTCCTGTGAGCAAGCACAGGCTGGATTCGAACTCAGGAGAGACAGCTGCCTCGGACTGCAGAACGCGGCGTCTGCAGTGGTGTGCCACCGCTGGCCGGCTCTTAGTTTGGTTTCTATTGCTATGACAAAACATCTCAACCAAAAGCAACTTGGAGAGGGAAGAGTTTAATTTCATCTTACAGTTCCATATCACACTCTATCACCGAAGGGTGACAAGGCAGGAACCTGGAGGCAGGAGCTGATTCATGGAAGAGTACTGCTTACTGCATTGCTCCCATGCCTTGCCATGACTGCTTTCTTATAGCACCTAGAACCACCTGCCAGGAGACTGTACCACCCATAGTGAGGCGGAGCATCCCACAATTTTCAATCAAGAAAATGCACCACAATCTGGTAGGGACATTTTCTCAGTTGAGGCTCGCTCTTTCAAATGATTCTAGCTTGTATCAACTTGACGCAAAACTAGGCAGCACATCCTCCAAGACCTAACCCCAGTACACCTACCTAAATTTACCTCCTACCAATTTCTATTATAGGCCTGCTCAAACTAAACTATATTGTTTCCAAAACATTGCCACTTTCCTGAAACTTGTTAGTTCATGTTATACATCCTCCCTTACATGGAACATTTGATCTTTACTTATGGAAATAATTTTACTCTGTAAGTCCTAAGACAAAACATGTCTCTTAAGAACTTTAACCTGACTTCTCTAATCAATTTAAGTCCTTCTGATCTTTGCAGCAGTCTACACTGCCCATTGTATCCCATTCTATTTAAGTTTTAATTTTCATTATTCTACCTCACTTACAAGATCAGAGCTTGATTGGACAATTTCTTGCTGTATGTGAGAGGCCAATCTGTTCACTGTAATATATTAGCATGCTTGCTTCCTTTACTTGATGACAGTAGCATCCTCTCCTGGATCACAACAACCTTCTTTAATATAATGACCTATTTTTTAATTTGAGTTTAACTTAACAACAAAAGAATTACATGCTTTAACGTTAAATTGGTGAACTACCTTAATGGTTTTATAACCTTATGGTTACTAAATTGACCGTCCTGACTGAAAAGGGCCACCAGAAAAAAGCGCAAAAATATGTTTGGAGCAATTAATTTTAGTTTGTCAACTAAACTTTTTTGTCTTTTAAATTTTTCATAACTATAATCATTGTCCTGAATTTATTACATCTCATAATTGTTGCCGAATATATTCGTCATTTTTAGTAATAGAGACTTGAAAAGGGCTTTTTAGGATATAAAACATGGAGACAGAGCATGCTGATTAAGCCACATGCTCCATCCGCTTGTTATGTCACCACAAGCTAAGCCCGCTGACAGTTATGACGGCAGAAGGCCCTCTACAGCTTGATATAGTGCCACGCTACTTATAGTCATCATCTCGTGCATTGCCATGGAATGGAAAGGGGACTAAGACTCTATTAAAGTATTCTAAGGTAAATAATAGACTGAATGAGCTTCCATTTATGAAGAAAGCTAATCACTATTTCAACAAAAGTTCTCCAAAGAGTTGTTTGTTGAATTTTTGATCACTCACTTCCCATAGTCCTCCAGTCCCTTTCCTTACATTTCATCACTTTCAGAATAAAATGAAATTCAGGTAAAAGACTCAACACTCCGAAAGATAGAGTGGCTAATAAAAAACGAGGGCTAGAGGGATGGCTCACTCATTAAAGGCGAGGCTCAAAACATCAAAATAAAAACCAAACTCTATATGCTGTCTACAAGAAACTTTTTTTAGAATCAAGGGCTACATTGACCAAAACTAATAGAAAAAAAAGGTATTCTATGGGAATAGAAAACAAAACAAAGTAGGAATAGCTATACTTATATCAAACCAAATAAACTTTGAAAGGTCATTAGATAATAATAAAATGATCAATTCAATTGTATATAAATAAACATGTACTCAATACCAGAGCACTGAAATATACAAAGTAAATATGGACAGGCATGAAAGAATAAACTACAAAATAACAGAACTCAAATAACACACGTTTTTAACAAACAGTGCTTGGGCTATTCACCCAGAACACAAATAAATATTGAACGTTAATAACACTGTATACCAAATGGACACACAAAAAGCTTTCAATTTCACATCCTCCTTTACATGAAAGAAACACTTTCATCTTTATTTCTCAAGCGTATAATGAACATTTTTTAGGATCGATTACATTATACCACAAAAGAAGCCTCATGGATTTAGAAGTTCAAAATCATACAAAATAGCCTTACTGACCACAAATGAAAAAACTAGTCACCAGTAATACAAGAGAAAAAGAATAATAACAAATGTATTAATACTAAGCAATACACCATTGGGTCAAAGAGGAAATCAAAAAAGGAACTTCCAAGATCATCTTGTTATGATAAAGGGCTGGAGACTTGGCTTTGTGGGTAAAATGCCTGCCAAGTGTGGTGGCTTGAATAGGAATGGCCCCCGTAGATTTGAATGATCGGTCTCCAGGCACTATTAGGAGGTGTGGCCTTGCTGGAGGAAGTGTGTCTGTCATTGAAGGAGGACTTTAAGGTTTCAGATGCTCAAGCCAGGCCCCGTGTTTCTTATTCTTCCTGCTGCCTGCAGAGACATAGAGCTCTCAGCTACGTCTCCAGCACCATGTCTGCCTGTGTGCTATGCTTTCTAGCATGATGACAATGGACTGAACCTCGGAAACAAGCCAGTCCCAATTAAATGCTTTCCTTTGTAAGAGTTGGTGTGCTCATAATGTCTCATCAATAGAAACCCTAAGACAACAAGCAAACATGAGAACTGAGT
Organism: Mastomys natalensis; assembly: GCA_021653895.1. Taxonomy (NCBI): domain Eukaryota; kingdom Metazoa; phylum Chordata; class Mammalia; order Rodentia; family Muridae; genus Mastomys; species Mastomys natalensis. The sequence continues at coordinate 47,497 of JAJTUV010000461.1, forward strand.
TCAATACTCAGCATCTAGGAAAGAAAACTACCAGAATGTATACATGTCTGTAACCAGAGAACTGGGGAGACAGAGAGAGGTGGTCTCGGGGCTGGTGAGTCAGTCTAGTCAAGTAATAGGCTCCAGGTTCAATAAGAGGCCATGTCTCAGACTATAAAGTGGGGCAAGACTGACAAAGACTCTCAACTGTAACCTCTGTCCTCCACACATATGCACACAATCACACACACACAATATCTTGAGTTGGGTGGAGATGTATAACATAACAGTGCTGGCTACTTTTATGTCAACTTGACACAGCTAGAGTCATTTGGGAAAAGGGAATCTCACTTAAGAAAAGGCTCCCACAAAACCTGCCCATGGGCAAACCTGTGACTGAGGTATTTTCTAGATTAATAATTAATGTGGGAGTGCCCAGGTCACCTTGGGTGGTGTCACACTTAGTCTGGTGATCCTGGGTGCTATAAGAAAGCAGGTAGAGCAAACCAGAAAGCAGCACTGCTCCATGGTCTCTACATAGTTCCTGCCTCCAGGTTCCTATTTTGAGATCCTGGCCTGACTTCTCTAGATGATGGACTGACCGAAAGCTGTAAGATAAAACTAAACCCCTTGTTAGCATCAGGTGCATCCACAGACAGCTAGAAGCGATTTCACAGCAATTAGGCATCTTTACAGCTTAGCTCTCAGACCCAGAGATGAGAGCTCCTGTATCTGTCCCTTCACACATGAGCCAAGACACCCCCCTCATGCTCCCAGTCCACCTCCTCTTTCCTTCTACCTTCTCCCAGAGGCTGCCTCGTAAACCTCCCATGTGAGACCTGCTGCATGGTGTGATTTTTTTTTCAGGACGGTGCCACTTATTTCTAACACCCCTTCCTCCTCAGATTGCTTTTGGTCATGGTATTTTATCACAATAGAAACCCTAACAAAGACAATAACAAACATAAAAAGAAAACCTGCACTAAGGTGAATTTATAGCAATAAATGACTACATCGCTAAAGATTTTAAGGAACTTAATAGTTAAAAATTTTAAGGAACCACATGAAACTAAAAAAAAGAAAAATGTAAATCCCAAAGTTAGCAAAACAAAAGCAGTAATAAAGAGCAGCAGAGCAGATACAAATCTCATAAAAAACAGGTAGAGCAAAAAAAAAAGAAACTAAGAGCTAATACAGAAAACCTTAAAACCTCATGTAATTAAAATCAGAAATACAAGAAGATACAAGAGATGCTTCATAAATAAAAAGCCACAAGAGGGACCTATATATGCTGCAGAACCTAAAAGAAGGAGTTAAGATCCTAGGAACATGTAACCCTAAACCAAGAAAGAACAGAAAGCCTAAACCAGTCAATAGCAATAAAGGTGACTGGAGAAAAACAGCAAAAAGCATCCTAAGAAATATAGGGACCAAGTAGCTTCATGTGATAATTATACCATATATTCAAAAAAGAATATCAGCCTTTCTTAAACTCTCCCCAAAAGTGGGAAGAAACACTTCCAAAATCATCTTATGAAACCAGGACTAAAGTCAAAGATACCACAAGAGAGCTACAAGCCAATACTTCTGATGAACACAGATGCCATAATGGAAATAAACCAAATGCAGTAGCACATCAAAAAGACAACTATATTATGACTGAGCAGAACACTTGACTGGCCTGCAAAGTTTGTTCAACATTCACAAATCAATAGTGATATGACACATTAACAGAATGAAAGTAAAAATCACATAATCACCTTAATAGAAGCAGAAAGAGTCTAATACAAAGCTTAACACTCATCCATAATCAAAGCTCTAAACAAAATAGGTGGAGAATCTACCACAACCAGATAAACATAATTTAGAAAAGCCTACAGCTAAAATCATAGTGAATGGGGCAAAACTTACTAACAAAACAGTTTTCTTTCCAGTATCAGGTACAAGCAAGGATGTTCACTCTCACAACTTTCTTAGTGGGAGGAAGGGAAGAGTAGTCCTTACTACGTAAAGTACACTGGCCTTGAATTCATCATTTCTGCCTCAATCTCGGCAAATCAAAATCATACTAGAAGGCATACTCAAGAGCTTTGAGAAAGGAAAAATAAAAGGCAACCAAATTAGAAAGAATCTGTCTCTGCAGATGACATGAGCCTTTGAGAAGAAAATCTCAAAAAGACTGTGCAACACACACACACACACACACACACACACTTGCTAAAACTAATAAACTAGCACAGTAAAGTTGCAGGATATAAAATTAACATTAAAAAAAAAAAGTCAGAAGTTGAGGGTTGGAGAATTTTGAGCTCCGAAGTTAAGAGAACTTGCTGCTTTTCCAGAGTGCAGTTCTCAGCAGCCACGTCAGGTTGCTAGCTCACAATCTCTTGTATCGCCTGCCCCAGAGAATCTGATGCCCTCTTCTGTCCTCAGAGAGTATCAGCAGACATATATTTATAATATACATATATACATAAATAAAATAAATCCTCAATAAAATCAGTGGTTTCTTTAGAGACATAATAAATCATGCCAAAAATAAAAAATAAAGGATCAAGAGATCTGGTTTGTTTACAATAGCAGGAAAAAAATATTTAGGAAAAAAAACTCCAACCAAGCAGGTTAAAGTTCTATACTCTGAAAACTGTAAAAAGAAACAGAAAACACACATAAATGAAGATATATTCCATGTTCAATGATTGACGAATCAATACTGTTCTGTCTGCACTACTTAAATAATCTACATATTTAACTCAAAAAAATCGAATGGCATTTTTCAAAGACATAAAAGCAATCTTAATTATGAATATCGGCAACAATCTTGACCAAGAACAATGTGGAAGAAATTATGCTTCAGGATTTAAAATTCTAACATGGAGCTATGATGACTGACAATAAACAAAACAGAACAAACAAAAAAGAAGAAAAGAAAAAGGATGTAAAAAGATGGAATTAGCCTAACTGCAGAAATCTCTTCTCTTAAAGGATAGGTAACTAAAAAATGAACACAGTTTATCATTAACTGCCCCCTCCTATGAGGATAAAGATTTGGCCTAATCAATCACTGTATCTTTAATATTTATCATATAGTAGACACTAAAATATTTGTTGGGTGAATAAAAGAAGCGAACTTAGGATATCTGACACTAACCAGAGACAGGTTAGTGTTAATACATGAGGTGATGAGTCAAACTTCTACGTTACTACATTCGTTGTCCTCTGAGGTCCCGGCGGTACAGTTTTCATGCCCTAAACATTATCTAGGTCATATGCATAGGTCCCACATGATGTAGTGAGGAAAAATGTAGGTAAACAGTTAAGACACGGGGATTCCAGATTCACCATGTGCAGGTTTCTCTTCAATGAAATCAATCAAATCAATCAATCACTCACTTCTCTCTCTCTCTCTCTCTCTCTCTCTCTTCTCTCTCTCTCTCTCTCTCACACACACACACACACACACACACACACACACACACACACACACAGAGCCCAACGGGACACACACAGTTGAGCGGATGCCTTTATTTTCGATTTTGCTTAAAAATAGCTAACCCTCGCGAAGGAGTTAGGCTAGAGCACCTACGTTCATGTTTTAGGTTTACCAATCCATAAGAGTCATTTGCTTGCAGACACCACACTGGGTGCCTTTGACACGTGGCTAAGGCTGCTTGCTAAGGAAGCAAGACGAGAGGGAAAGGGCACCGTATTGGCGTTAGGAGCTGCCCTGCCAATCGCGGAAACTTAAGATTTTAGCTCGGATCCCTACTCCACGCTAACTCGTGCAGGCTCAAGACCACGGTCCCATCTTAACCCTCTGAACTCGTCCCCTCCGCTTCTGAGTATTTACGTGGAACTTAACCCATTGAGAAACACTCAAATTTACCTGGATCGAGACCAAAATTCTTTACGTGTAGCCAAGGGAAGCTTCCACAGCCAGCCTCTTCTTGCAAACCGACAGACACATAGCGCCGCCATCTTCCACAAGCAGCAGCTCGCCGGCGTGCCCGACTCAGCCAATCAAATGAGAGCTTACTTCAGCGGTCCCTGACGTTGCCTAAACCTGTGCACTCAGGGAAATGTAGTTCTCTTGTCATTTACGGAAGAAGGCTGTGGCTCGCTCCCTGGGCATGTTGGGAGTTGTAGTTGAAGAGCTTCCGCGAAGGCTCCGGTAACGCCTTCTAGTCCGGGGGTGGTCGGTAGTAGTGCAGCTTGACTTTGAGGCGGAGGAATTGGCAACAAGGAGGAGATATTACAGGGAGGCCCTAAGGGCAAGGCAGAGCGGCAGCGGACGGGACTTGGGGTTGGAGGACAGACAGACAGAACGTCTGATATGTCCCTGGGAACTTGACCGCTCCGAGACAGAGGTAGGACCTCACCAGACCCATCCAGTGAGCCCCTTCTCGCCAGGCCTTATCTCCAGCAGCCATCTAGGCCTCATCAGATCCCCAATGCTGTGTGGCTGCTATTCCTGAACGAGGAGATGGAGTCCCCAAGCCCACCGCTGGAGCCAAAGGTGAGTTGCCACTTAGAGAGATGTCCGTTATTTCGCCACTCCCTAGACAGCAAGGCCGCGCACCATCACCTCTTCCCCTGTCCCCAGATCCTGGCCATCTCTACAACTCTAAGGAAGGACCCCAGCAAGCGCCTGTGTACCCCTTGCTGCGGGACGTACCCCTCGCTGCGGGCTGCTTTTAGTTCACTTACAAACTGCCCATGGGCGCTCGCGCTCTCTCTCTCCTCTCTCTCTCTCTCTCTCTCTCTCTCTCTCTCTCTCTTCTCTCTCCCCCTTCCCTCCCTCCCTCTCCCCCCTCCCCCTCTTCAAGAGCAACTTGATAAATCGGCTGGGGAAAATTAAGAAGGGTCCAAGTTAGTTCTCATTTGTGAGTGTCTCAGGTGAGGCACTTTTAAAATCTCGTCTGTCTTCTGCAGCTAGCACTATGTCTGGACTCAAAGTGAGTGCTTAGAAAACCTAATGGAATTGAGTCGAATTGGGTCACAAGCTGGTGTGGGTAGAACATTGGGGCGAACAGTGAGGCCAGGAAAGATTGGGGAGGTTTTGAGTCTGTTAACTAAAATTAAAACAGTAGAGATATTAGCGTGTAATAACTAAGACAGAAAAGACCATCGGTTTGGAAAGCACGGATCTGGATCAGTCCCTTTCAAGTCTGGGATGCCATGCATTTTGGCACTCTTACTGTGTCCCTCCTAGTGAACGGGTAAGTGGTAACTTCTCTCACTTTCAGTGGGGGAATTGTCCTTCAGACACCTGGAACTGACTACAGAAATAAAACTATTCTGGCAGTTGCTGACATTTGAGGATATGGCTATGTTCTTATCCAGGAGGAATGGGGTTATCTGGATCCAGCTCCGAGAAGCCTGTATAAAGATGTCATGATGGACAGTTACGGAAAGCTGGTCTCTCTGGGTAAGAATGTGCTGTTTCTCTAAGATATCTAATAAGGTACTAACACTTAGACCCAGGATGCTTCAAACAGTATTACTGACACTAGTACTGTTTGGTCTCAACATTCTGATTAAGATCTTTCTACCATTCTGGTATCCCTAGCTTCCTTGTCAGCAAAGGCCAGCTTTGGAAGTTTCCTAATCTCATTCCCATACGACTTTGTTCTTTCCTTTCTTCTCGGTTCATCTTCCCACGGCTTTCCTCCCACCCTCTTTCACTCTGCCTTCTGGAGCCTGGACTGCTCATCACACAGTGTTCCTTACCGCTCCAGCCTACACTGGAAGCTGGCACATTGCCGAGGACACCACTTCTTGGCAGACCTTCAAGTAGGGGCTGCTCATTCTTCCAGGTCCTTCCTCTTGCTTTGTCTCAGGACTGGGAGGCAGAAGTTAACTGTTCTCCCAGCTCTCCGGTGCTGTTCAAAGCATTTGTTTTCCACCTTCTGAGAGCACGACCTTGTGTGGGGTCAGCAGTCCTGTTGCACCCACTGTGCCTGTTTATCGTCATCTGTCACCTTTTTTTTTTTTTTTTAAGTCTTTGCCACTTAACCCAGTCATTGAGTGAGCCGCAGTGGGTCTTGATCATGTAGACTTCAGGAACTCTGCTTTCCATACCTAGTAACTACTCACATGATTGATCCTGGTCTTAATTTTGTTATAACAAGCAAGTCTAAAAACACAGTATCCTGGTCACTGACCACTCTTGACGATAACTAAATGAAGAAGAGCCAGAATGGGCTTGTTTCTTGCCCTAGTGGAGCTTAACTGCAGCTTACATTTCTGTCTGCCCTTTGCCTTTCCACCTGAACCAATTCATTTGTAATGTGTTTTCTGTCCCTTGATGTGTCTCCCCTATGTTTTCAATCCTTTCCCGGCTTGGGAAGATCTCTTCTAATTAAAAGCATACTGTCTGACCACTTTGATACTATGCTATACTTACCCTGCAAATTGCAAATCGTGTATCTTTAATAACATCTGTCCCCTTTATCCTCTTCTACCTAATTTCCAAGCACCATAGGAAAAATTCTCTAATTAAAAGGTTCAGTCTCGTATACATATCTAGTGAGGAGGTTTTTGTTTTGTTTTTTTGTTTATTTGCTTGTTTTGTTTTTTGTTGTTTTGTTTTTTTTCATGGGTTCTCACTGTGTAGCCCTCGTTGCATGGAACTCACTCTGTAGGCAAGGCTGGGCTGGAGGTCACAGAGCTTCACCCACCTCTGTTTCCTAAGTGCTGGGATTAAAGGCATGCCCCACCATTCCCACCATAGCGCATATGTGTTTCCTATTTACACACTGGGTTTATATTTGTGATACTGGGTTATGTCACATCTTTTCCTCTTCATTTTAGTCACAGTTTCAGAATTTGGAATTTTCCCATCACTCTGTGGGCTTCGTCTTCTATCTCACAGACCAATCGAGGTCACTAATATGAACTCTTAACTCCACTCCGGTGCCTCTCGTCCACACCCTTACTTAAAGCAGCTCCCGTCATTTCACCAGAAACTGAGCTGGAGTCTCTGTTCCTTCTCCCTTGGTACTTAAAAACATTGGGAGCGTGTTGCTGGGGATCAAGCAGGCCTAGGGCCTTGTTTATGCTAAGCATCTTTTCTACCAATGAAGTGCCTCCCTGGCTCTTACCCTTAGTAACCCTTGTTCTAATAATAAGCTTAAATCATGGTCTTCCCAACCTGGGGCCAGGGTAGGCCTTAACTGGACCAATGGCTCCCTCTTCCTGTTTTCTCTGATTTACTACATTTCTTTTGCCAGCCAAGGTTTTATTAGTTCATGTATGTTTTATACAACTCTACCTTCTCATGTCTGTGTGATTTTTGTCTTGCCTCCTCAGTCTCCTCAGACACATTTTGGGCCCTATTCTACCTCATTATGAATGTTTATGACTTTGTTTTGAGACAGGTTTTTGCCTCATAGCCCAGGCTGGTTTTCAAATTCACCATCTTCCTGCTCCAGTCACCCAAACGACTGAGACGCCAGGCATGCCCCACTACACATCTGCTTAAAACTCTTCATGGCTTCTTTCTGTTTGCTTGTGTTTGCTATATTATCTATACCCTTTTCTCCGAGGACCTTACCTATACACAGAGCATTAGCTGCCACCACTAGAGAGGTCGTGTGGCACCCACCTATCTCCCAGGTGTGAACCCGACTTCTTCCACTGACAGTTTTGTGACTGTGGAATCTTTTTATTTTTCATCAGTAAATGGGAATAGTAACAACATGTACATCTTAGGCTGTTGTCTCTATAACTGGGTTGATATATGTAAAGTACTTCAAATGCTGATCAGCAGATAATAAGAATAATGAAAGTCTTAGTTGATGTTTCCTTTTTTATACCTCCCCTCCTCCTTTTGATGGGTAGTTTTCCTTGTCACCTCTATTGAGTTCCACGTTTGCAGTTTTCTTCTTTTGGAAACAATGTAAGTTGTGTCTGACAAGTCTCCGGTGGTCCACTGGGCTCTCAAGGGTCTTCTCTGCACAGTGAAGTCCCCCCTCTTTACGGCTTTGTCTTGACTGCCATTTCTGTCATTCTGCAAATCATTCTTTATGTTCGTTCTCATGACACACTGACCAGCATTGAGGACAGTAACTGTCTTTCATTGCATGTTTCTGACACCATAAATCTAGGCCTGAATTACATACTTCTTAAATAGTCATGTTTCTGAGTAAGTACACAAGTTAATTTAAAAACTGTTTCTCATAGTTGGATTATTGCCTTAGCTCTAAACTCCTTAGCGCTACACTAAGTTCTCACAACCAAGATGATTTTGTACTAGTATATGTTTAAAACTTTTGATGGTTTCTGATACTTTAAAAGGGATAAAAATCTTATTTTTCTATCACACTAGAGGCTGAACAAATTCACTGACAAATTGCTGACATTTGAGAATATGGCTGTTTCTTACCAGGAGGAGTAGGGTTATTTGGCTCCAGCTCCAAGAAGCCTGAATAAAGATGTCTTCATTTAATATTAAATGTAGCTTTTCACTGTTTATTATTATTCCTTCCACCAGTCTCTTCAATAGATGCTACTTCCATTCCCTTGGTGAGTGCTCCCTTCCCTTGGTGAGTGCTCCCTTAAGCCCCAGATCACTATGTTCTACTGGTCCAATGTACTATTATCCATTTCATCTGGTATTTTTCAAAACATATCTCTTTATAATATTGGCTCTTCATACCTTTTCATGTTGATTTTTTATCTTTAAAATTTTAATAGCTACATTAATGATATAGGTAATAGTTAATCACTCAGTTCTTTGGTTTTTATTTCAATGACTTATACTGGATCTTATAAGAACTGAGAGTCATTGAACCTACAAAACCTTGAGCTCAACTTTTTTCTTCCCTTTGACCATGTTGTCCCCTCAGTTAAAGTACTCATTCAATTAACAGTGCCTAAGCACTGTGCTAGGTCCTACAAATTCCAGTTCTCCATTCTCCTGTTTTGTTAACAAAAAGAACTGTCCATCATATAATCCTCTAGATAGCAAAATTATCAACTGTGGCCAACACATCAAATCGGTCCCACAGCCTGTTTTCTTTTTTACTTTTTTTTTGTTTTTCGAGACAGAGTTTCTCTGTGTAGCCCGGGCTGTCCTGGAACTCACTCTGTAGACCAGGCTGGCCTCGAACTCAGAAATCCGCCTTCCTCTGCCTCCCAAGTGCTGGGATTAAAGGCGTGCGCCACCACCGCCCTGCTACAGCCTGTTTTCATAAATCAATTTTTATTCAAACAGGCAAACCCACTCTTTGATGTAATGTCTGTAATACTTTTGAGCTATAATGGCAGGGACTATATAACTAGAATAAAAATAATATCTGATCCTATATAGAAAAATTATAGCAACTACAGTTCTAAAGTTGATTTAGATTCATGTTACCATCGATATCATTTTAGCTATCAGATTATTGGTCATACTTAGTTAAAGATATTAATTTATGCGATTATAAGTCAGTATAGGGATTTTTATAGGACTATATCTCTTATAAAATATACAGGCATGATTATAGCTAATGTGAATAGTACTGGCAGGAGAAGTTGAATCAGTCTCAAGAAGTAAGGAATTTTGGGGTTTTTTAATAGTCAAATTGAGCTGCTATAACAAAAGACTGTAAGCTAGATGATGGAAGCACAGTTATTTGTCTCTGCTCCCCTAGATCTGTGAAGCACCCCATGCAATCCATACTGTATCCTCATATTTTACATAATGATAAACTACATATTTTCGAACTTATGTTCAGAATTCCTTCCCACAGTTCTGAGGACTGTCCTAAAGGTCTCAAACTTTACCATTTTGCTGAGGCGTAAACCAGCCACATCTTTACTCCCAGACTCATGCTGTCTCTGATTATCACGGAGTCATTAACCTTGCCAGAGAGGACATTCCTCGAAGGTGGAGCATGCAAGCCTTACATCCACAGCAGCCACCAACACTCATGGAGGCCCATGCCCTGCTAGCTCTGATCTAGGTGCAGGAACCAGGTTATTCTGTCCCTTACATGGCCAAGCAGGACTTAGCATCTATTTATTATAAGTAGGCCGTATTATTTTGATTGGAATATTAATAGTTATGGATTCATTTGTGAAGAATTGTGGTCTTTATAATAGAATATCATTAGCCATTTGGTTGGCTCTGTTTAACTGTCCTTTTTTCTTTAAGAAAAAAATTGAATACGTTTTTTTATATCTTATTCTTTGGATTTGTTTTTCGGTTTTTTTTGTTTGTTTGTTTGTTTGTCTTTTTTGTATATGTTATGGATTAGGGAGTCTCACTTTGTGGCCCTGGCTGGTCTCAAACTCCAGGACTTAAGTTATCTTCCTACTTTAGCCTCTGAAGTATCTAGGTGTATAGACCTGTATCACTACAACTAATTTGGTCTTTTTGTTTTGTTTTATATTTTGAGTCATAGAGTATTGCTATATAGCCCAGGTTAATGTGATCTCATTAGCACTGATTAGCCTCAAGTTATAATAGTTTTTCTGCCTTGATCTCTTTGAGTGTTGGGATTATAGGCATATACTACCATACCTGGTTCTAAACTTGTATGTTTTTTAGTTATGTTTATTTCTGGGTTTTGTATTTTCTGCTACTACTCTAAAGATTATATTTCATTTTTCTATAGTATTTACTAGCTGCTTTTTGCGGTAATAAAGCAATGCACACATAGCAGAAGTTTATCTTATTTTCTTGAATAACCAGCCAGAAAAAGTACAGAGTAGTCAGAGTAGTAATAGTTTCCACGAAGCATGTACTTACTGTGGTTATTAGCGAAAATAATTGGCAAAGCAAACACCTAAATCTATTTGGTGTACTTTGCAAGGACTTTTTAAGGTAACTCCTTTGGGCAAAATCTCAACGACCCAAGGGTCTCTTTGGTAAACAATATTAAAGAATGACTGTTAAGTGAGATATACAAAGATATGATGTAAAAGATTATACAATCATTTCCTCATGTGATATATTATTGCTATCAAATAGAAAGCTTGATTGAGGCATAGAGGCCATATCATGAAGAGCTCTGAGCATGATAATATCATTATCAAAGGAACTATCATTTCATCTTAAAGTGATGTGGTCGGTGAGTCCTCAAGTAATGACTGATGTGTTTATAAAAGATAAAGAGATAAGGAGAGCATGTTCTGTGGGTGTGTGGAGAGGTATGGGGAGGGGATGTCTCAGCGGGCCATGCCAAGGCATAGCTTCCCCCTGAGGGACCAGTCACACACCGGTATAGTATAGAATAGAGTTTATTCAGAGCATGGGAGGGAGCCAGGAGGGCAGTAGAGGCAGAGAGAGAGAGTAGAGAAGTACAGAAGTAGAGGCGACCATGACCATGTGGAGAGAGGGGGAGGGAAGGGGACAGAATGGAGCTAGAGGCAAGAGAGCAAGAGAGAGAAGAGGGGGCAAGCAGCCCCTTTTAGAGTGGGCCAGGCCTACCTGGCTGTTGCTAGGTAACTGTGGAGGTGGAGTTTAGACAGAATACTTACAATGACATGAATTGTATTTCTAAATAATGCAGTATGATGGCAACCTTAGGATAAATGGTATCTGACTGTGAAAATTAAGATAAGAAATAGATATTAGAAAGAAACCCATAGTTTCTTCAGATTAACAGGAAGGAAAAAAAGGAGAAATCTAGGGTTTCAGAATAATAAATAGTGGTGTCAATTAGAAATGGAGAGACATTAAGAAATGATGATGGTGGTGGTGGTGATGATGATGATACATTTAAGTGGAGGATATTTTGTAGAAAAATGTTTTAGGGATATAAGCCTGAGTAACAGCTACACAAAGCAGTTGTCAAAGGTAGATGAAGTAATGAGGTAAATTCAGTAGAAAGAGCCAAAGAAGGACGGAGCCAAATTGAGAGAGAGAAAGAGAGAGAGAGAGAGAGAGAGAGAGAGAGAAGAGAGAGAGAGAGAAGTATCATCAAAAAGAGAAGCAGGATTAAGAAATGGGATGATCAGCAATGTTGGATACTGCCGAATAAAATAAAGACTACAAAGTTCACTGTATGTGTTAGGAAGTCTTTAGTAATTTGATGAGAAGTTCTCTTTCTGTTCTAGAAACAAAATATACTTTGTTGTAGCTTACAGAATAAATCAAACGGGCAGAAGGTGAGGACTAAGGAAAACAATGGAAAACTGCAGGCCAAGATTTTTGTTTCAGGTAGCTTCTGTCAAGAAAAAAAGATTTCAGGCTGAAAATGGAGTTGGTCTGCCATGGAAGTAGATGCCAATGGAAAGTGAAGATTGAAAGAAGAGGAAAGAACTGAACACCTGATCAGAGGGGTCAGCAGGGGTAGTGAAACACTTTTGGACATGAATGATATATACATCCCGTTAGAGATAGGTTTTTTTTTTTTTTTTTTTGTTTTGTTTTGTTTTCGAGACAGGGTTTCTCTGTGTAGCCCTGGTTTTCCTGGAACTTGCACTGTAGACCAGGCTGGCCTCAAACTCAGAAATCCGCCTGTCTCTGCCTCCCAAGTGCTGGGATTAAAGGCAAGCGCCACCACCACCAGGCTACAGATAGTTTTTATGGGTAGAGGCAGAAAGTTGACTTTACGTTCTTTTTTGCTGTGTTAAAGGAAGCAATTCAGTGAAGTGAATCTGAGAGGAGATACTAGACTAAGAAACAAATTAAGGCTCTAGTAGTTGCTTAGAGGAATAAGAATTTTTTTAATTTTAATTGGGGGAAGGTTGTATACACCAGCTTAGTAATGTCTGAAGTTATTAAAAAACTAGAAGACAACAAGATTGTGTGAAAAAACAATTATGAAAAGGAACTTGTTTAGGGTCAAATATGAAGTAGAGTTATCAAAGAACTGGAGATAGAAACCCAGCCTGGTACTCTGCTTTATCCTGTAGCATTATATTCTTTTCCCCCTTTATTTACATAAGGTTTGTGTTAAATGGATGGAAAAAAATGTGGTATGGTTTGTTTCAGATGATATCATAAGCTACCACAGACAACTATCTTTTTCATTAACTATAAAGATAGCTCAATCCTTTATTGTAGGGGCTGCTATTTATTTACCATGTTATCATTTTTTCTTGATATTTTCTCTCCAGTTGTAGCTGTCCAGCAGCCATAGATGAACTGGGTTTACCTGAAAGAGGGGCTGGAAATGTAAAAGAGACAGGGGGCAAGAGAAACATAGAGCCAAGACAAAGTTCTCTGCTCAAAGCTCAGAGTTTAATATTCAGCACTTCGGTTATATAGGGGAAGCCCACCTGAACCCATCTTTTGTTTCAGCTGAATAATGTTGCAAAGCAGGCTCAGCAGGCAGTCTCTTCTAAGGTCTTGCAGGAAGTTGCAAGTGTAAACAAAGTGACTGACTTCACCTAGGTGTTAAGGTCCTGTGTGGCAAACAAGGTCTGTTTGGCCTGCTCAAGGCTGGGAAGGGCACATCCAGTTTTACTGAACACCATTTTATTTGGTAGTGGTTTTATGTCTCGTCTTTGACTCCTGGCTGATGATTTAGTATCTTGCATGCATTGGTGGTCAGTCAGTAAATCTGGTAGAATCGTCTGTTCTTTGTTTTTCATCCTTCCTAGGATCCTCCTTTTTGTCCTCTCCTCTCGACTGTTGGTTAGTTATATTCCAATAAACTTCCAACGCTTTCTCATCCTACATTTCCTTAACATTTTCTTCCCATGGTAAACAATAAATCAGATAACTAGTGGTAACTAATACTAAACCAAGCACAGTGACACACACCTACAGTCCTAGCTATCTTAAAAATGCTGAAACTGAATCTTAATGAGCCCAAGACTTCAGGCTAGTCTAGCCAATATATCTTGCCTCTTAAAAAATTATTTGATAAAATATATATTATGAGCTAGTTTTAGAACTTAAGTAGTAAAAGAAAATACACATTAGCTATAGTAGGTTGATTTATCTTGATAACCATGTTTTTCTAATTAATTTCTCCTTTTCATTAAAGAGCTTGGTGATACTTATATATTTTTATTTACAAATATTTCAGATGTTTTAAACAGAAATAAAGATGAAGAGCCAACTGTGAAAGAAGAACTTGAGGAAGACATCAAACCACAGGGTGTAATAGTTACAAGAATCAAAAGTGAAATTGATCAGGATCCTATGGGTAGCGAAACCTTTGAACTTGTTGGTAGGTTAGATAAACAAAGAGGGATTTTCTTATGGGAAATACCACGTGAATCTTTGACGGAGGAACAGAAAATGTTCAGAGGACACACAAATGTTCGTAAGAGACCAAATGAAGAGAAATGTCATAAATGTGAAGAATGTGGAAAACGTTTTGTCCGCAAGGCCCATTTCATTCAGCATCAAAGGGTCCACACTGGTGAGAAACCTTTTCAATGCAATGAGTGTGGGAAAAGCTTTAGTCGAAGTTCATTTGTTATTGAACATCAGAGAATTCACACTGGGGAACGGCCCTACGAATGTAATTACTGTGGGAAAACCTTTAGTGTGAGCTCTACCCTTATTAGGCACCAGAGAATCCACACTGGAGAAAGGCCTTACCAGTGTCATCAGTGTAAACAGAGCTTCAGCCAGAGAAGGAGCCTTGTGAAACATCAAAGAATTCACACTGGTGAGAAACCCCATAAATGCAGTGACTGTGGAAAAGCCTTCAGTTGGAAATCCCACCTCCTTGAGCATCAGAGGACACACACTGGTGAGAAACCCTATCACTGTACCAAATGCAAGAAAAGTTTCAGTCGAAACTCATTGCTTGTTGAACACCAGAGAATCCATACTGGAGAAAGACCTCATAAGTGTGGTGAATGTGGGAAAGCTTTTAGATTAAGTACATACCTTATACAACACCAAAAAATACACACTGGGGAGAAGCCTTTTCTTTGTATTGAATGTGGAAAAAGTTTCAGTCGGAGCTCATTCCTTATTGAACATCAGAGGATCCATACAGGTGAACGCCCTTATCAGTGCCAAGAGTGTGGGAAAAGTTTCAGTCAGCTTTGCAACCTTACTCGTCACCAGAGAATTCACACAGGGGACAAACCCCACAAGTGTGAGGAATGTGGAAAAGCCTTCAGTAGAAGCTCAGGTCTCATTCAGCATCAGAGAATACACATCAGGGAAAAGACTTCTCCATTCAATGAAACTAAGGAAAGTTTTGATCCAACCTGCAGTCTGGTTACACAGCAGGAAGTCTACCCTAAGGAAAAATGTTACAAATGTGATGACTGCGGGAAAATGTTTAGTGTTAGCGCTCATCTTGTACAGCACCAGAGGACCCACACCGGGGAGAAGCCTTACCTGTGCACTGTCTGCGGGAAGAGCTTCAGTCGGAGCTCATTCCTTATCGAGCATCAAAGAATTCACACTGGGGAGAGACCTTATTTGTGCAGACAGTGTGGCAAAAGTTTTAGTCAACTTTGTAATCTCATCCGACATCAGGGTGTTCACACTGGTAATAAACCCCACAAATGTGAGGAATGTGGGAAAGCCTTCAGCAGGAACTCAGGTCTCATTCAGCACCAGAGAATACACACAGGAGAAAAACCTTATAGGTGTGAAAAATGTGGCAAAAGTTTTAGTCAACAGCGCAGCCTTGTCAACCATCAGAAGATCCATGCGGACGTGGAAACCCAGAATGTTTATGAATGTGATGCTTGTGGCGAAGCCTTTACTTGCCAGATTTCTCTAATTCAGCATCAGAAGTTGCACATTATGTGGATGCAGTAAAATTAGTGATGTTTTAATGCTCAAATGTGAGACTAGCTACCGAAGTGCAGTTTTAGTATGGCCCAACATGGGTCAAATATAAAGCAAATACTTGTTGGCTTCATGAAAATTAGTTTCTAAAGATCCTATGAATAGTGGACAGTGCCTGTGGGAAACTGACTTGTGATTACTAGCTGCTTTCATAGCCTCAGAGATTTGTTGATTTATCTAAGCCTCTAACCTTTCAGTAGAGTCAACTGGGCAAGCATATGAGAAATATTCTGAAGGACACAGTGAAATTAGTGTACAGGAACTGGGAGCAACTGATCCTGGGAAGCTAGGAATAATTCAAAAGTCCTTTGTTACCAATTCCTATAGTTACCCTTCAGTTCTGTGAAGTTTGGCTATACATGTAAAAGCTCAGTGATTAAGCAAATGTAATTTGTGAAGTCCAGATATTTTCAAAGTTACCAAACAGTGTTTATAACTATTTAAGAAATTTGTGTGGAAAATTAGTTGGTGAAAGTTGTGGGCTCCAGTACTTCCGAGGTTGATAAAAGGCGTGAATCATTAATTTGTAAAGGTATTTGTTAGAGTTAACAACCAATAAAGTGTTACCAAGGAATCTTTGGGAGTGCCTTCCCCTGAGCTCCAAAATGGGCCCCAAAAGATAATTACTGATTTATTTTGTGCTGTCTCATCTGTGAAATCTGTTTGTAATACTATATAACATTACTTTATTATTCCCACATAATCAGGAACATGTAAAGATGTACGTATTTTGATTACCAAGAATTGGAAATAGTAATTAAAAATGACCTAAAATATATGCTAGAAAGCGGAGATCTTTTGGTATTGCTTTAGGTTTTATGGTAGATTTGCATGCAAGATTTTTTTTTTTTTGGGTGGGGGTCGTTGAGACAGCAATTCCTGGCTGTCCTGGAGCTCACTCTAGACCAGGCTGGCCTTGAACTCAGAAATCCTGCCTGCCTCTACCTCCAAAGTGCTGGGATTAAAGGCGTGCGCCACCACTGCCCAGCAATGCAAGATTTAAATTCTTGTTTCTTAATTCTGGGTCCTCCTTTAGTTAACACTTATGTACCAATTAATTTATCTATTTTAATCATTAAAACCTACATGAGTTTTTGTTTTGTGTGTTATTTGTTGCTTTAATATCAGTCCTCATAGACTACTGTGATTTGAACATCAGAATCACAAATTTGAAGGAAATTCCTCCTGTTCTCCTTGTGACTCATTAACAGTTTTCTGGAGTACTTCAATATAAAATTAGATTTGGGTTCTTAAGTATCTGAGTTCTAAGAGTTCTAAGTCATTATTAATTATTAACCTTATTAATTTGAGCAAATGCCCCTTTCCCTATATAACTGCCAATTCTAAACTCATTTCCAAGTTTCCTTCTCACCTCAAATGTTGTGCGTGTTCTTATAAATGTTGAGGCTGTGTATGTATGGTAAGATACCTGTCTGTACGTTCTTTTGTTATATTGTCATTATACCGTTTAGATGTTTGAAAACAGTTCATTTTAAACACTAAGTTCAGGTGTTAGATGCCTTAGGTGATAAAGCCCCGATACCAAGACTGGAGTTCCTGCTAGAAGGAGAGAGAATAAGTGCAGCGTGTCCTCTGACTTCCACATTTCCACTCGGCAGGCACATAATCTCAAACACACAAAATAATTTTTAAAATTACCCTACATATTAAACTGCACCTGTCCTAGATTGGCCCAGTTTATTTTATACCAGTGGTTCCTAGGTCAAGATCTCAAATAATGATGAGGCTTCTTAGAACTCCTCTCAATTAAAAAAAAAAAAAAAAAAAAAAAAAAAAAAAAGCCTTAATGCCAAGTATGTTTTCACTGAAAGCTTAGATAAACTAATTTATTCTAAGGATAAGTCCATAATTCCTTATCCTAATGCCTTGAGACTGTGTGTTTCCAAAATCAGATCTTTTCAGATTTTTTTTGGAGAAAATGTAATGCTAGCACCATTTATTACATAACTCTCACAGGTCCTTGGCAGTGCCTCAAACACATTAATACCTTTATTACACCAGTGATGACAGACAGTCCTGGGTTAATTGTTCCACCAAGTAATTTCCTGCAAACTTATATGAAAACTCAAAAGTTTTCAGAGCATTTATTTTAGAACTGTGTATAACGGGTTGTGAGCTTGTTCAGATGTACTGTCTTGTTTATTCTCTCAACAATACATGGAAAATACATAATTGATAGATGAAAAGAGCAACAGTGTCCATGCTCCCATAGCTAAGTGGTAAAGCCAGCTTTTGAATGTAGTTGGGGTTTGTATTGCTGTGACACTATGACCATAAACAACTTGCGGAGAAAAGGGGTTATTTCATCTTACAGCTTACAGTCCATCATGACAGGAAGTCAGGGCAGAAACACAAGCAGAAATCTAAAGGCAGGAACTGGAGCAGAGGCCATGGAGGAATGCAGCATACTGGCTTGCTCCCCTCCATAGCTTGCTCGGCCTCCATTCTTTAAGCACCTTGAACCACCTGCCCAGGGGTGGATCACCCACAGTGAGCTCCCCGACCCCAGGCCCATCTGATGGAGTCCTTTTCTCAAATGAGGTTCTTCTCAAATGACCCTAGCACATGCCAAGTTGACACAAAACTAGTCAACACACAAAAGTTAAAATCTTGCCTTGAAGAGGAGTTTTAAACTACAGTAGCCTAAGTCTCCCTAAATGGATTTGAGACCTTGGATGACTTCTTAGGGCACTGGAACTCAGTTGGTCCTCTTGTTGTGAGACCCTAAATATCTAAATCATGTGGACTACAGTCCATGTTGGCCTGTCTTTGGCTTGCCTTCCGTGATATCTGTTGCCTTTGCAGCTATATTTCATGATGTGGACTGCGTTAAGGGATCGGTTCTTGGTGGCATGGGCTAGAACCGAACTCAGGGAGAAAAGGCATAATGCGGTTAGAAGCAGTAGGGAGGGCTGCTCTGCCATGTGGCAGCTGGTGCTCTAGCAGAGAGGCCAGGTATTGATGAGCGAGAATGGGCACTCGCGGCAGAGTCTTGTTGCGTTGTGGTCGGTGGTCTGCCGACGCAGTAGCTGATGTGTTCAGCATGCAGAGCCACGGATCTTGGCTGAGTCCATTTTGCAACACAGAAGGAGCCGCAGAGTTGGCTGTGTTGTCTCACACCGCACCAAGTAGACACGGCCAGGCTCGTACTTGGACGGGGAACAAACTCAGTCTGGTTCCACGGGGGTGCAGAGCTCTTGGATTTGGGGATCCCTTTGCCTTGATTCTGCTAGGGACCGACTGGTCTCAAGCCCTGGGCTCTGAGGCCTCGGAAGGACTGAGACGGGCATGTGGGCGCACGCCGGCCTACCCACAGCCGAGAGAAAAGAGGGGGAGGGAAGAAAGAGGCCCTGGCAGCACCCTGAGGAAGAGATTTGGTAAAAGTACTTGCTTAGCAGACGTGGCGGCCCGGTTAACTTGCTTGAAGATGTGGGTCCTGGTGGTTGTCTGAGAGACGGCTTTTCGGCTAGCTTGTTTGTAGTTGCGTGGCTGTTCGGAGCCCCACGTTGGGCGCCATTATGTAGGAAGCAATGGCGGGCAGCAGGCGACCGCAGCAGCAGGCCCGGGCCTACTCAACAGCGGCCCGGGGCCTGCGTGGTGGAAACGGGTCGCAGCGGTGGAGTCCCGGGCCCACGCGGCAGCAGGCCCGGGGCTTGCGCAGGCAGGCCTCCAGGCCCAGGCCCAGGCAGCAGGCCCCAGGCCTACGAGGCAGTGGCCCGGGGCCTGTGAGGCGGAGGCTGCCTGGAGGCTTCCAGGCAGCGGGTCTCACATACTGGAGGAAAGTCCTGGGGTTCCAGGGGCTGGAGGCTTTGGCGGAGGCGGGCCCGGCAGGCCCCAATGATACGAGGAAGTCCTTGGTTCCAAAAGGGTTTATTGTCATGGCGGATGGTAGATGATCTGGATGTACCCCCCAAACTCAGGGCAGACCCGAGTTAAGTAGGGAGGAGGAAGGGGGAGGTTCTGGGGAGGAATGGTTAATTGGCTCCGCCCTCTGACCTTCATTAGTATGTAAATCCCTAGGGCTTGAGGCCTGTAGTTACACCCTGTGCACTTTGGGAGGGGCTGTAATGACCTTCGTGACTGAACAATGTAGGTCTATGGAGATTAGACTGCTTGTTAGGACCCTGAGTCCTGGGGCGTGGCCGAACTCCTGCCGTTTCTCTCTTGGAGTCTCGGGTTCTAGGCCCATGCCCAGCCAAGAACCAGGATACCTATGCTGCCCACAACATATAGTATGAATTATTAAAAATAGTATCCTTTTTATAAAGTGTAATGTAGTTCCATGTTTGAAATTCAGCATTCTCTCATAAGTCTCTTTAGACTGTTAATGGTTCCCCTTGTCTTTGAAGGTCTTTCAGTTACCTCCACATAATTACAATTTGCTTTAGCTTTTTTCTCCCTCCTTTCCCACATTTTTTCCTTTCTCTAACTCCCCAATCATGCCCTGATTCTTCAGAGGAGGTAAATTATCACATTTCTAAGCTTATTACTTTTACCATTTAGTCAATTCTTTTTTGGCTCTTAGTATTTATGTCTTCAAATATATCTTCTAGTAACTAATCAAAGTATTTTCTGACACAAAGACAGTTTGTTTTCTTAAGTATCTCTTTCCCTTGATTCTTTCTAGTCTCACTTAAAGTCACCTCCTCTTGTATTACAAGTACCTAGTTAGAAGCTCCTCCCATTTACCAACCCCAAGTCAGTGGCTTCTATGTTTTTCTTTACTATTTAAGCTTGTTTGGCATGAGGATATCATATTTTCCCTAAAGACAAAATTTCTTGTACTTTCTAAGTTTATAATCATATTTTATTGTAGCATCTATTTATTTGATGATCAGAGAAACAGTAGGTACTGAAGTTTAAAGTCATGTAATTGTTCTCTTCATGTTACCCAGAATTCAGGAAATTAATGTAAATAAGATTTCAAAAAGTAGCCCTTCAGTGCAAAATGTTTATCAGTAGCTAGGGAAAGTACCTTATATAAATCCTCTCCCCCAGGAAAATGTAAATTAATCTTGACCAAAGATAAAAGTCTGGTTATAGTAACTTCGTGTTTAACCATTAATGGCATCTAAAAGGTTTGTTTCTAACATAGGTTAATATAATTTTTAGGCACAAGAGATCTGTCACTAGTGCTATCCACAAGCATATAGGTTTGGACATGGAAGAACTGATGTTCCTTGTCATTACATTAAAACCTGTATTATCAATGTTCCAAGTTCTAAATTCTAGTCTGTGAAAACAATGGCAGAAACATTTGGACAGGCTCAATGCAAAAGAAGTTGAATGAAAAGCAGTACCTCTACCAAAAAATGTCTTGAAGACATCACCTGGTTCCTGGGATGTAAATCCGAATTCAAACTGACTACCAATGTGAGTTCCACCTCCTCCCCTACCATTTAATCCTTCTTTGTCATACTTTGTCACAGATTTAATAACACCTTGGCTACTTGTTTGAATTTTCTTTCTAGTTCTTTATTCTCTGGATTTTCATCTGAATGCACCATACTGTCATTTTTCTTTTCTTTTTTCTTGTTTGATTTTTGTCTTTTGAGATGCAGTTTCTCTGTGTAGCCCTGACTGTCCGGAAACTCACTCTGTAGACCAGAGTGACCTCAAAGTCACAGAGATCCACTTGCCTCTACCTCCTGAGTGCTGGGATTAAAGGCATGTGCCACCATCACCCAGCATGTCATTTTTAAATGTGCCTTCTTGATATCCTCCAGTGAGGCATGTCTTTGCCTACCTGGACTAGTAATCTACTGTGTTTTCACAGGTTGGAAAAAGTCTGGAATCTGAAGCCTGTACTCCTCACTTGCTGTATCGAGACTAACTGAAAGAGAAGTTTATTCAAGGCCAGTTGCTGAAGAAATTATAATCTTTGTCTCAGATCTTCATGATGCAGAGCATAAGTTTTTGCTTATTGCCTTGAAATGAATGCAGTAAGAAATGCTGTACTACACCAATGGAAGAGTCGTTGAACACTGCCATTGGCTTTACCATGGCCTTCCTCCCTAGCTCTATATGCATTATAGAGCTGAATCCTGAGTACTCTAGGCTTTACCTGTGAAACAGAAGCCCTTTGCTAAATGACCTAGATTTATCATTAAGGTTAGTTTTGAAATACTTACATAAATATGGTTGCTCCTAGGAAAGTACTGACAAGTACACAGAAACAAATATTCAAATGTATATGGCACACAGTAAAATTCACTTTTCTATCGGCATTCCAGGGCTGCCTTAGAAGAAGCCCCTTGGATGAATTCTCTTATTTCTCGAAATCATATGTTTATGCCTCTATTTCTTTATTTACTTTATGGAGTATCACTTACCTTTCTATTATTCAAGAAATTTAGTTTTCTATGCCCTGTATCTTAATAATAGGTATGTATTTGTAACTGTGTGTAGTTCTTTTATCATTTCAAGCATTGCTTCTTAACACATCTGTTTTATCCCTAATACCCTTTGTTTTTTTCTCTTCTCTATTCATCATATATCCAAATTCCCATCAGTGTAAATTATTCTTTCTGTATTGTCCAAAGTTTCAGTGTTTAAATTCTCTTGTGATTATGATTTTCTTAAATTTTTTTGAAAACTAAGTCTGAACATAGACAGCCAAAAACTAAAATTATGTAACTACTGTTTGTTGCATAGCCAAGGGACAAGCCTGACTTTGAGAGGAAAATGTGGTTCTGTGTCACTAAACCTGGATTCCTGGAGAGGAGTATACCAAGTCAGAAGGTACATCAACTCGTTCCTTACACTCCATAGGTGCAAGGAGATGATTCTCTGTTGCAGCTTAGTATTTTCAAATATTCTCAAACTAGAAGTCTAGACTGGCTGTTCTCAAGTATGGCTGCACATCAGAATCAAACAAAAGAACTGTTATTTAATCTGGTAGAGTTTCTAGCTAAAGGGAGCCATCAGCCATTGACTGCAGTGGATATCCCAAGCTGAGGATGCTGACTCTTGATGCCAGTCTTATCTTGTATAAGCAAAGACAATGAAATGCAGGATCCATCAACAAGAGCAGAAAAGTGAAACAGTACCAACGAAGGTTTATACATTTTTTATTTCTTTTTCTGTTGCTGTGCCCTTCTATAACCAATCCCTGGTAAGTGTGTTTATTAAAATGCCCTTCTCATCCTCTGCTTCTGAATTGCTTTTCTCAGTAATAGCTATGTGCATGGAAGACTGCCTTTCCTTGGAGAGCCTGTTCTTTTCTTGGATGAATGTTCTGGAACACGGGAATTGGAGGTATTCAGAGACTATTGGGTGACATGCTCATAGCTCGTGTTTCAACAGTGGATCAGCTTTTCTCCTGTGTTTATGATTCGCATACGTTGTGTTTTCAGAAGTTCAATCAAATGCTATCTAATTCCCAGGGTTGACTGAAGCCTTTCAGGTCTCCAACCAAAATATTTAGGAGAACTGGAGCCTGGCTGGTGGGTGACGGGATCTAGTAGGTGTAGGAGGCTGTGAAGAGCGACTGGGTAGCAGCAGCACCTGATGAACCTGTGTGAACATACTGTCCTTGGCCGCCTGGCAGTTAGCCTGAAAACCAAACATTAGAGAAGATATTGAATTAAGGATCTACAGACCTGGCTTAATACTGTCTACTGCTCATTTGAAACCACCTACACTCCCACTTGATGATTTTAACTCTTCATAATAATGCTACTGAATATTGCTGTTGATGCCCCTTCCTTCTATGTCTTCTTCCTTATTTTCCCAGTGTACTGGTATTTGTTTGTCAGGTTTGAGGTTTATGTTACTCACTACCCTTGTTTCCCTCCTTCCTATCTTTTTAAGACCAACAACAGTCCCTTATAGTCCTGTATCCTGTAGTTCCTTCTAGCTTCAATGATCCTCATTCCCTAACTTCACTCTCATTTAGGGCTCCTTTTCACTTGACATTCATTCATACCATCCTCTCCCCTGTATGGATGCCAGTTTAAGTGCTTTAAACTTAAAACTTCCTGAGCACAGTGCCTGTATCTGCTTTGTTCATCCCAGTCCTTGTTACCACAGAGCTTATTTCAAACCTAATATTTGCTAGTAGACTAAACGTATTTTGGTCCTTGTTTCACCTGTACACCTTTCTAGCCTTTTCCCAATACTTTCGTTTTTAAGTAGAATAGCTTTCATTTATTCTTCAACAATTTGATATGTGTAAACAACACATCTTGATCATATATGTAACCCCAACTTCTAGGTCCCACTTCCTCCAGGAATCCCCAGTACTCTGTGCTTCATATCCTGTCCTTTTTAGTTTCTGTCAATAACCCACTGAATCCAATTAGAGCTGCATGTTAAAATTCCTAACAAAATCCTTAAATGAGCACCTTTCTCTTCTTTGTTGGAAATTTTTGTTGAGGGACACTGGCATGCTCCTCAATGCTATTCTCGGGTCCTTGGATTTTAATTTCTCTCTTGTATGTTATATGTTTCCTTGAAGCTCTTGTATCTGGTCCTGTGATCCTTGGGTCATCCTACAATATAATTGCTGGGTTTTACCATGTCCGTTTTTGTGACAATCTCCTAATGAAAGACATCTCAAATTCAGGAGATGATAAGAAGTGATCTTTTTATCTCCTTTTCCCTGAAGTACCTTGATTGAGAATCCTTTTCTCTTTTATTATCAACTAACTTTCTGACTAGAGTAGAAAACCCCAAACCCTTTCTAACCCCACTCTTCCTATTGAGCTGTCATATCACATTTTTAATATCCAGTGGACACTATCTGTAAGAACATTTTCCAAACAATAATGCCAGGCCTCACAACTCTATGAAGAAGATAAGAGAGAGCAGCTTCTTACCACTGCCCGCTTCATGAAAGCTTCCTGGGTTGCTTTCTTGTTTGCAGCCTTGCCACCCCAGGCAGCCAATGCACTGGCCTGGAGGGCTCTTCCGTATGAAAAGCTTAGTTTCCAGGGCCTGGGTAGAGGGCAACGGTTAATAGCATTGAGGTTAAGTGTAGCATCCTCCTCACTCATGCCTCCAGACAAAAAGCAGATACCTGCAATGAGAGAGGTCAAGGTCATTGTACTCTATAGTCCCAGCTTGGAAAAACAAGCAATAGGCCTAAAAGCAATAGAATGTCTTAATCTTTCTTCTGCTGGACTTGTGTGGGACTGGGTAACAAGTCAGTTTGCCCTTTCTGAAAAGAGAGGGGCTTTAATAGGAGGGCAGTGAAATGTTGAGGAAATGCACATATATGAGCCTCAGGTAGACTGAAAAAGGTTCTTAGCATCACACAGTAGGAGATGAAAGCATTGGATGACTGTGAGGTAGAAGATAATATCTTAATTTCAAGGATCCAAACAGGCTCCACACCAATACAGTTGTTTGTGGGTATCTTCCAGAGGATAAAAGCTAAGACTTTAAGTCTGAGGAGAAAGAAAGCATTACCAGGCACAGCTGCAGGAACAGTTCTGTGGAGAGCTGTGACAGTGGCCATGGCCACTTGCTCTGGGGTATACTTCTTGGTGCAGGCATGTCCAGCAGTCACCATGTTTGGCTTTAGCAGGGTGCCTTCTAGGTAAACATGATGATCATTCAGAGCCTTGTAGACAGCAGCCAGGACCTGAAGAACAAGGGGACAAATAGATAAGGCTTGCAGTAAATCTTAGACTCACCTGATGCTGGCACTTCTGTATTACAAGGGGCAGGATGAAGTAACTTCCATGTATATCTTGGTCAAAGCTTCTAAGATCCCCAAGTCTCCTCTGGGCCATGTATTTGCAAACTATATCATTGAGCTCTACCACATAGGACCATCTCTACAACTAGCTGTCCCTCTGCATGAACTATTGTCATGGCTTTATTTCCTGACAGTGCTCATCTCTTCCTATTTCCTTGTTCAGTGTCATCGTCTGAGACAGCCTTGATTCAGTAGTTTGTGATATCTAAACTTTCCTATGGAATCTTGATGATAATAATAACATACATTTTAGAAACAGTTCTTTCATATCCTATCTCAGACCACACTTCTTTTTAACATGTGGAGAGCAGGTGAGGTAACATTATTCTGTCATACCTCCTCATGATTTATCAAGAAAATCACAGTTTTTCAAAACTTCTATGACTGGTTTAGAAAATCCCATGAGAACAACATGGCTCATAGGTTCTGTGTGAGCCTTTTAAGACTTCATAGGTACACACAGAATTAAGGTTCAAAAGAGGCAACCTGCCTTGCCCCAGGTCCCACAGTAGGCAAAAGGACTGTCAATTCCAAATCTTATTCCTACAAGACACTATATGCTGAAATGTGAAGGGTTGATAGGCACCTCTTTCCCTTTTCTGAGCTACCTAATAATACTGAACTAAAGTTATTCTGAAATTCATCTATTATGTGTTTAAGTAAAAGCTTTTTCTTAGAAATAAAAATTTTCAACTGGAGTCAAGGACTTTATGTTCCAAACCTACCTTCTCAGAAACATACTGGCAATGCTCTAGGTCATGGTCGCCATCAGGAAGCACCTCAGGCTCAACAATAGGTACCAGCCCATTCTGAAAAAGAAAATAGAGAGACACACAAATGAAGTAGTGCTCACTGTGGTCCTCTGCCAGGGAGCAGCTAACAGATGTGGCTGAAAGAAAAGAAAGGTATTAGGGAGAAATGCTGTTTCGTTTAGTTGATGATGTTAAAAGAAATGTATGGAGTATCTAGTGAGCACTTGTGGCTTAGACACATAGACAAAAGTGAAGTTAAAGAACTTTTCTAGAGAGTGTTAAAATGCAAACATTTAATTTCTATATTTTATTCTAACTACAGACCATTCTAGCTATATAAGAAACTAGGTATCTTTTTCAAACCACCAAGTTTAACACTAAGAAATAACTTCTACTATGAATTAATGGAGAGTTTAAGTTTTACTGGAAATTTCCAGGTACCCACCGCTATCAGTAATCTTAACAAAATATCCACAGTTGCAAATCAAATTTAAGTCTAACATAGAAATGCATCAACACATGTTGACTGGAAATGTTAGCATCCAGTCATCATCCTATAAGAAAATAGTTGTGATGGAGACTATTCCAAGTTACACCCTCTAGCTAGCAATCTAAGATGATCTTCTCTGGGACATTATAAAAAGCAGATTCCCTGCCTCTAGAGCAATCGTTCTCAACCTGTAGGTCACAACCCCTTCAGGGTCACATACAGATAACCTGTATATCAGATATTTACGTTATGATTCATAACAGCAAAATTACAGTTAGGAGTAGCGACAAAATTATGTTTGAGGGTCACTAAACATGAGTAACTGTATTAAAGGGTTGAAACATTAGGATAGTTGAGAACCACTGCTCTAGGGCCTTATTTATTTATTTATTTATTTATGAAGCTGAGCTGGACTTCATTAAAAATTTTTATTCTGCGCTTGGGGTGTGTGTGTGTGTGTGTGTGTGTGTTGCTGTTTCAGGTCCTTTTATTTATTTATATACAAAATAGTGCCTCCTCCTGATATTTTTAAGATTTGGCTTATAGAACAGTGGTAGAGGGCAGCAGTTAATAGCATTGACCATGAAGTCATAGGTTAATAAGATAAGATCCCTACTGGCTTGTAGAACCAGTGCTCTCCCTTCACATGTGGCTATAATTAAAGTTGTGTGTGTGTGTGTGTGTGTGTGTGTGTGTATACATAAATACTTTTGGCTGTGTCCGACTTTACATCCAAGATTATTCCGACTATAATGAAATTGAAAAGCAAAGACTCTGTAGAAAGGAATAGTCTATTTTTTAGCACAGGGTGAAAGGAGAGCACCTGCTGACAGATGCTGGCATAGCGAGCCAGAGCATTGGCATTTTCTTGGATAGCAAGGCTGGAGGGACACTGGTCAGCGAATCCTCAACACAGCACGCCACTTCCCAAAGTCAACTCCATCTTTCTTGTACTGAGCACAGCGTTCAGAGAGGCCATCAAGTCCTGCAAGTTACAACAGAAAGAGGGGAGGAGCTTCTTTGCACCCTGTGCCTAGTCCATGGGGCTTCTCATTAAGTAAAAGACTTTTCCAATGTGTTGTGTTTGAGAACTAAGAATACCCAAACAAATAAGAATTGATTCCAGGATGGAGCCAGAAGGCCCAGATTTAATAACCCCAGTTTTGACATATTTGATGCACTCTAAGTAAAACCTAAGGAACTCATAGTCAAAAACAATCCTCATAAATGTGGAAATTGATGGTGTTTAAAATGTCCTGACCATAAATTTGGAATAAGTGGAAAGTGAAAGCTAAGATACAAATTCTGCTGAGCTCACCTGACAGGTGGAACTAACTTCCTGGACAGGGAATATCTTTCAAAAAGATCTGTTTAGCATGTTGTGGAAAAAGGATCCAAATTGGCCCCCAAACCTGAGGCCTTTCCTTTCTACTATTCCTGGAATTTTCTGTAAAAATAGTGTTTCTAGGTACAGGGTGTCTTTTCTAGGCAACAGAATGAGGTAAGTACTATATATAAGTACAGTGTTTAAAATAGACTATAACTAGTCCACAAAGTAGGTATTGTCACCCATTTTATTGTGATAGAACTAAGAATTGGTCCAGGGTCGCAAAGTTATTAAACAGAAGAGGTGGGATTGCTATGTTGAGGATGTAGCTCAGTGGTAGGGAGCTTGCCCTGCATGTGTGAAGCCTTGGGTTCAATACCAAGTACCCACAAAGCTGGGTATTCTAGCTTATTCCCATAATCCAATACTCTGAAGACTGAGACAGTGGTTGCTGTGGGTCCGCCAGCCTGAACTACAGAGTGAGACTATCTCAAAACCCAAACGAGGTTGACTACATGGCTCAGTAAATAAAGATGCTTGCTACCAGTGGTGACCAGAGTTTGAGCCCCAGAACTCCCATTAGGAAGGAAAGGACTAAGAGTTGTCTTCCAATCTACACACACACACAGTATGGTACAGGCACATGCGCACATCCACGTGCTTGCACACACACCACACACACACACACACACCATGAAAAGAAAAAAATATTAGGGATAGAGTTTAGTTGTAGAGAGATTGCTTGATATACTGAAGGCCCTGGGTTCAATCTGCAGTGGGTACAAGAGAAAAAGGAAGGAAGAAAGAGATGGAGGAATGGAGAGAGGGAGAGGGAGGGAAGGAGAGGAAGGAAGGAGAGATAAGGAAGGCTGGCAGTCTGGGCTGTGTATGTATCTCAGTGGCAGATTTTGTCTAGTGATATTGGAAAGCCCCTGGTTCCACCTCCAGCACCAAGGAGTATTTGGGGGAACAAGAAGAAGAAAACAAACATGCAGATATACCCACTGGTGTTAGAACTGATAGTCACCTTGTTTCCTCCTTTCCTTCACTTGCCTTCAATTCTACCCTACCTGGCATCCTTTGTCTCATCAGTAGACAAGGTTCTTACCTTGAATGGTGGTTTCTTTGTTTGTTCCTGCAAGTGGGGCACCTCCTTGGTCCAACTGTGGATAAAACAATGAACAGTTTGGGGAGGGTCAAGCAAGAGTGAGAGGAATTCTCATCTTTCACAAGCAAGTCAATTAGGAAAGCATCTGAGTTGCTGTGGAGACTCAAATCCATTCTGCCTTGGCAGAAGTGAGACTGCCTGCTGGGAACCCAGCGTCTGTCCTGACATTTACAGAGCATCTGCTCCCCCAGGCACTGTGTTCAGACAGGAGGTAAGAGATTAGAAGTGCAGTGTGTGCTCAAAGAAAAGAGAAGTAGGTAGCCTGTGTTTCAGCATCCCACAGGCTCCAGTTTTCATTCCTGCTCTAAAGTAAGGAGAGAGTTAACTCTACCTCTGTATTTTGTATGATGGATTAAGTAGTGCTTGAAGATGTGTGTATTCAATGCATGCTCATTTTCACTGGAGAACTGCATGCTGTATTGAAGACTCAGGACAAGTGGTTTAATAAAAACAACTGTTGACTGATAAGCTACAGGACAGGGTCTGCTTTAAAACTAGGTTCGTTCCTTATATCATTCGTGAAGCAGATATTCATTGTCTCAAGAAATAAGGAAATAGGTATGCAGAAACACTAAATGCCTGGCAAAACAACAAACCCCCTGGTTGCAAAGAGAGAGCTACAGTATAAATCTAGAAGAGGATCCGTTCCATCTGGATAGGATGAAAGGGGTGAGAAATGAAGGTGCGCCGCTAAGTTCAGGCCTTGTACTATCCAGGGTGCTGGGAGTGTGCCTAGGAAAAGTCCGAGTGGAATAGGAATCGGAGTATTCACCTTGATGCCCACCACAATTCCCTTCTCCTTGAGAATGTTTCTGAACAGATTTCCCTGGCTGTCCTTCTGGTAGAGGGTCTCATGGAAAAGGATCACTCCGCCGATGCTCTGGCTGATGGAATTGTCCACACTAAAGAGGATTTCTCGGAACTGCCTTCGGTTCTCTTCCGTGTTTTCCACCTTTATCCTTTGTAGGCGGTTTCCCATGGTGCCTAGGGAGACCGGCCAAAGATAGGGTGAGGAGAAGCAAGCCAGTTTAATACGGTTGTCTTTGCCCGTGCTCAGTATTTCTCATGGAATGAGAAGCAAGGGCCCCTTCGCCTCTTTTAAACCTAGATCTTCAAAGTTCCTGTGGGGATTTTGGTCCTCAAAGAATGAGACATCAGTTGCTCTAAGACTGATGACTGGGAAATATACAAGCTGCGATGTAAGGGTTAGGTGGACATGAAGGCTCTTTGGGATGTGAAAGGCCCTCTAGCCTTCTCCTCTCCCCTCCCCTTGCTGCCCCTCCCCTCATCGCCTAAATCTCATTGGATGCCCACTCAGTGGATAGAGGGATGAGCAGGCTCTTAACTTTAACTCTTACAATTTTAGTGTAGGCTATGCAAGACTTCTAGCTCTGCCTGTGCATCCTGTGACTTCCTCAGTCACAAGCCCTGCCCTAGTCTTCGTACTCCCTAGTCTAGGCTGGTTTAGTCTAAATTGACTTCTCCTTAGTCACAGATCCAAACTGGGATAACGGCAGAGCTCACTACCCACTTCTGTTTTGCATGACAAATCTACCTCATTTTCTGTTCCCCTTCAGGGTAAGTTCTCAATATCCTGTCCACAATACACAGTTATAAAGAAAGAGGTGACAGCTATAGATTCTTCTTGGTTATTGAACTTCTGACTTCTACAGACTAGATTCCTAATATGGAGGACCTAGGTTTCTTCATTTGGTATTCCAGAATGTTCTTATTAATATTCTAGGGCTCTAATAGTCTATCTACAATGACTAAGTACATAAACCATTACTTCCTCTAAGAGGAAGGAGACTGACTATCCAGTTGCCTTTACCAGGGTTCAAGCACAGTATGCTCTTGTGTGGCATAACTTTCTTACACTCACCCACAGATTCATCTGCAGCCAGGATGCCCTTCCCATTGGCAACAATGCGCTGGGCGATTTCAGAGAGCTCCTTCTTCTGCTCTGAGGTGAGGGCTGGAAATCGGTGAGCCATGATGACAGGTCTACAAAAGAGAATACAGGATAGCGGTACAAGCAATTGTGGGTGTCTCCGATGGATTAGTGGCCAGGACAGTTAAAATATGCAGACAGGCTAGATGGGCCCCCTTTATCACTTCTGGCCCATTTCCAATGATCCCTGTTGTGTCCCCTTCACCTGAGTAAGGGTGGTTATTCATGATGAATAACGTAAGATGCCAGATGTTCAGGGTGAGGATAAGAAGTCAAATACTCTTAGTAGCCCTAAATAGACTTCCCAGGAGACCTTTTGGATCACTGATCCTGAGGCTGAACCACTAAAATCTGTCAAATGGAAAAAACTTTAGTAATGGGGTCCCTGTCCTGTGAATTTTGGGTGCTGGAGGGTATTCCAGATGGTCCTGACAACCCCTTCTTTCCTTTTGTTAGTCTCTAGTACCAGCAGATTATTCTCTAGGGAAGAATTCTAAGAGGGAAAACATATGGTTGTCCTTAAAGTTAACTTCCCTCTGACTTTGGATTAAAACAGATAAGGCTCAGGGTTAATTTTCCTTGCATTTAACCATCTGTGAGACTACTTGGGTTGCACCACTGAGAAATTTTCCCAAGAGCCTCTGGACTAAGAGGAGTTCTGGCTTTGCTGAAATCAAATGGTGTTCTCTGCTGCACGTATCCTCTCTGCTAAGCACAGAGAGACACATCCACATACCCAAGCAGCCCTCTCTGTAGCAGCATGAGATCCAAGTTGGAAGAAAGCTAACTTGCTATCCAGCTTTATCCTTTAGCCACCTCTTCCCATTCTCTGTACTCTTATGGGGAAGTTCTCAGTATCCTGTCCCTTGAGATGCAAGGAACCAATGCCTGCTGAGCTAATTCGTGAGATGTACCTGGTGACTTCACTACCGCTACTCTCTACTTCCCAAATTCTTGTCCTAACTCAGTACTGTCATTGGGCATTAGGGAAACCCGGTGGGCAACATTTTTAGGAAAAAAAATATTTCTTAGACTCTTTCTAGTCCCAGCTACAGGTAGATGCATTTTCCACATTTATATAGTATGTCTAGCTTGTGTAGCTTCAAGGATTTTTAGCTTCAGTTTAAAGATCTTCAAAAGGGAAAAAGCCAACCAGAGTAGTAACTTTCAAATGAAGATACAAAATGCCCCTCTCAGTTTAACTATTGGCAGAAAAAAGTTGACAGTTGCCAAAAAAAAAAAAAAATTCCATAATAAAACAAATGAAAATTTGATACGGTAATAATAACGCATTATTGTTGTTTGTCAAGCACGTTGCCAATTGCTTAGCACTTACCATGTAATTTATTCCTCACAGTAATCCTAGAAAGGAGATTGATTCTTCCCCTCTCTGTGGTAGTTTAAATGAGAGTGATCTCTGTAGGCTTATATATTTGAATACTCAGACCCCGACTGTTAAAACTATTTAAGATAGATTAGGAGGCATGGCCTTGTTGGAGGGGATGTGTTACTGGGAACTGACTTTGAGATTTCCTATTTTTTTTTGTTTTTGTTTTTTTGAGACAGGGTTTCTCTATGTAGTCCTGGCTGTCCTGGAACTCACTCTGTAAACTAGGCTGACCTTGAATTCAGAAATCTGCCTGCCTCTGTCTCCCAAGCGCTGGGATTAAAGGCATGCACCACCACAGCCCGGCAGACTTTGAGATTTCAAAAACCTATATCATTCCCAGTTAGTTCTCTCTCTCTCTCAGCCTCACAAATGTACCTTAAGATATTAGCTCTCAGCTACTAATCTAGTGCTATGCTTGCCTGCCTGCTGCCATGCTCCCTGCTATGATGGCAATGAACTGTAAGCCTCTGGAACTATGAGCCCCAAATTAGATGCTTTCTTTTATAAATTGCCTTGGTCATGATTTTGTCATGGCAATAGAAAAGTTACTAAAAGACACACTCCAGTCGTATTAGGAGGGACTATATGATCATCTAAATTATTTGTCGTAGGGCTAATACCTAATAATGTACAAAGTTAGGGGAAAGGGTGGTGCTCCCTCTTGTTCCCCTTTTATTCAAAGGGAAGAGTGGATCTGGTGGATTGAATTGGCCTGAGGGAATCCTAATCTTCTAATGACAGTCTAGTGTGCCTTGGGTTATGAGTGCTAAAACCAAGATATCACCAATTCACAAACATCTGACATTCATATGGAGATTTACTGCCAGTTTATCAGACAGAGCCTTGGTTCCAGGACCAGCAATATGTCTCTAGTTAGAATCTTGGGCAAATCATAAAAGGTCTCTGAGTTTTATTTTAATATTAATTACTTGACACTAATATCGGCTTTAGTTATCTGGTTATAGATGACTCACATGCAACCTCTGAACACTGTGTTGCTCAAAGTGTGAGCTTGTTAAGCTGTATGATAAGCATGAAGATGTTTCATAAATGATAGGGAAACACAAGGTATTAGTATTTCCGGTTTTTAGCTTTTGAAAGAACAGTCATGTCCACCTAAAGAGCACCGCTGTTTCTGTTACTCCTGGGCTATTTTTCTCCATTCTGGCTATGCCGACTCAGCAAGAATTACAGAGAAAAGTCAAGTCAAACTCATCCTGTTAACAGAAAGTTAAACTTCTACAAAGGGACTAAAGGTCTGTACCACATCAGCACAAATTTCGCCCCTCAGTTAATCATAAAACAGAGTTACAGGTCAATGTTCGTCACTGGAATACTTAACGATAGTGAACTTTACTCCTTTAAACTTTTAATTTCTAAGGTCCCAAGTCACTTTATTTTTAAAAGTGTGACGGAAAATTTCCATTAATTATCAAATGAAAAGCTTCAAGAGAAATATATGATGAATGCTTATTGTCCTATTAAAAAAACAACAAAAGAAATTACAGCATTATGTGTTAGTCTTTCTAAACTAAAAGAAGTCACTCGACTGTTAATTCTATAGAGTGGAGGAGAGTGAAGTAGAGCCTTACATCTTGTTGCATACATTTCATTGCCATGTTTGATTGTGTGTGTGTGTGTGTGTGTGTGCTGCATAGTAAATCATGGGAAAGGTTGTACATATTAACGTATGTGAGGAGTCAGTAAATACAGTGAGGGAGAGCACAGTTGCCTCAACTTATTCTGGTGTAAGTTTCTGAAAAGCAGGCATACTGTGAGAATGTGTTGTCTTTTTTATAACCCCTTTTCAGCCAGTTACCTAGGGCTCCATAGGCCAGTTTGGCTCAGCCATTGCTTGCACTGTGCCGCTCTGGTATATCTGGGAAGCACATAGGTCCAGTTAGAGTTCAAGGGGGTAGGATAGGGAATGGAGTATAACTGCTGAAAACCTTATAGATATTTATATCAAGCCTACCACCTTAAAGATGAGGAAACGAGGCTCAGGAAGCCCTGAGTTATATTCTGTGGCTGTGAGTCACATTTTAGTGGCTTCTGACATCGAATGCTATGTCCGGTCTTTCTACCAAAGGGTGGGTAGTAATCTTGCTGTGTGGTTCTTCTTGTGTTCCTTGAAGAGGTTCTGCAGTCAATCATTTGTAAGATGTGGATATTTAACTCCTGGGGAAATGTAAGAGCAGAGCAATAGCTTCTTTGTGCTCGAGACAGGTGGATTTTCAAAACTAACACAGAGGTGAGGCTATAATTCATTGAACGTCTGTATTACCAAGCCGTGTCCACAGCACTTATGTGTATGATATATGAGAGTATGAAGATGCACAACACAGCTTTGTTGCCCACTCTGCTGCTACAGAGGTACACCTGATAAGCTAGATGGCTTAGGGCTGCCCTTTCCTGGTGTTCTTTTCCCAAATCTGTGTCCTAAACCACAGAGACTGTCAGGTTTTCAGCAACTATACCCCATTCTCTGTCCTACCACCTCTAACCTGGACCTGTGTGATCCCCAGATGTACCACAGCAGCAGAGAGTTCAAACCCTGGCTGAGTCAAACTGTCCTATGGAGCCTAGGTAACTGGCTGAAGAGGGATTTATAAAAAAAAAAAAAAAAAAAAAAAAAAAAAAAGACAACATATTCTCACAATATGTCTGGTTTTCAAATAGTAGAAAAAACAATACCAAAATAAATCAGGAGGATTTAATTCCTAATATCTGAAGCTGCAATGGCTCTCACGTGTTTTCTACTTCAGGTAGAAAATACTAGGGAAAATATCAAGTATGTTGGAAGGCTTGGGAATTCACAATTGAAGATGATCACTCTGAAGTGGCCAACCCTGCTCCTCTCATTTGAGCAATGGAAGAAGGCAAAGGGCAAAGGTTCCAAGGATTCATTTGTGTGAGGAAGAAACTCCAGCACTAATATGCATAGGTGTGGGAAGAGAACACAGAAAATGAGGAGGCGGTAGATGTGTAAACAAAACAGTACAGTAAGCAGTTGCTAGGAAAAAAATAGAAGTGTTTACAGTATTCTTCTAAGACAAAGACTCAAGAGGTGCCTCACACAGGCAAACAGTAACTGCCCATTCATCTGGAGCAATATTTGCCACCTCCAGGAAAGGTATGAATGTGTATTCTGCTCGGAGAGAGAAAAACAGTCAGTGCAGCAGATCCAGTCGAGGTTTTAGACAACACCAGGCAAACATACATTCCCCTCTCCAGGTACGACGTTATCATTAACCCACTGCTGGGCCAACCCAGGATTCAGAGGAAATCCTTTTACTTACACAGCAAAGGGGAAGAGTCCTCCAAGATGTCAGAAGCTGTGTGAGGTGGCAGCCGCCAAATAGGATGGATCTGCTTGGAAGAGCACGGTTTTTATAGCCCTCTTATCAAAGTCTGGTGGATTTTTTTTTTTTAACTTTTGCCCTCCCCCTCCTACCGTGACCCAGTAGGGAGGTGTTTATTCAATAACTCTGATTGGCGCTGAAAGCCAATCTTTGTAATCAGGCTCACACACTCCTTACACTCATAGAATGTTAAGAGCTACAAGGGAGCCTTTAGATTACACAGCTCCCAGTCCAACCTGACTCTTATAGGTGAGGAAAATATGAGACTTCCCACAGATCACACAGCGAGGGAAGACTGAAAGCTGGATCTCTCAAGAGGCTCTGGAAGGGTGCTGGCTGAGCTCTCGTGCTTTCCAAACACATATACTCCTCAAGGACATTCCGTGTTGGTTTATTTGTTTTTAGTCCTCTGAATCCTTAATTTCTTCCTTTGGAGAGTGTGCCTCACCCTTACAAGAGCACTAGGTTCATAGAGTCTACGTACACAAGACACTGCAGAATTATTAATTACAAGTTAACCCAGCAATATCTTATTTCCATTGCTTATCTCTGTGCTTCTTTAGTAGCCACTTGCTGCACATCTTCTAAACTTTATAATTTCTCAATGATCTTTCAGTAAAAGTAAATTCTGACTCTTGACTTCCTATTTGTTGTTTTATTTTGGTGGAAATAGTTATCTCTATCTATCTATCTTATCTATTATCTATCTATCTATCTATCTATCTATCTATCTATCTATCTAATCTGGGGGGACACCATGGTGTGAATGTGGATGCCTGAAGAAAATTTAGGGGGATAGTTTCTCTCCTTCTACCACATGGGAACCTGAAATGAAACTCAGGTATTATGCTTGGCAGCAGGCATCTTTACCCATGAAGCCACCCTCCCACCTCTCCAAATTCTATTTTAAAAGAATTATTATTTCCCCACACATGTCCCCATCTCCAAAAATTTCATTGCGTCCCGATGTATTTCATGCCAGACCACATTCAACTGTTCACTGTTCTCATCCTACCTCAGTATCTCCACCTTTTAAAAAATACTTTTATTCACTATAAGTTCTATACATGAATACAATGTGTGTTGATCAATTCCATCTACCACTACCCCCTCCAACTCACCTAGTATCCCCATTCCATCTCCCTCCTAGTTTAATGTCCTCTCTTTATTCACTTGTTGTTGGCAGTAAGAACCCCAAGTCTAACTGCACTATCTATGTGCACATGGGTACCTAGCATCCATGGGCATGATCAACAGACCAGCAGCCATATCCCCGAAGGACAGTAACTCTCTCTCACAGCAGCCATCAACTATCAATGACTCCTCTGATAATAACAGAGCCTCAAGGGCCTCTTTTCCATGTATGATGGATTTTTGAGTTCTTGATCTTGTACAGGTCGTGTGCAGGTAGCCCATCTGCTGAGCGTTGAAGAGTGAAATACCCACGGCATGTCTGGAAGTCAGCACTTCACAGTTCACCTTTTCATCCACAGTTTGTACATTCTTTCTGATCCATACTCTGTGAAGTTCTCTGGGACCTGGAGATATGCTCAAGATTAAAGGTTCAAGTGGAATTTGGGAGAGGAAAGGGTAAGGGCTGGTTAGTCAAAATTAAGAATACATGAAGATATGGATATCTAGTTTATAAACTAAAGCCTATGATATATTTTTAAATGGGGTATTTGAACAAAAGTACCATGCATGAATGGAGAATGATTCTTCCAGAAGATATGAGTTGTGAAGTAGAAATGAAATACTTTCCTAAAAGTTGTTGGTCAGGATGTCCCAGAGGCACCCAAAATGACATAGGATACTGTTACTGCTCTTGGCTGACTCCCATAACTAGACAACATCATATTGTTGAAGATACCACTCACTTTGGACATAGTGATATCAACCTTGAGCTGACCAGGAAACTTAGTGCCACTAGGTACTTTCCATGATGCCAGGGGAGAAGAGACATCAATAGTCTTACCGAGCACTTCATTGATCTGCTGGCAAGATGTGTCCATTGGTTCAAAGAGGTATGAAAGTTCGAAGGGTGGCCAACCACTTTCTGATTGGATTTGAGTCCACAGGAGGGATTTCATGCTGAGAGTATAAACCAGGTTGAAAGCCCTCTAGGGAGATAGATCATAGCCTCTACGGGCAATCTCTATTGTTCTGTTAAATGATCTTGCCATCAGATTCAGTTGCAATATTTGTATTTTTACCTGTAGATTTATGCTGCTCTCAACTTTGGTCAGAGGACATTCTTTCTGCAGTGGGCTGTAGTTAATGCAGAGATTGGTAACTATTAAGTGTGGAGTATAAGCAAAGGAAGGTAGGTCATCCCTCTCAATCCTTCTACACTGTCTTCAAAGTCAGTAAACAATTGAATTGAACTTAATGTTGTTGTCCTAATCTGTCAGAACCTCCCAACTATGGCACAAAGTATGAGTTTATTATATAGATTTCCATACTGAGTATTAGATCTAAATTTATGTTAAAGAAAGTAAACAAAAATATTAAGTATGGGCTGGAGGGATGACTCAGTGGTTAAGAGCACCGACTGCTCTTCCAGAGGTCCTGAGTTCAATTCCCAGCAACCACATGGTAGCTCACAACCATCAGTATGGGATCCCATGCCCTTTTTTGGTGTCACATATATAAAATTAAAAACTGTTTTAAAAAATTAAGTACTTCCTGAGGCAAACGATGAAGGAGGCATAAATCTAGACATAGTGTAATTGTCATGACACAGGAAAATATAAGTTCTTCAAACCACATTGCTTTGATGTAACTCATAAAATGGAAAGCCAAACCAAAGGGCTTAGTGTTGCAGAGTGCAACACTAGAATTCATTGGCTAAAATGAAAAGCAGACTCAATGGGTGAAGGGCTTTCTGCACAAGCATGAGAAGCTGACTTCAGATCCCCAGCATTTCTGTAAAAAGCAAGGGCCTGCAGCCTCAGTTCCGGGAGCAGATCTTGGGGGCAGTCCACAAATCCTAAGTTCAGTGAGAAAAGCTTTCTCAGAAAATAAGATGGAGAGTGATGAAGAAGACAGCCTGTGTTAACCTCAGACCTCTGCATCCACACATATGCATATATGCACAGTACATATGCATATGCACACACACAAATGCACAGAGTACACACATCTACACAGAGAAGAGAAAGCAAAGTTGAAATGAGAAAAAAT
Source organism: Mastomys natalensis (assembly GCA_021653895.1). Lineage (NCBI taxonomy): Eukaryota > Metazoa > Chordata > Mammalia > Rodentia > Muridae > Mastomys > Mastomys natalensis. Next base: position 86,529 of record JAJTUV010000461.1, read on the forward strand.
CTCTGAGAATTCAAGCTTGGACAGCTTCTAAAAACAGTAAATGTTAGACATCAAATTGATAATTCAAGGAAAATGAAACAACGTTGAGGTTCATTTGGCCAGAGATGTTTTGATCTCATTTTGAGCTTATCCTAAGTGTGTCAGAGAGCTTCATCAAACAATCCCCGTCAATCCCTGACTCCATTGGCTACCCAATGGCACGTGTTCTGGTTCCCACATCTCCACCAAGTACTACTCATCAAAGCACTTGGTTTTAAACTCTGACAACAAGATGGCCTGGACTAGAGATCTGTGAGGTTTCATCATACATGATTCTTCTTAAATGAGAATGGAGGGGGCTGGAGGTGTAGCCCGGTATAGCTCAGCTCTACAGCACATGCTCAACATGCAGGAGCATCTGAAAAGAGAAAATCAAGAAAGAACTGAGTGGTGACAAAGGAATTGTGAGTTTTATTATGAGTGTGATGATACTCATAACCCTATCATTTCTTTTTTAAGGCTATCTGATACACCTTGCTCTTTGCATATATGATCTTCATGCTCTTGCATACATTTAATTACTGCACTTCTCAAGACAGGTTTATTGTCTCTATTTTATACTTAAAAAAAAAAAATAACCTAAGATAGAGCAAGAAACTTGTCCAGACTCACAAGGCAACTACATGGAGTGTCATTTGCTCTCGGCCATAGTCTGAAGCAGACTCAGCCATGTTTTGGTGGCCAGAGACAGCATGAGTGACTTCATTCCTCATTTCCTTCTAATCGGTTTATGACCTTGGACATTAAACCTGCATAATTCAAAGAGGAATGACTTACGTCGGCAGTAGGCAGCCTGCTAGACTGGGCATCGTTTCACGTGAACAGCTGCCTGGCCAGGCATGTCAGAGGAGCAGGAGTCCCCCTGCCCCTGTACAGTACTCAGGATGCTGCTCCTGTGGCATCAGCATGCCCACCACTGGGGCTTGTAGTGAGACTGAAACTCAAAGTTCAAGAGAGCAAAGCTAACCCTTGTCGAACCTCAGAAAAAAAACCCAACTGCTGACTCACACAGATTGCCTGCAGGTTTACTGTGTTGCTGTTCGGTTGTTTGGTGTTTGTGTTTTTTGTTGTCCTTGAGGATTTTTGTTTGGTTTCTTTATGGCTGTTGTCCTTTGTAAAAGTCTCTTAAGTATAAAATGTTCAAAGTTAAGCTATGATCTGTATTGGAAGACTAGTGGACTGGGAACACTGGGGAATGCCCTATTGTTGTAAATGGTATTTAATAAATCTATTAATTCTTAATATGATCCAGCCAGCCCCTCAACAATCGAAGCAAAATCCTAAGGATTTATTTAATCAACGTTAGCAAAATTACTGGGTAAATTACTCCTAGTCTATTTTTCTATGTGCTAGAGTGTTAATTCCTAGCAGAGCTCCCCATATACGTGTTGTTTGAGTCTCACCTGAGTTATTTCTGCTCCATCTGTCTGTCCTTAGGAAGCACTTCTCCTGGTCACGTGCTCATGGTTCTTCTCCTCTCATGACAGCCTCCTCCTCCTCTGTCTTCCTTTTTCTTCTCTCTTTCTTCCTCTCTCTCCTTGTGGTCCCTACCTGCAATGTCCCTCCCCACCAAGCCAGGCAACTGAAACCCTGCCTACCTCTATTTCCCTGAGTCAGAGAAGATTGGCAAGCAAAGTTTATATGACATCATTTGGTGTATGTGAGAATGTATTTATCAGACTGCAATCAGATTTTGGGGGCCAGTATTTAGCATTTGAATATATAGCAATACCAGATCAACCCCTACCCAGCAATGTCCCAATCTTATGGATGCACATTTTTCACCATAAATGAAATGAGATAGCAGTGCTTCCAGCAGAACTTGATTGTGAGGGCTAAGGGTGTGATATGGAGGAAAGTGCTTGCCTGGCACATGTAAAGCCTGAGATTCAATCTCCACTACCAAAAAACCCAGAACTAATCAACTGCACAACAAAACTCCAGAAGCTGATTATCAATAATGAATTTAATAACATGAGAAGGGATCTAGCAAAGAGCAGGATTTTTATTAAACATCTGATTTATATGCCAAACTCTGAGAGGTGTCCAATTACAGATTATTTCAAGAGGCAATAAATATCATTCATGCTCCTTACCAGCAATGCATTCAACGATTCTCCCTGTATTATCTAAATGCTGCCCCACTCTCAATACTTGTGATTTGAATAATAAACAAGTTAAATGTATCATAGACAGCATGAGGTGTGAGTCACAAAGAAACCAGCACCTATAAGCATGGACCACTGTCATGTTAATAATATTGAGGGGAAAGAACTCTAAAAAAAGAGGCCCCATCCTCATGTGGCAGCTGGAATAATCAAAACTGAGCTATATATATATGTATATCTTTTCAGAAATGCAGTGGAGATATTTCCTTATTGTTTTGCTATCTACTTTTGAGGCTAAGCTGGTTCTGGACTGTCATTGTTTTAGCCATGGAGTTGTGGGCTAGAGTTATCAGCACAGTTTGCCTAGTCTTTATTGAGATTCTATAGTTGGCCTTTGGTTAGCTTTGTGGATGTTTTGTAGAGGATATACTGTATTTGAGAGTACAGGACAAGCAACATTGGAACTCACCACTTCAGGGGTAGGAGAAGATTGAGGTCACAAATCAAATCAAATGGAACTGAATACAAAAAAGCTAACAAATTGTGATGGAAGGGTGGCGGTGGTGTGTGTGGTAGCAGTGGTGGTGTGGTGTGTGGTGGTGTGGTGTGGTAGAGTGGTGGTGGTGGTGGTGGTGGTAGCAGCGGTGGTGGTGGTGGTGGTGATGGTGGTGGTGGTGGTGTGTGTGGTAGCAGCGGTGGTGGTGGTGGTAGCAGTGGTGATGGTGGTGGTGTGTGGTAGCAGTGGTGGTGGTGGTGGTGGTGTGTGTGGTAGCAGTGGGTGGTGGTGGTGTGTGTGTGTGGTAGCAGCGGGTGGTGGTGGTGGTGATGTGGTGGTAGCAGTGGTGGTGGTGGTGGTGTGGTGTGTGGTAGCAGCAGGGTGTGGTGATCATGATGGAAAGGGCTTGTCTGGCAGTGTCCATGAATGACTCCATGAAGTAACATGAAGGAAGGGATCCAAGAAAAGTGTGTGTGTTACAGTTTTGTATACGGCCAGTTAATGCTTCATACTGGTAGTTTCAGCCAGCCTGTTAGACCTACAAGGGTTGGTGGGACAGTGATGCTTCACCACTCCCCCAGCATCTAGTGCTGTGACTGGAGTACACTAGGTACCTAATCATGTTGAATAAACGTGTCAATAGGAGCACGAATTCATCCGTACAAGTCTTGAAAGGTCTAGAGTAACTGGCTTACTTATTTTTATTCCCCGTGATCTTTGAAATAACTGACAGTAGAATATGGTCTGCACCACCCTAGATTTTGAAAGCTTCTATTATTCTTTTGCAGTTTCACAGGAATTCCCTGTCACGTCACACAAGAACCACAGACCCCCCCTACTTCTAAAACAATACACTGATAAAATACACATGACATAACATTTGCCATCTTGATCATTTTAAGCATTCAGTTTAGTATCATCAAGAATATACACATTGTTAGGAATCAGAGTTTTACAACTTGCACAAAACTGAAACTCTACCTATTAAACAATGCTTCATTTCATCCTCTCCCCTGAGCCTGGCAACCACTATTCTCTATTCTGCTTCACAAGGTGAAACTACCTAGCCTTTATATAAGTGGTATCCTATAGTTGTCTCATAGATAGTGTGCTTCAGTTAACATAATATCCTTAAGTTTCATTCATTTTGTAGAACCCAGACTTCATGCAACCTCATCTAGGTACTTTGCTTCTGGCACACCATGCCTTTCCACTCAAGGCTGGGCAATATTCCATTGTATTCTTGTGTCACATCTTGTTCATCTGCTTACCAGTAAATGAACCCTTGGCATGTTTTGACCTTTGGTTACTGTGAATAATGATGCATCAACCTAAGTGTGCAAAGATCTCCTTAAAAATCACGCTTGCCTGGGATGGAGAGATGACTCAGCAGGCAAGAGTGTTTTCTGTTATTCCAGAAGATTCAAATTTGGAGCTCAGTATATAAGCTGTGTGGCTCACAACTGTCTGAAATTGCAGCTCCATGGGGCCCTATGCCCACTAATGATCTCTTGGGGCACCAACACACAAAGGGCAGACACACAAACACACAAGACACATAAAATAAGAGCAATAAATCTTTTAAATGTTATGCTTGGCTAGCGTGTGAAAAACCCAGGCTTGATCTCCTGCACCTAAAAATCAAAAACAAAACCCCTGCTTTCTGAAATAAGCTAGGCTCAGAAGGATACATTTGCACACTTTCTCTGATCTGTGGAATCCAGGAAAGGTAAAAATACATAAAGAACATAAATATAGATGGCGGTCTATGAGTGAGGGGGAGGGGACTTAGAGGAGGAGTAAAAAGAGAGTAGTATGGGTATGAATATGATCAAAGCAAATACAACAAACATCTAGGAAGGAAAGGTCATAGTAACACCTAGTATTTGTGCAATTAATATTTGCCAATAATGTTTAAAATTTTTACTTTCAATTCCTTTATCTTCTTTTTCTTAATGCTTCAGCCTTTTTGAGATAAAATCATATATCATTCAGTTCACCATATTAAAAAAGGATTTATTTATTTTTATTTTATGTGTATGAGTGCTTGCCTGCATATATATGTATATGAACCGTGTGTGTGTGTGTGTGTGTGTGTGTGTGTGTACCAAATGGTCAGTGCTCACAGAAGCTAGAAGAAGGTGACAGATGCCCTGGAACTGGAGTTATAGTAAGTTATGAGCCACCATATAGGTGCCGGGGACAAAATCTGGGTCCTCTACAAGATCAACTGATGCCTTTCATCACTAAACCCCCTCTCTATCCCCTCAGTTCACTGCTTTTTTTAAATCTCAGAACTGGATGGTGTAAGAGTCTTACATCATCATAATAAGGCTCAGAGGCCAGAGTTAGAATGAAAGGGTTTCACCTTCCATTTCTTCATGGCAATGTGTTGACAGTCTTCATTGCTAAGCAATCAGAGATGCTCATTCTGAGAAGACCAGAGTCAAGTGCCTGTATGGGATGAGCTATCTGGGGCCAGTAAATTGAAGAGTATCTAGTCTAGGTATCAGAAAGCCCACTTCCCTAGACACAGAAGACTAAAACTGAGTCCTTACATGGCCAAAGTAATTTCCCTAAAGGGGCCATATTTACATGGTTCAACTGGAAGACTCTTGGCTGGAATTGGAATGTATCTTCTCCAGTCTTCATTAGGGGATTTCTTTCTTGAAACCTGTCCTGGCAAGATTTTAAGACTGTGACATCAGCAGTGATTATTCATTGAGAATTTGAGGTTTTTCTTATCTAAGGAAATGTATTCCATCACTTTAGATGTGACAGAAATAGACCAACTAGAAAAGAACTTCAGAGTTACTAAGGAACCAGATCTACCTAAAAGGAAGAGTTAGAGAGCGGTCTTCAGTGACCACCAAGCTCTGTGCTCCCATGCCCCCTCAGGCTGTGCTATTTACCACCTTGTCTGTGTTTTCTCTTTGCCTGTTGCTCAATCATCTCAAAGTCCAACTCTTCCCTCACTATCTAATCTGGCAGTTAGCTACTCATGTTATTTATGAATCCCAGCCTCGTACTTCTTTTATTGATTTTGTCTCCTAGCAAAGCTGTTGGCCTTATGATGGAAGGGCTTTGTGTGCCCGTAGCAGGTCACCCAGATGAGGAAGTACAAAGCCTGGATTCTGGGGCTAATTCTATCTCTGACTAGCCACAAGATGGAGATGAACCAGTCTCCCAGACACCATCTCCCCAGTGCGTAAAATGAGCCTAAAAATGACACCGTATCCACTCTGCTGGGTTACTACCTAGCTCAAAAGGTGCCATCTAAATGTGACCTCTAAAAATAATGAAGCTCTTCATAACTACAAAGTGCTATCAATGCTATCTCCCCGGAGCAGGCATCACGGTGTTCCTGTGGTACACACAAGCACTGATACACACACACACACACACACACACACACACACAAGAATCAGAAAATATCCCTCCCTAACAACTCTGTCTCTAGTAACAACATGATGTTACTCACAGGAGATAACAGCATTTGTTGAGGACATACTTCTTACAAGGGCTTCTCTAAACACAGCATAGAATGCAGCATTCCATATCGTCCACCAGTGGGGGAGGTATCTTGTCCAGTGGTAAGCAAAGCCTGAGATGCAGGCCATCTTAGACCATAAAATATCTTCTCCTAAAAATACTGATATGGATTCTGCATTGACCCTTACCTAAGAATCTTCAGAGTGCTGGCGTGGGTGGAAGAAATAGGGTGGGCCTAACCCTCCTCCCCACACCGTCCCACTGTAGGATTATGTCACCATGTCTTATTGATCTTAGGAATAAAGAATGTCACTCGGACCTGACCTAGTATGCATTTCCCTGAAAGCCAAAGGCTCAGACTGGCCAGGAGAGGTTCCCGTCTGGCATTAGTTCACCACGATGCCACCTTCAACCCACAGAGTGAAGAATAGGCCACCCATCTCTGCTAATCTTTTTAGTTCCAATGTAATATAAATGTGTGTGTGTTTGTGTGTGTGTGTAGCAATAATGAATGAACTCACAGGTGTATTAATATATTTATTCATATCGACTAAACAATAATAAAGTAAAAGGCTGTAAATCTGACAGGTAGCAGGGAGATTGGGAGGAACTGGAGGGAGGAAAAGAAAGGAATAAAAAGTTTAAAACCATGAATTTGATTATTTGAAGAATTTGAATATTGACACCAGTAGAACTTGTTTCAAATTCCAGATCACAGTTTTTTGGTTGTGTAACTTTGGAGAAAAATACTAATTTTTCTAGGCTGTATTAGCAAAAGGATGATAAAAATATTAATCTACAAGTTGTAGAATTTGGTTCAATAGTGGCTAAAAGGGTTAACACGATGCCTGACAAAGGAGCCAATGCCATGGGAATAGCAGGTGTGGCCACCCTACCAGGATGGTTCTTTTGTCCCCTCCACAGTATCCAAATACCTTCTCCAAAGAAGAGTTACTCTTAAAAGCTTTCTCTGATATCCAATATCATTATGTCTGGTGTCTTTTTTTTTTTTTCCAGAATCCTGTCATCCGACTACACCCTTCCCAAGATCTTTTCCATGTGACTTGGACAAGAATTAAGCTGGATCGAATCCATCTCAAAGTTGCATTCCCATACTCCCAAAGATGTCCCTCGAAGATCAGTGAGGAACTGTAAATAAGGACAGCTCACCCTCCTCCACACACATCAATATGCACTAACAGAAGGAGACAGAAGGGGAGAAGCAGGTTTGAGGTGAATGAAGAACCGATCATATTAACTGTGGAAAGTGTCAGGGGAAATGGTGTGTGGGGGGAAGGGGTAACCATGAATTTAAGCCATTCATCTGTGCTTCTGAGTCACAAGATGACCGAGTAGCAGAAGGGCTACCCGTCCACCCTGCCACCTGCCACCTGCCAAGAAGGTCGACAGGCTGACTTCAGTCACCCAGAGAGCGCAGCCAGACTGCGTGGACACAGCCTGGGTGGCACAGAGATTTCCAGGCCTGCTCCGTGCCCTGCTGCCCTGTCTCATGGGTTGTAATATGAGGCTGGAACAAGCTGTCTCTGTGGCAGGGAGCCAGGGAGCATTTGCTTCCCCTACTGCACTCAGCGCGTGGGCGAGGAGCACGTGGAATGACCATGACCTGGAGGCTATTCCCTTGCTCCAGTAGCACCTAGTGTGGGGAAGAGGAGGGGAAGTTTTCCTCTTTGAATCAACTTGTTTCCCACCCCAGACTTGGGGCGGGGCCAGCCGGCTAGGCTCCTTTTGTTACTCCTGTAGGTGGCTTGTACTGGAATCACTTGCCAAGAGAGAATCTAGCTCCTTGGATTCAAAGGAGGAAGATTAAAGCTGTCACTCCAGAGAGCGTGAAGACTAAAAAAGTCAGACACTTATTACAAGATCACCATGTTCTTCAGTGTCCCAGTCAGAGAAAACAAATGGCTTTCTCAGAGCTTCTGCTAACCTTGTAGGAAGGTAAGCCCGCCAGTCATGTCTCCAGGGCCTCAGGCTGTCCTCCAAACCATCTCTCAGATGCCAAGATGCATATTCTCATGTCCCTACCACCTAGGAGGCAAGGAGGAGGCTGCCTGTAGTGTTTCTGAAAAAGTCCCTGCTACACAGGTCTGCTAGGGAGCAAAGGCTATGTCACAGATGCAGACGGAGCTCAGAGCACTCCTTGTTGGTTTAGATTCAGAGGGAACTGATTTAGATTTCCATTCCAGAATCTCCACAAAGTGCAGTGCATTCCCTCAAGTTTGGAGAAGTTGCCAGTGTGTATGCCATGGTGTGGTGTGTGTGTGTGGTTGTGTGTGGTGTGTTATACACACACTTTGCACCTTTAAACAAACTTTGCACCTTTAAATAAACTTTGAACCTTTAAATGAGTCAACTAACTAAGCTACATGCCAGAGCTACCTATTCTGCTAGCAACAAGTCATTCTCAGAAGCCTTGGGGATTCCTGTGACCAGAGGGTGGCCTCCTCCGTGGGCATTGTGATATTACAGAGAAATTTTAATTTCTCTCTTCACTACTCACTAAGGTTGTAGGAGGAGGACCCTAAGAGAGACAAGGAGAGGTTTGCCAGTGTGCTCCAGGGAAGGTGAATTAATTTCTGAGACACTGGGAAAGAATTAAAATGAGGAACCTGTGGGAAGAGTTGGGAGTCTCAACGGCACACACTCACTCACGTGTGCATTGTGGTGTGCGTGTGTGTGTGTGTGTGTGTGTGAGGAAGGTGGAGGGTGATGCATGTTGAGATATGAGGAAGAAATGATGAAGAATAGTCTTTCCATGGCCCTGTTTTCCTTTTTCTCCCCTGTGACTGTGGGAATGGAACAGGTTTAGAAAACAAGAGAGAAGAATCAATGAAGAACTAACATCTCTTTACCCTCAGATGGTATGACTTCATTCTTTGAGCTAGACAAGGCCAAAAGTCATAGAGTGGTATGGTAATTGAAGAAGCTACAAAATTTACGAAGCCTGGTGCAAAAAAAAAAAAAAAAAATAGTGGGGCTTTGTTGAAAGGAAGGGAACGTGGTGCTATTAAGGACAGTAAACTACTGTTGGGAGATGCTGACTCAGCTGGTAAACGGCTCACCCTGCCATGAGAACCTAAGCTCAGGCCCAAACTCATGTAAATAGCTGGGTATATTATTAGTTTTAGATACATGTTTGTTTTCTAATGACAGAGAGAAAGGGTATGGATTTGGGTGGGTAAGGGATGGGGAGAGGATTTAGTTCATGGAAAACTGCCTTCTAAGAATTGTTGCAGATATTTGGCTGCCCAAGGTTGCTAACATTGACCCCACAAGCTAGCAAAGCCTGATTATAGTGTGCTGGGAACAATCCCAAGTAGGGACCCAAGGGCCCCATGCTGATACAAAACCAGGGTCCTACCCATTGAGCAACTAAACGTTGTCTTTACTGACACCCCAGCAGATGGTAGGGATACTTGCTGGTTGTGTGTACATCTTCAGGCTAGGTAGCAGCTTTACTCTCACAGAGAAATAATTTGGAACTTAAACATGTGTACCACTCACAATCTTCAGGCCGTAAGGTTAAGTAGTAGTAAAAATGACATTGTCCAAACCCGGTCAAGAAACAGAACTTCATTGGCCAGAAAGTCTGTCACTTATACTGTTTGTATCTGTTGTATGCCCCATATATGTAGTGTGATGGCTATACTTGGTTGTCAACTTGACTACATATGGAATTATCTAAAAAAAAAAAAAAAAAAAAAAAAAAAAAAAAGCTCAAATGGCTGGGCACACCTTGAGGAATTTTTGCTTAATTAAATCATTGGAAGTGAACAATCCACTTCTCATCTAGATCTCAGAGGTGGGAAGACAACCCTTAATCCAGATCTTTTGAGGTGGGAAGACTCACCTCTAATATGGCCTGTACCATCTCCTGGAAGCCTTTATAAAAGACATGGAAAAAGGAAGCCTTGTTGTTTGCTGGCTTGCTCTTGCCCTCACTAGCAAGTCCATTCTTTCACCAGAACTTACTTCTTCAGAATTCCAACATATACTGAAGACCAGCTGAGACATTCAGCTTCATGGACTGAACAACTACTAGATTTTGAACCTTTTATTTACAGGCAGCTATTGTTGAATTAGCTGTATCACAGCCTACAAACCATTTTAATAAAAACCATGTATGTATATATACATAAAATTTATGCACATGTATATTATAACACACACATATATATATGAAGACGAGAAAAAAAAAGAGATGAGAGAGAGAGAGAGAGAGAAAAGAGAGAGAGAGAGAAATATATGCCAGAGACTAACATATAGTTATATGTAGACATATATGTATATATGGAGAGAGAGTCATTCTATAGGTTTTGTTCCTCTAGAGAATCTGGACTGACACATGTGGTTACTCTCCTTTTGAGTTATGGTTGGCTTCCCATCTCCACTGCTCTCAAAGGATCAGGGGGACTTCTGAGACTATGGACACCCTGCCTCCAGTAGTTCTTGAAAGACTGACTGACCTGAACAAAGAATTGCTTAGCTACTCAAATTATGCTCTGTCCAACAACTCAGGGTCCCATAAACCCCCAATACCCAGGAGAGTGGGTTGGAGTAAAAGTCCCAGTATGGGTAAGTCTGGACCCAAAATGGGAAGGGCCTTCTCAGGTTATCCTCACCACTCCTCAGGTCTTATTTACATATTTATTTGACTGCACTTTCCCCTCCCTCCTCTCCTCCTCCTGGTTCCCTCCCCCATCCACTCCTCTGTTTCTCTTCAGAAAAGGGCAGGCCTCCCATGGATATCAACCACCAGGCCATTTCAGCTTGCAGTAAGACTCCTCTCCTCTTAAGTCTAGATGAGGCAACCCAGTAGGAGAAAAGGGTCCCAAGTGCAGGCAACAAAGTCAGAGACAGTCCCTGCTGCCATTGTTCCACAAGAAGACTAAGCTACACAGCTGTAAGTATGTGCATAGGGCCTAGAACAGTCCCATACAGCCTCCGTGGTTGGTGGTTTAGTTCCTTTGAGCCCCTTTGAGCCCATGTCATTGATTCTATGGTTTTCCTGTGTGTCCTTGACCCTCTGATTCCTACAATTCTTCCTCCCTTCTTCTGTGGGATTCTCCAAGCTCTGCATAATGTTTGGCTGTGGGTGTCTATTTCCATCAGTTGCTGGGTGAAGCCTCTCTGATGACAACTGGGCTACGTTCCAGTCTATAAGTACAGCAGAGTATCATTAGGAATCATTTCGTTGACTGTTGTTTGTTATTTGTTTGTTGGTTTGTTGTTTCTGTTATTATTGTTGTTGCCATTCCTGTTGGGTTCTATCTCTGGGCTATCCAGTCTCTGGTACCTGGCCATCTAGGCAGTGTCAGGGGTGGGCTCCCTCTCATGGCAGGGGTCACAAGATGGACCAGACACTGCATGTCCACTCTCTCAATTTCTGCTCCATCTTAACCCTAGCACATCTTGCAGTCAGGACAAATTATTGAAAGTTTTGCGGCTGGGTTGATATTCCAATCCCTTCACTAGAAGCCTTGCTTGTCTATAGGATATGGCCAATTCAGGGTCCATATCCTCCATTACTAGGATTCTTAGGTAGGGACATCTTCATAGATTCTTGGGAGTTTCCATTGCACTAAGCTTCTATGTTACCCTGAAATGCCCCTCAAAAGAAGTCATCTCTCCCAGTATGATCTCCCTTCATCCTCTCTCAACCTGAACCTTCTGTTCCCTCCTCACATTCCTCAAGTCCACCCTCAATATGTGTTCTTATTAGTAAATGCTAGCCATGAGTCCTTAAACTAGTTCAGCACTGTTGTATATGCTTACATGCAAGCCAGGTCACTCACACTGGAGTAGATATGATTAACCAAAGCCTGACTAACAACACAAGGGGACATATGTAATTGGGCCTTCTGTTCAGGTAATAGGAAAAGCCCAATGTGTGGGAAATAAAAAGAGCTGTATGTGGATAGAATTTTTAAAAAATAAAATAAATGAATATAGTAGTTCCTAATAGTACATACTTCATCTGCCCCAAGGGTGTTTACACCTGCTATCAAGGAGGCACTTGAAGACTAGTGCTATTGGTCTCCAACTTAGAAGTACTCTCAGGAAGGGAGAAATGGCTATAGTTATATCCCTCAGATTCAAGAAACAATAGAGTTCCTGTGCTTTTACTAGACCCTGCTAGGAATGGCTCCATCATGGCCCATGACCACCAGTTCCATTGCAATGGGTATCCAACAAAATCAGCACAACCAGCTCTCTATTACATTATCAGTCAGGGATCCTATGAGGAAATGCCAAAAAGTTATTCAAAGGGATTAAGGCTAGAGGTACAAATGAGAGCCAACAGATGATATGCCAAGAGTACCAACTCATTTCTTCAATATAGATTAATAATACATTATGAAAGTGAAGAGGAGGGGCTGGAGAGATGACTCAAGTGGTTAAGAGCACCAACCACTCTTCTAGAGGTCCTGAGTTCAAATCCAGCAACCACATGGTAGCTCACAACCATCTGTAATGGGATCCAATGCCCTCTTCTGGTGTGTCTGAAGACAGCTACAGTGTACTCATATATATACATAATGAATAAAATCTTTAAAAAAAAAAAAAAAGAAAGTGAAGAGGAGAGACTAAAATAGAGTAAGTTGAGAAAACCAATTATTACACCCTGATTTATCGATTTTTTTTTTTTTTAGTGATTTACGTAAAGCACTACTGTGCTGCCTGTTTGTCAACCATGACATCATTTGCTACCTGAACAGAATGACCTTGGGGAAACAGATGAAACTATGGGTCACTGACCTTAACAACCTGATGACTACCAATTTTTCTGAATAAGCACTCCTACACCTACCTTGTAGTTTTCAAGTATAAAACGAGAATACAAACTAGACCTGGGAGCAAAGTCTTTGAGGAACTACCCTGGCTCTGTTCTATTGGTGACATTTCTGTCCCTATACATTTCATTGGTATAGGTGTGCTTATTTAGAAAAATTCTCATGTTCAAAGCATGTCACTGGGAGTGAGCTTTGAGAGTAAAGACCACACCACACTCAGAGTTTGCCATATCTGCTTCATGCTTGCAGTCCAAAGCAAGAGTTTTCTTTCAGTTTACTGCTCCAGCCGATATGCTTGCCACCTGCTGCCATGCTGTCCCAACTATCATGGACTCTTACCCTCTGGAACCCTAAGTCAAAATAAACTCTTTCTTCTTTAAGTTGGGCATGGTGTTTTATCACAGCAATGGAAAAGTAACCAATACCTAGCTCAAATGGCAAACTTGTTTTCTCAACATACTCTACTTTTATATTATGAATATCGTTCACAAATCCTTACTTAAGACTCTTCCTAAACGCCCATCTATTAATGAGTTGTGGGAAGTCTGTACTCCTAGACATTACCAAGACTACATGCAAACACAGCAAGGAGTGACAGACATGTGCCTATTCATTCTGTTGTTCACATGCATGCTCTATTGTCCCATTGAACTTTTGTTGCTGTTATTGTTTTCTGAGGCAAGGTCTGTCTGTGTAGCCCTGGCCATCCTGAAACTCACTCTGTAGATCAGGCTGGTCTCAAACAGATCTGCGTACCCCTGCCACCAGAGTGCTGGGATTAAAGGTGTGTGCCACCACCACCCAGCTGGATTTTCTTAACACAAATTCAAATATGTAGGTCTCAAACATCAAATATATTTTCAAGTTGTCAATAGCGGAACCTAAACCAAACACTGAGCCCCTCTGAATGTGGATCCCTGGGTGATTACAAGGTAAAAACCCCATAAGGCAGGGATAAGCAACTCTTTCCTGACTGGACCTGAGGCTTACTCCCAGGGAGAGACTAAATGTTCTTTTTTCTCTAGAAAATGCAGGCAAAGATATCTGCCTTCATAGACTTATGAATACTAAGTGCATTAAGACTTTATAAATTGTTAGTTATGGTATATATGGAGATAAAAATAGGAAGAAGTAAGAGCATCAGAAGATAAAACAAGGCCCTTCAAGTTACAGACGCCATTGTGATGGATGGCGACACCTAAAGACAGTCTTGTTGACCTCAAGGAACTCACACATGTAACAGAGTGATGAGCTGTCACCTAACTTGTTTGGTCAGTGGTGTAAGACAGGTGGGCCAGAGGAGGTAGAGGACAGGTCCTACTGGAGAAATGTTGTGACCTGCTTTCCCTCTAGAGGGAGCTCAAGTCTTCTCCGCTGTCCTCTGGTGATATCTTGAAGGAACTTTTTGTCTTTCCAGTGAGAAGAGTAGGCACCTTAGAATTGGCTTAAGGCTCTGTTTGGTGTCTGCTGGTCTTGGGAAATCTCTTCTTTCAGATGTTTGCTTTTGAATTGCTCCCCACTCTGCTCCCATGGTGCTGGCACATGCCGCTGCTGGTCTGGCTCTCCCAACTCCTTGAAAAAGCTGCTTAGAAGACTAAGCAAGAACCAGAGTGTAGCCTATTGAGCAGGAAAAAAAAAAAACAAAAAACCAAACCCAACACAACCCAAACAAAAAAAACCTCATGTAGGAAATTTTTTGAGCTTAAGGAAGATCATAACATGGTTTAGGGTGAGGTTTGTTTTGGTTTGGTTGTTTTTTTTGGGGGGGGGGGGGATTGGTTTTTGCCTTGTTTTGTGTTGTTGTTTGTTTGTTTGTTTTCACATTCTAGATGATGGTGTTAGCCAAGGTACTGAAAGGAAATGGCAGGATGGAGTTCAGAAGTTTGAGATTCAGACATATCCACCACTCCTATCATAGCCAACAGATGGTTCTAGATCTTGCTTTCACTAATGTTTCATGACTATACCCTGAATTTGAGTTGCAAAACTGTCCTGCATCTTGGAAAACCATGCAAGAAGGATGTTCTAAAATTTCTCTTATTCACAAAAGCAACTATATCTCATTGGAAGACATTTCTCTGATTTCTAAATTAAGCCTCATTTTCATCTCTTGCATCTTTTCATCTTATTTGCAAACCTGCGTTTGTACAGTCAGGATAGAAGGAGTCCTGACGTAGTTTCTGGCCATCTTGCTAGAAAGCTAAGGAGTTTTGTAGAGTTGTATTCCCCCCTCCACCAAAAAGATACATGTCCTAAGTTTGATTTAATGTAGTTTTCTCTTGTCAATTCATGAATCAAATTGTCTAAGGATGGTGTGAAGAAAGCCAGAGCAAAGGAAGCAGTGGCTAGGAAATTCACTTGTTTAACAAAGAATTTCATTTGGTTCCTTGCTGTATGAACCAAAATGGCTGAGCCTACGCCTCTATTCCTTTTGTTTTCTGGGGAAGCTGATTTTGTTGGATATTAGTGTTCTGAAACAACTCAGTCACTATACATGAGAAATGACTTAAGGTGCGATGAGACTGAAGAGGAGATAGATCCAGCTTTACATAGAGTGCAATTTACTGAGAAGTGTGGTTTTACTCAGAGGTGTCATTTGGGAAAGCAGAAAGATCTGCTAAACTTCTACAATTTGGATCAGAAAAAAAAGCATTTATTGGTTAGGACAAAGGTAACTTCATCCTACCCATAATGTACCTGGTTTACATTAGCTAATATCAGTGAGTCAGGAACATTCCTGGTGCTAGTCTATATATAATACTAACAGAGTAGGATAGATGATAGATGATAGTAGATAGATAATAGATAGATAGATAGATAGATAGAGATAGGTGGTAGAAGATAGATGATAGATATAGGTGGGTAATAGATGGATAGATGATGGATAGATATAGATAGGTGATAGATGGATAATATAGATAGGTGATAGTTAGAATAGATAGATGATAGATAGATAGATAGATAGATAGATAGATAGATAGATAGAAGATTATACTGACAATTTGGAGTTTTGGGATTCTTAAAAACACAGAAATATTATAAGAATATGTTTGTGTTTCAGTCTCACAAGGTGTGGGATGTAGAACTGCTTCAGATTATTAGCAGCAGCTGACTATGATTTGCCTCATGCTGGAGCAAGGGTGTGATTTTACTAGTGGCAAACAGTTTCTGTGACTATGTAACATTTGGAATTCAAGGGCTTTTCAGGGATTATATAAACGCTAGGGCCCTGGGTCGGGGGGACAGTCATTGTTGCTCACAGTAGTTTGTTCAGTAGCCATGCACAAAGAAGAAAAAGGAGAAATTAGATAACCTGACAACCAGGAGAAAACTTGCCCCAAGGAACTCAACACTCCTAATCAACAGGAAGTAGTCTAATGACAACATTGTCTCCTTTCCTTTCTATCCTTTCTTTTTCTCTCCTATCTAGTAGATTGAAAGGGTGAAAAATGTGTGGAGAAGGGTGGAAGAAAGAAAAATCCATAAAGTAGCCAAACTATGGAAAACTATAGGAAAAACCTGACCATGGTTACAGAGGCAACGACATTGTTGAGATTCAACATGCCTCAAGTCAGTCATGTAAGGCTGAATCCATACAACTAACCACAAGGCAGTGTCTTGGATATTGCCAAGAAGACTACCAGAAAGTAACATTGAAAGAACTTGCTTTGTATGAGGTGCCGTATGAGACAAATTGTCCCAGAGTAATTAGTTGAGATCTGCATATGCTCCTAGACCCTCTTTCTCCATTTTCACCTAGGCCCCTATGTTAGTGGCTTGACTATGCTGAAGTCCAGGCCTCTTCCAAACTGTTTTTGCACTTGATAGTATATCTTGCAGAAATTCCATGAACTCACAAGCAAGCAATTGTCCTCTTACCTTGAATTCTAGCACAAATGTGGTTTTCTTTCTGCTTTTATATTCTATGGTTGGAACTGAGGAAATCTGGCATTCGTATAGAAGAGGCTAGATGAGAATGTTGGTCTCAGCTTTTGCCCAGACATTTCCTTCACATCTCCTTCTGAGGCTCACTCAGGGTTCAGAACATTGTCACCTTCCTTAAACATTTCTGTCACACTTAGAATATAATACCAACTCTATAAGGGAGCTAAAAGAGCTTTCTCTGTCTACCCTTTCTGATGGCTCTCCCTTTACTCTAACCTTATTCTCCTTAAATAGGCCATATATATATATTATATACTTCAGGACCTCATCACAGTTGCTGGTCTCCCTGTTTGTTAACTTATACTTTATATTTTCACACAGTTCACTCACACATCCTATTCACAGCCCTGTACTACTGTTACTCCAGAGATGTCATCTTAATTCAGTATCAGAAACAGTCAACAAGCTGTCCACACATCTTAAGAGATGTGTCCTACTTTAATAGCACTCAGTACTATCTAAGCTCCGTTGTTCTGCCTTCTTCAGAGAATGATGCTCTTCCTAGTGGAAAAGCTGGGAAAAGAACTGTGCCCACTGTGGTCTAATGCTGCCACTCCCTCTGCCGGCCTGATAGAGGTATGTTCTTTGATATGAGAAAGGGTCTGTCCAGCCAGATGTGGTCCAGGGATGTCTCCTTCTGCTATAGGAACAGGTCTAATTGATGGCCTTAGCATTTTACCAGCAACCTAGAACTTTATTAGAGGTGTACACTTCCTGCACTTTTTAACAAGTCTGGTCAGTAGCTACTTATCTTTGAGTGGCCCTTTATAGTCTAAATTATACTTTATGTACCTTGGTATTTCATAAGCAACTTTAGCAGATCTGTTGTAACATCTGTCTACTGTTCTTACTTCCTTTTATGTCAACAGATATGCTGAAGACCTGAGGGATCCTGCAAGCACATCACTGGGTTGAGACTACCACTCACTCAGGACCAGGTTTGTATTGTTGCTCCTTTGAAAATACTTGAGACTGGCTGAGAGCATCACTTGGGAACCTAGAATGAATAAAAGCTGGGGTCCTTCACTCTTCTTCCCATAATCCCAAAACTCCTTACTACATGGAGTGTGCTAAAACACACCTTTGAACATATTTTTAATTGGAATATAACTTGTGAAGTATGTACTCTTAACAGATTTCTGGTTCTTTTGTCCCCATGCAAAGCTGTTAAGAAAAGCCGGGAACAGGGTAAGACTTTTATAATTGAAAGCAACTTCAAAGCTGGGTGGTATTGGTGGTGCACATCTTTAATTCCAGCACTTGGGAGGCAGAGGCAATCAGATCTCTGAATCCAAGACCAGTCTGGTCTACAGAATTCCAGGACAGCCAAGGCTACAAAGAAAAACCCTGTCACAAACAAACAAACAAACAAGCAAACAGGCAATTTCAACTAAGTGGTTATATAGCTACAAAATTAATCAATAGACTCTTGTAACCATAAAATGTGATCGATAGTGTGTCTCATGGATTGATTAGCTGGCTGGGTTTTAAAACCTTTCCTCTTCCCTTCTTCTTTTCCTTAAATCTGTCCTTTCATGTAAAACAATCACTAGAGAAGGTACGAATCAACCAATGGATATGGCCACAGTGTCTCTGTGACCTTTTAAGAAGTCTTCGAGAGATGACTTGAAATTTCATTAAAGGATGCAAAACCAGGCTTTTCATTTTGGCAGATTCAGAAACCACTACACTGAAGCCCTTATAGAAATCAGGATTGAAATCCAGAGCTTCCTCCTCAGGATGATTAGGTATAAGCAGTGCTGACTCGGCAATCAGGCAACAAAGCATTCTCATGCCCTAGCACGTTAAAGTAGGTATTAGCAGGCACCCAAATCTGTTCCCTTCCACAGAGAAACCTCTTGCAACTGGCCCTCTGGCAGCTAAGCAAGACTAGGGTGTTTAGTTCTGGCCATTTACAGTCTGAAACAAAGATCTGTTTATCTCTTTTAGCCTTAATTAATTGGCCATGAAAGCTTCATGTTACTGATAAGACAGTTGGAACATAGTAGAAGGAACATTCCTCAACAGGTACACAGAAAATGCCTGAGGTAAAGTCACCCAGATCCGTATTAGGTTTTGGTGGCAGTTAGAAACAAGCTTTGCTATGGTACCACTGACATGTTGGTATGTGGTCACAGCACACCATGGCTTATGTTGGCCTGTAGAACTGGTAGCTGAGGAGGGACTGAAAGGATACCCACCTTGACACACATACCAGATTTGGCAACTATAAGCAGAAGCAAGAAAGGCGTCCCCGCAGGATTACGTGGCATACAGAGTTGAGGCAGAGCAAGAGATGGAAATGTAAGCTAGCTGCCCTGTAATGATTACAGCTAGGAAGCCTCTTTATGAGTTCGAAGATGTACTTTTTTTTTCAGACGCCTAGGAATATTTGAGTAAGTTTTGGGAGATTTTGATTCTATCGGAACAGTAATAGTCTACTGTCTCAGAAAATAAAATATGAAGTCTGTTAATGGAAGACTTTAGTGGGCCACCTTATCCTTAGCAACAGAAGAGCCGGAGTACCAGCATAGCACACTAGCACACATACTCTGGTGGTAACCAACGGCTCTCTAAGGCTTAAGACCTACTCAACAAGATGGGTACTGTGTCTGGTACTAAAAACCTAGCTAACTGCTCAATGCTGGTGAAACCATGGTTTCAGGAAGAAAATCTACAACTACTACAAACCAGGGTAATCTCTAACAACAATGTATAATAAACATTTGTCTTTCTACCCACCGGTAATTGGAGTCTTCACTCCTCATTAAAGAAAGTTCTCTTTGCAACAAATGGAGACAATTGCAGAAAACCACAACCAGTCAATATGCAGAACTGTGGGCCCAGTTCCAGTGAATATATCTACAAAACGCTCCCACACCTAAAGCTCAGGGGACACTGCTGAAGGAGGGGCAGACAGACTGTAAGAACCAAAGGAGTGGGAATTTTGCTGTGAGATTCTGTCTCCTAGGACCATCAGAAGCTACACTTGTAAAATTTCAGCAGCATCACTGCCCAAATGTGAGCCGAACAAGGAGGGCACCAATGAATGTGTCACACTGCACAAGAAAAGCCCAGGAGACTTCAGCCCTACACAAGGAATTACAGGCAACTGAGTGAAGCTGGGAGCAGGAGTGGGGCCTCCTCAAGAAGACCACACCAACTGATTATCCAGTGCCAAACAACCTGAAAACATACATATGAGTAATATTATATGGACTCAGTAGATTATGTTTGGAAATATATGTATATACAGACGCACATATGCATGCAATAACAACTGATGAAAAAAAGAGGCCATAAACCTGAATGGGGGAGCATATGGGAAAGTTTGGAGGGGGAGGAAATGGAAGGGAAGAATGCAACTAAAATACAATATTAAAAAGAAAGAAAGAAAGAGTAGCAGAGTCACCTAAATTACCTAAAATTTTGGTAATTTGAGCCGATTCATAGTCTGTACCCTGTGATCCTGATGTCCCAAAAATAAGTTTCGGTAAACCTACTGAGTAAACATACCCAGTAAACAATGGGTGAGACAAGAGCAACCAAGTGCCTTTGATGTAAGATTGGAAATAAACTTGTTCTAAAGGCTAATGATAAAATTCTGAATTTTAATGTGTGTCTGCATCAGCATCAAAATTAATGATTTTCGTGTGATAATAAGGGATTTGACTGAAACAACTCTTCCCACGGTGCTAGTTGTTAAAATCAATAGTTAATATTTTATTTTTTAATTACTTTATTTATTTAAATCAAGTCTTAATTTTTACTTATTCACTCAGGAGTTATAAACACAAAAAGGCAGGATGTGGGGAAGGGATGACACTGGAGCATAGGTGTTCAGGGGGAGTACAGATACCTTTCAGAACAGGGTATCAGCTGGGTGAAGGTTCAGGGGTCAGGTCACTATTACTCTGCCTTTGATACACTTGTCCTTATCTAAGTTGGTACTATCCACTGAGGCTATTTACAAGGTCTATGACTACTCAGGCTGGTAAAAATTGTCTGTTTCAAAGACTGGAGTGTATTTTTGTAGACTGGAACGTGTCAGCTAACAGTCCAACAAGACAGAAAGAAAGA
>JAJTUV010000461.1:710000-937500 GCA_021653895.1 Mastomys natalensis
GATTAAAGGCTCAGATTAAAGGTGTTCACCACCTTGCCTAGATCAGGAACTTGCTTTTTCTCAGGCTGACCTTGAACTCAGAGACCTAATTGTCTCAGTCACCAAGGATTAAAGGCAGGCACTACTTTGCCTGAGGCTAAGCTTTTCATGGTCACTTAGCTTCAAAATTTCCATGACAAGATCTGGATCAGAAGCCTGTGTCTTCTAGTCTCAAGATCTGGATCACAGGTGTGCCCTCCATTTCCAGATTGTAGTTCATTCCCCTTGTAGTCAAGTTGGCAACCAGAAAAATCCATCACAAAAGTACACCAGAGAGCTCTACAAAAATAGAAGTAAGCACCCCAAAGACAGAGACTGGAAATAATCAAAATCTGGCCTGAAAGCCATCAGCTAGAAACAATACAAAGAATCAACCAAACCAAGAGCTGACTCTTGGAGAAAATCAACAAGATAGACAAACCCTTAGTCAAATTACATAAGAGATAGAGAGACAGTATACAAATTAACAAAATCAGCAATGAAAAGGGAAGTCTATTGTTGGACATCAGTGGGAGGAATGGTCCTTGGTCCTGTGGGGGTTCAATGCCCCAGTGTAGGGGCTAAACTTAACATTTTAGGATTAAATGTATTAGGTGAAATTCCACAGAAATGCTTTATGAATTCTTTTTTTTTTTTTTTTTTTTTTTTTTAGAAGACCGTACTCCATATACAGGCTGCATGTTTTGGGATAGTCCCCACTCCAGATGTTTGAGACCTACATGAAAACCAAGCTGCACATTTACAACATATGTGCAGGGAGGCCTAGGTTCAGCCCATGGAGGTAGATCTGTGTAGACTAGGTATGCTCCACGGTTGGTGATTCAGTCTCTGAGAGCTCCAAGGGTTCAGGATCGTTTACTCTGTTGATCTTCCTGTGCAGTTCCTATCTCCTTAGGGCCCACAATCCTTCCACCTATTCTTCTTTAAGAGTCCTCAAGCTCCATCCACTGTTTGGCTCTGGATGTCTGTATCTGTCTGAGTCAGCTGCTGGTTAGAGCCTCTCAGAGGACAGCTTGATGGTCTGTTCTCAGGCTGGAGATTTAGATCCTGGGAGCTCTGGCTGAATCTTTTGATACTCGTTCTAAAAAGGACAAAAACACCCTCACTTTGGTCTTCCTCCTTCTTTTTGAGTTTCATGAGGTTTATGCGTTGCATCTTAGGTATTGTGTGTTTTGGGGCTAATATCCGCTTATCAGTGAGTGCATACCATGTGTGTTCTTTTGTGATTGGGTCATCTCATTCAGGATGATATTTTCTAGCTCCATCCATTTGTCTAAGAATTTCATGAGCTCATTATTTTTAATGGCTGAGTAGTACTCCATTGTGTAAATGTACCACATTTTCTGTATCCATTCTTCTGTTGAAGGACATCTGGGTTCTTTCCAGCTTCTGGCTATTATGAATAAGGCCGCTATAAACATAGTGGAGCATGTGGCCCTGTTGCATGTTGAAATATCTTCTGGGTATATACCCAGGAGGGGTATAGCTGGGTCCTCAGGTAACACCATGTTCAATTTTCTGAGGTATCGCCAGACTGCTTTCCATAGTGGTTGTACCAGCTTGCAATTCTTGAAAAACAATTGCCTATATGATAATTTGTTGTCTGTAATAAAATATAGACAATAATATGGGTCAGTAAAACATTACACCAAAAACTCTAAAATTTTTACTGTGCTTTTGTGTTGTAGTGATTTTCTGTATTTAAAAACAGAAAAAAAAAACATTAAAAATGTGTGTGTGTGCGTATATATATATATATATATATATATATATATATATATATATCCTGCATTGTACAGCATGGTATATGTAAAATTGGTTTTGATCTCTATTTGTCTTTTTTTCCTCTAGTGAGGAAATAACCATCTTTCCCTAGGCTTATAAATATATTTTAAAGACAACACAAATTTGAAAGCATCTAGGCATCCTTGGTTATTGGTCAACAGTATGCCAAAAGAGCCCCATTTTTAAAAAAATGTTTAGAATGGTCCTCTATCTTTGTCATCATTCAGACATCCATGTGTTATTGAAGAATCAGTTTTTTATTCTTGACCCAAGTAGGAAACAATGAATGAAAATGCTGCTCCTGGCCAATTTCTGACTGTATACTATAGTTTATATTGTGATGCCTTCAGTGGGAAGTGTGATGTTGCTTTGGCTACTGTGATGAAGTCTGTAAATGAAGTCTGAGCTAGGACAAGTTGAATTCCATCATGTGAGCATCTGTGATCTCTGATCCCAAAGCTGGTGTATGCAACTAAGCTAAGAAATCCACAGTTACCCTTGGGTTCCTCTGTGGGTCCCCGGTTCTGGAGGGTGTCCCACGATGATCTCCCGGCCGAGGACAGAGTGAGAGCAGGGAGGGTCCTCTACCCATGTCTCCACTGTCTGTTGGTCTTCAGCCCAGCCTGGTGTGAGAGGTCTGGGCCAAAAGGGTGCGAGTGCATGCAGGGAGGAGAGATTGCCTGCCTCCGCTGCTGCCTCTGCTCAAGTCTCCGCTGTCACAGCTCGGTCACTCCCAGGTGCTGCACCTGTCTCTCCATGCTGAGCCGCCTGGGGGGCTGGGCCGATAGAAGCCGGCTAGCAGGCAAGGAAGCAGCTTGGTGGCCCAGGAAGGTTCCGGGAGAGCGGATCTCTCCCAAGTGTTACAGCTCTTGAGACAAAAACTCCCGGACACCAAGATGATTCTCGAACACACTCCCTTACTTCTCCCGAATAGAGCCTTTATATACAGTTTCAGGTGGGTTAGGGTCTGACAGCAGATAACGCTTATTGGCTTGGTCGGAGAGCTTAGAGATACCTCATCTGCATGTGGGTTAGGGTCTGGCAGATAATGCCTATTGGCTTGGTCAGAGAGCTTAGAGATACCTCATCTACATGTGGGAGGGCCTGAGGCACTGTTCCTCGTGACTGATAGTCATAGACCTCTCTTTGGGAGAGGCTGTGGAGGGCCGAAGCTGAATGAAAAGAACCAGGGCCTGGGGGCAGCGCCGAACACCTGCCATCCTGGTAAAGGTCCGGGTTCAAGGCTTGCTCAACCAGGCACCCAGCTGCTTCCCACAGCCCACCGCCCCACATTCCTCTACTTATGGCTACATCTGTTGCCTGTATCAGTAATTTGATTGCACTGGGAGTTAGCTATATGTCATTGCAGAGGTTTCTTTTTATATCTGAGATATCTTTTTTGCGTTCTATTGTTCTCCATCATAAAAATTTCTATTAACTATCATGACTTATCAAAAAACTCTACATCTTTAACATAATCATTTGAGTTTCTGACCAAAAATTACCTGTTTAGCAATTTCACATAAATAGTGAAAGCCACCTGATATTCACCATGTCTATCTGAGCACACAATCCACCCCAAGCTGTCAATACTATTAGTAAAGCCAGAGGCATGTATTAGTGTTTCCTTAACTCTCTCTAAAACCTAATACTTATATTTCTACAGGTCAAAGGATAAATCAGAATTTTTTGGTGCTATGTGGATTTCTGGGTTAGTGGTTCTACAAATAATTATAGAATATTAATAGAAAGACTTCATATTCATTTGCTGATATCTAAAATAGATTAGTATCATAGAGTTCTACTAACAAATTAAGTAACAAAGAGTAATGTGTGTGTTCCTGGTGAGCACTCAACATATCTTGGACAGCACTTGGGAAAATCAAAAAAGTAAGGAGTCTGTGTTATGTTCTTTCTTGTGTATTCATGATGTTACTACTTAAGCTCCCGAGAAAACTCTTGAATTACCATTGTTTTTTTTTTTTCAGTGAATGCATAATATATTAATGATATGATGTTTCCAGTCTTTTATTTTACCTTCTCAGTAACTGGAATTAAACCCAGAGTCTTATATATGCTACATAAATGCTCTATCAATAATGTGCTCAGCCATTGTAATTTTTTTTCAAACAGAGTTGTTT
Source organism: Mastomys natalensis (assembly GCA_021653895.1). Classification (NCBI taxonomy): domain Eukaryota; kingdom Metazoa; phylum Chordata; class Mammalia; order Rodentia; family Muridae; genus Mastomys; species Mastomys natalensis. The sequence goes on from JAJTUV010000461.1 coordinate 713,966, forward strand.
TATGATGTGTACATACACATTATTGCATATGTATGTGTGTACTATATGTGTGCATGCATGTAAATATGCATGCTTGTGTGCCTATGGACAAATGTGTTTGTGGATGTACATATGTGTGTCTGAGAGTTAAAGCAAGAGGTTGATGTCTGGTGGCTACTTTGATTGTCAATCATTTGATATATAGAGGCAGGATGAATATCTTCAACATAGACATCATTGATTTGGCCATTATAACTAAGCAGTTTGCTCTGGGGATCCCTTGTCTTCAGCTCCCAACCAAGGAGGCACATGTGGGCTATCATGACAGTACAACATTTACATAGGTGCTAAGGATTTGACCTCTGATCCTTAAGCTTGTATAGCAAATGCATTATCCACTAATCCACGTCTCCAGCCTGTATCCTTGAACCTTTGATCTTCTACCTCTGCCACTTGAGTGCCCAAGATTATAGGGTTGGATCAGAAACCCAATTAAAAACTTGAGGCAAGGCAGTTTGTCCCATCAGGGTTATAGGTAAGCAATGGTGGGTCAGGAACATATGTCTAATATAGCTTCTCAGTCACCATTGTCAGGGCACTCAGCAAGCTCCCAGGTCAGCATCATTCTTTGTCTTGGCATTGGCATGTTTCACCCATCGCTCTGGCAGCCACCATGCTCCTTCAACATCCTGCAAAAAAATCCCACAAACATGCCATCTTCCCCATATTTAATTCCTGATTAGTATCATGCCTTATGACAGTAAGTGGATCCTTCCCTTTCACCTCTGTATAAGTATACCTAGTTGTAAAGTGCCATAGACACTCAGCAGAAAGGTCCTTGGCATCCAGATATATTTTTTAAAAACTCTAAAATAAAAAGAACATGATTTAAATAAATTTGAGGTATATAAGGATATATCTACCCCTTTTTTATTTTATAAAGATATTGTTTTAAAGTTACATGGGAACTTTCCACAGTCTCTTGTCCTTGACAATTATAAGGAACCCCAGTCATATGGGTAATGTTAAATTGCTGCCAAAATGTCTCAAATGTTCAACTTCGATAGCCAGTTCCATTATCTGTTTTTTTTTTTTGTTTGTTTGTTTTACTTTTTTATTTTATTTTTTTAATTACTGGATACTTTATTTATCTACATTTCAGATGTTATCCTCTTTCCCCATTCCCCACCCTCCAGAAACCCCTTAGCCCATCCTCCCTCCTCCTATTTCTATGAGGGTGTACCCCCACCCATCTACCCACTTCCACCTCCCTGCCCTCGAATTCCCCCTCACTGGGACATCCAGCCTTCAAGGGACAAAGGCCCACTTAGGACCAACTTAAAGAAAACCAGTTTAGAGACTGAAGCTGCATGCACAGGCCTGAACAGGTCTGGTTCCTGTTTAGTGTTTTTATGGATTCCTGAGCTTGCTAACAAGTAGGTCTCTGATTCTTAGGTTCTTTTCCTTCTGTTGGTCTTGTCCAACTTTGATGCAATCACTTTTGTTTTATCCAATTGTATTTTACTTTGTTATATTTTATTATTGCTTTTTAGAAGCTGATTGTTTTCTAATGAGAGAAAGAAAGGGAGTGAATACAGATGGGAGGGTATATGGGAAGGAACTGGGAGGAGCAGAGGAAGGGAAACTGTAATCAGAGTATATTATGTGAGAAAATAATCTATTTTCAATAAAGGGGAGGAAAATAGAAAAAAAAAAAAAACAGAAACCCAATTAAGAATCCTCCTTTTGGGGAGAGGTGGAGAGCTTTTGGAGCTGCTTCGTAAGAATCTGACATTGGCCAAGGACAAGGAAGTGAGCTTCAGGCAGGAATCTGACATTAGGATAGAACAAAGAAGTAATTTCAGGCAGGAATCTAAATCTTAGGCTAGAACAAAGAAATCATTTCAGGCAGAAATCTATATCTTAGGCTAGAACAAGGAAGTAGGCTTCAGACATGAAAATGACTTTGGGCTAGGACAGGGAAGTTGGCTCAGATATTTTGGTCATCCTGATAAGGCTTAGAAACTGATCTAGGGAGTGTTCTGGGAACTTTCCTTATTGCCTTGCTTGTTCTTTGACTATTTGTGTTTATTTTCTTGCTTGTTCCTTGACTTTTTGCATCTATTATATTGCTAGTCCCTCAACCTAGCACTGACCTTAATACTTGCATGTAATTAAAATGGTCTAAAAGCAAAAAGGAGGATAGGGGATGAAATAGGGGATTTCTGGGGAGGGGAAATGGGGAAAGGGGATAGCATCTAGAATGTAAATAAATAAAATATCCAAGAAAAAAAAGACAGAATTCCTCCTTTTAGTCACTGGAAGAAAATATGTCCATGCATTAACATGGAAAGCTGCTTGTAAATATATGTGATCTTGTAAGCACTTTATCTTAGGCTGGCATTTCATCTTAGATATTATATTGCCTCATCAGAAAATAAAACATTCACATTTTAGCTGTCAGTATAAAAAATGTGAACAAAACTGTCTGAGAATCCTGGCTTAAGAATTGTTTCTGTCTAAAAGAAACACAGGGATAAAAATGGAGCAGAGGCTAAAAGAAAGGCTGTCTAGTGACTGGTTCAACTTAGAATCTATCTAATTGGTGGGATAAAAGCCCTAACACTATTACTGATGCTACGTTGTGCTTGAGACAGGAGTCTAACATGGCTGTCCTCTAATGTAATCACCACCTGGTCTGTCTAGCTCCTCAGTAATGGCCGTTTCAGCTCCTTAGTAATGGCTGGCCTGTTCTGCTACTTTGTAATGGCTGTTCTGCTGCTCCAGTCTGCAGGTCAGGGTCTAACAAGAGAGAGAGTGGGGACGGAGGGGCGAGAGACGCAAAGGATGGAAACAAGACAAAGGGTCTAATGAAGTCTCTTTCTCAAGTCTCTTTTTCTCCTTTATTGAAAGGAAATCCTGGGTATTTATACCCTTTACCATGTGACTTGCCCACGTGGGCAAGATCAACTGAAGGCACTACGTCATGTGCCTAGCAGTGTGGAGACCAGTGCTCCTAGCTGCTAACAGCACTAAACAGCAAAACAAGATGTTTATCAGAGTGTGCTCAGCTATTGTGGGCTGTTGAAAACAAGTCTCTTGTCAAGGTATATGACTCGAGATGGCTGTAAAGATGATAGCCGCTTTCGGCTAAGAGTCAGCTCCCAACACTCTGAGAGGCTATACTGGCAGCTGAATGAGACAGGTGGAGATGCCAACCATTGGACTGAAGTCAAGGACCTCTATGGAAGAGTTAAGGGAAGGATTGAAGGAGCTGATGGAATGGCAACTCCATAGGTAGACCAAGTGTGTGAACTAACCCAGACCTCTGGGAGCTCCCAGGGACTACACTATCAACCAAAGAACATACATTGACTAGTCCGAGGCCCCTGGCACATATGTAGCAGAGGACTATCTTGTGTGGCCTCAGTTGGAGAGGATGTGCCTAATTCTGTAGAGACTTGTTGCACCAGGAAGGAGGATGGTGTGTATGGGGGGAGTCACCCTTTCAGTGGTAAAGGGGAGGGGAATGGGATGAAGAATTCTGGGAGGGAGACTTGAAGGAGGACCACATATGGAATATAAATAAATAAAATAATTAATAACAAAAGAAATCCTGGGTCACACACTGAATGTAAGATGATTACCAAATCATTATTCAATCATTATTTGGCTCAAATTGTGTTTAATTCTATTTCACACTTCAAACTGTTATTAAATTAACTCCCTGTGATTATAAAGAGATAAAGATATTTTCAAGAAGTTATCTGAAGCAAATGAAGAAGGAACTAGATAGTTGTCTAAAATTATACAACACATGATGATGTGTACACTGTTTAGAAACAGTCAGCATCCTAGCTACCTAGTCAGACTTTAGTTCGTCCATATTTAAAATTGATACTAAAATAAAATGTTTAAAGAGATTTTTAGATATACATCAAAATTCTGAATATTTATAAACATGTGTAGGATTATTTATTCATTGTGGAATTATTTTTATTTAATGTATATATAACATTATCTAAAAGCACACTTATTGTAAGTCCTATATAAACATATGGAATAAAATGAAATGACTGAAGATCTAACATATGAAACTAAACCCTGAAAAAATAGACTAGTCAAATATAAAATCTATGAGCAATATAAGCCATAAACTACCATTTTTTATATTTATTGACATTCAAGAAGCCAAGTAGCATAAGCTAGATATATAGCAACTCTTCCTTTTTTGAGATTCTTTTAAATTATTAGAAAGGAACAAACTCACTACAGTGAAGATTTCAAAGGAAAGATAATTTGAGTCCAGACACTTGCTAAATATTGAAAGTAATTATTGAGAGGTCAGGGTAGAAGAAGTCATGGGTAGATTATAATGAAGGTGATAGAGGCAAGAAAAATGTCACTTTCCTCTTGAATTCGGGACATGTGCCAAAGAAAATACAGAATACAAAGAAAATACAGAAAATTAGTTATGAGATGAAATTCCTGATTAACTTTGCTTCTTATTTAAGCATAGCTGTTTTGATCACAAGGGTAGAACTATTGGGATATCTCATTTACACATACAAAATGAATTTGCATTTTCTAAATGTGTAAAAAAATAACTATGCTGAAGAACTACTAATGCCCATGTAGAGTCCTCAGCATCCTGGCACTCAGGAACTCACTATGTTAATACTAAACTGATAGGTGTTAACCATCAAAATATGGTTTAAGTCAATAAACATGGTCATTCTCTTATCCTTTTGTCACAAATGTGAATTATCAAGATTCAGTTAACATTTTGCAAGCAAAAAACAAACACAAATCAAAAGAAATGATGTTGGAAGAAGCTGAAAACCTAAAAGTCCTCTAACTTGGATTCTTACGGGGATTTATAATGGTTCTATATTTAGGCGAGAAACAACCACATTAATTTTTTTTTTTCGAGACAGGGTTTCTCTGTGTAGCCCGGCTGTCCTGGAACTCACTCTGTAGACCAGGCTGGCCTTGAACTCAGAAATCCACCTGCCTCTGCTTCCCAAGTGCTGGGATTAAAGGTGTGCGCCACCACTGCCTGGCAACAGCCACATTATTTATGATTTGATAATATTTCAGATCAAGAGATATTTGGAGAGTTGGGAAACCATCACACTACCAACAAAACAATCATCCATTGGCATTTGTTGAAACTTGGTAATGAAGGCTATGGTCAGGATGAGCATGGCATGTGCAGAGAGCAGTGCAAGGTATAGGAGTGAGATCTGACACAATAGCTTTCATCTCTTTGCTTTCTGATATGCTCCTATATGAGAAAGTGCATGGCACCCAAGCTCTGAGCAGTTACTGTTGCCATGCTGTCTCTGCCTTGATGAGCCATAATCTCAAAACATGACCCAATATAAATCTTCCTCTCTCAGTTGTTTTACTTTTGATGTATTTGGTACTAGTATCATGTAAATGTATGCATGCATGAACATAGAAGACTAACAGTTGATCCTGATCAAGTAAAAAATCTGTTACATCAAAATAAAGAAGAGAAAGATTACAAGGATCAGGTGGTATCATTGATTAAATTCAGATGAAAAAGGATTAGTGTTTTTGAAGGCTGATTCATAAAATAAAATAAATAAGTAGAAGTACTTAACCAACATTGAGAAAGCAGTGATGAAAAATAAATAAAAAGAGGAATTATATAGAGTTCAGGAGAACACACACACACACACACACAGAGAGAGAGAGACAGAGAGAGACAGACAGAGAGAAACAGACAGAGAGAGACTAATGAATGTGGGTTTTGAATTTACATGGCATTGAAGAAAGGAAGGAAAGAAATAATGGAGAGAGAGGAAGGCAAGTTAGAAAAACTAGTAGTTGATAATGTCTCCATATTGATGGAAAGCAAAAATGGTACTTAGAATAGTGTGAATATAAGAAAAAACAAACAAACAAAAGACACAAACCATCTTGGCAAATTGTGGTAATCCTTAAAATTTATGACAGAGGGAGAAGGAAGAAAGGAGAAAAGAGGAATAAGGAGAGGAAAGGCAGAAGGGAAGAGTGGGAGAGGGGATGGGGAGGAAGGAGAGAAAGACAGAGATCAGGGTTGTAACAAACCACTGGGGGAATTAACTTCCATATGAAAGGAAAACAGAATACTGCTTTCTTACTGATATCATGCAAGCCAGAAACTAAATCACAAAATCAATGATGGTACTGAAAAATGACAGATGTGTTAGAAATGAAAAGTTAAAATAATAAAGACAAGATTGAGTCATTAAACATCACACAGTAATGTATACTAATTTTTTTATATTATACTTTCCAAATGTACATACTTTAAAAAACAAAGATGACATATCCACAAGAACATATTATCTTTTCCTTATAATTGATGTCATTTATAAGTAATAACACAAACAATTTATGGTAGATGTATGGAAAAAGAGATTGTCAAATGCTGTACTTTAAAGCAGCAATTTACTGTCTGAATCAGAGGTGAGATGGCTAGAAGATGAAGGGAGATTACAACCTTGGCTTCTGACATCTTGCCTTCATTCCAGTACCTTCTTGTCTATGTTAGTGGAGAAAGACTATATAGCTTTCTGTTTCACTATCAGACTTTCCTTGATTAAGATACCCTCCTTCTGAAAAAGAACTTAACTGTGGGAAAATCCTTTTTGGTGCTAGTCTCCCAAGATTTGTTTTACATGTATGATATATATGAATTTAGGGAAATCTCTGTCCAAGACTCTTCTGTTTCTTAATTTTAGATGTCTGAAGCTATTTGCTATTTTAAGTAATTCTTCTTTTCTAGAATTTCTCTTATAGAAGCTACCATCAGAAAACAATGAATTGGTTTTTCTTAAAGATAGCATTATAAACATCAAAATAGGAGAATAATACAGTGATATTTATTCAAAAGAATTTACGGCTTTTTGTAAAAACAAAACTAATATTTAACATCATTTCACTCCAGACTCATGATCTCAATTTTTACTAACCTTTGATTTTTAATTTTAAGTATATCTCAGACTCGTCTTGAACTCACAATTCTCCTGCCATGTCTTGGTGGTGGTTAACAGCATGTATCATTAAACCAGACTAAAGTCTTGTAAAGGGCAAATTGTAAGTTATTTGTGAAAAATGTCTTGTAATCATGTTATTTTGTTCATACTTTTCCAGGTGAAAAAGAACAAAGCCGTTCTTTGAGTTCGACATCAACATAGGATTGGAGACATTTATTTGCTTAATTCGACTCATAGTCAAACCATTTTATCACTGAGGGTTGTGAAAACTTAAATTCATCTCAGTTTTGTCAGAACGAAGTCTATTCTGAACACAAAGCTGGTCTCCCATTTTTAACACTGCATGTTTGCTCTGTGTCTCTTACCCTGTGCCTTCACAAGGATCATTAACTTCAATTAAATGGGGTTGGGCCAAAGGACTCATGACTTGAAACTAGACTGGGCAAGCCATGTAGTTGTGTTTATTAAGTAGTATCCCCAGGCAAATGCCACTTGCTATACTCCTTGTGCAATCGACCATTCATATTGTGTGACCTTGGGCAAGACTGAAAAGCTGCCTAGGATTAAATTGATTTTTTTTTTAAAACTTGGTGGATATAATAACACTAAAGTTTTGAAGTCATAGATAAAACATTTCTAACATTTTAAGTATATTTATTTTCACTAAAATACTTATTTATATAAAATGCTGAATGAGCTGTGATTTTGTTACATGACATTAATCCACTCAATTTTCTTATTTGTCAAATGTTGCCATTAACTTCTAAAAATAAGAGCAATTTTACCCTTTTTGTTCTTCCCACTTCCCCCAAACTACCCAGGTAATATAAAGACAGAAAGATGGCTATGAGGAATATATACCTAATAAGTCCCTGTCTTGCCTATTTAGTACAGGTTCTATGTTTTAATAATGTAAGTCATTTAGTATGCCCTGTTTTATTTAGTCATTGAAACAACTTGTTTAGCTAAGCATACAATTCCCAGATTAGAAATGTCATAAACTATGATTTAATAGGTTAAACAATAATCAACATTGTTCAAAATGTAACTAGTAGATCTACTTATAGCTCATAATTTTTATGGCTTAAAAGCCATATGTATCATATAGTTTCCTCTTATTGTCCATTTATATTTTTCCTTAGTAATATAGCTTCTGATTTTATGTGGATACAAATATTCCCAACAGAGTAGTTCAGTTTTTAGGTGGTCATGGTCTAATATGTAGGATACCAACAAAAGTGTCATATGCAACTTGAGTACAGCCAAATGTTGGAGAATGGAAATCTCCTAAATTAACATATTTTCCCTACCTGTTATAATATGAACATTATGGATATTACTTAATAAAATGTATCCATAATATAATACTATGTTAAACACTTTAGAGTTCATTTGGAAGTCATAGAATCATTTTATTGTTTGTTTGGATTAGTTATTGGATTTTGCATGAGAGAGAATAAAACTTTGTCTTATTTAAATCATTCTTATCTATTATTTCAATTATTTATAATTAACTCAATCTAGACTATAAATCAAATTTATTTCACTTCTTGAAACTTGAATTTTAAAAGAATTAATATTCTTACATATAATGCATAGAGATGGTAGTTTATTAATTATATTTCATGTCTGCCTATTGCAGATGGGGAATTTAACAGCTAGCATTTTCATACATTGGTATAACCAAATTCCTTTCAACAGAGCAATAATACATGCAATGTTTGAAACTTAATTACAATCAGGATTCAACTCATCTCTCTTTTTTTTGCATAATGAAGATAGAAATCATTATTGTTGATATATGACCTGCCAAAATTTTATAGACTTTAATTTATTTCAGAATGCTTAACTGATTCTAATTCTGCTCTGCTAGAATGCAAAGATCAGAACAATAGATGTTTCAAGAATTTTAAGGGAAATTATATAGGCTGTTGAAATTATATGATTTGGAACCAAGCCAGAGCAGAAGCATTAACAGCTGTGCAAAATCTCAAAACAACAGGAGGGCTCCCTCAAAGGAGGAAGGTCTTCCTTTGAAATGCAACCTGCAAGACACTGTCAGACACTGTATTTGAAGATTGATATAGACAAACTCTGTAGTCTATCCATCTTCAAAGAATTGTCATTACAATTTCTCAGAGAGAGATATGCATTATTGATAACATGATTTGAGAATCAGTGTGTAGAAAAATATTAGTTTGCAGTAAGGTATACTTGGGTTTGAAAGTCAGCTACCCTAATGGTAAACTATTTAACATTTATCTACCCAGAAAAGAAGATCACAGCAAGTCCTCAGATGTGCTATGAAGATTAAGTGACTTAGAGGATTTATAAGTTGGAACATACAGATTGTATTCAAGAACTGCTAGTAGGCTAAATATACTAGTTTCCTAATGAAAGGCTCTGTATCCTTAGAGTATACAAAGATAGTTGTAATGATTCAGACTGTGTAAAATTAGAAAGTTAAGAAGGGATTTGAATACAATTGGTGTGAGAGATGGTGCCAGTAAGTAGATGTGAAGGAGTGTGAGGAGTGAGACATACAAGGAGAGAATGGTTCATTGTTTTAATGACTTGAAACTTGGCCTCTGTAGGAATATGGGATGTGCCTCCAGCTGGTCTGAGTTAAAACTATAAAGGCTGTGATTCTGTTCACTGACTCCCTTCTGGAGTGGACTGATACTTGCCATTGGACACAGTTATTCCTCTATGTTTGGGGTTGTACTAAATAGACTTTATGGTTTTTTTATAAGACTGGAGAATGCTATAATGCACATAAGTAGAAAGGCTGCATTCAGAGCTGAGGAAGTTAGACACTGGTAGTATATTTTAGAATCCATATAGCTGCTTGTAATATTTGGTGCAACTGCTGAGTATGTTGAAAGGACTTTGAAGTGTGTGGTGTGTGTGTGTGTGTGTTTTGTGTGTTGTGTGTGTCTGTGTGTGTGTGTGTGTGTGTGTGTGTCTGTCTGTCTGTCTGTGTGTCTGTGTTATTGTGAACTTGTGTATGTATTTTGGAAGGTTGAGGTATTTGTTGCTATTCAAAATTGCAAAGCCTAAACACAGAATGCAGAAAAGGAGTAGGCCAACACAAAATATCATGCTTTTCTGAGTTTGGTGTATTATATTAGCAGGGTACATTACCATTAGCATTTTTACTTTGTTTTGTTTTCATCTTTCTTTGTGATAAGTATTTTTAGGAGCACTGGATGCTCTGATATTTCTATGAAAGACTTTCAAAATCTAAAGTCCTTGTGAAACTATTTCCTTTAATAATGCAGTAGTAAGTAAAAACTCTTGAGGTTTTGAAACTAAAATGGCCAGTAGGTTCATCCTTCAAATTCTTGGTCCCCAAGGAATTCTGCTATCTTAGAGAGATTGTATTAGTATGTGGGTCCTTTTGGCAGAAGCAGGTCACTAAGACTGGGTATTTGAAAACTAGGCTCTTTCCCTGTTCCTCAGCTCCTATTATATTTTGTGACTCCTGGTCTACCTTGCTGTGAATGTTCTCTACTGCGTATCTGTTGTCATGAACTAAGCTTCCTATACCATACCTTTCCTTGCATCATATGAAATCATGAGCTAAAAACCAATCTTTCTACTTATAGCATTTCTGTTAGGAGTCATTCTCATCATGATTCAAAAGTATCTAACACAGAACCAATATTTATATTCCTATCAAGAGTAGTAAAATTAACCATGTATCTAAGATGACATAACTTTACAAATTCTATTTTCCCAATGGGAACATGTAGACATTTGTTTTTACTTTTCAAAATAGGGTCTAGGAAGTCAAGAAGAAGTTGATATTGATGAAAACAGCAGCATACCTTGTCTATGTATCCAGTTTCACTTTGGCTGTTGGTGTCAATTATTCATTCAAAATTTGGGTTTTAATTATTTATATTCTACTTGCTTTAAGAAGAATTTAAAGTCACTTACTGAAAAAGAAGCTAAACTTTAAACACAGAATTACAAAAAGGTTCAACAAGCTGAAGGGCCCAAGTGAGGACATCTTAGTCCCACTTGGGAGGGAGAAGAAAGCAATCACAAGTAGGGAGGGAAGGAGGGAGGGACCTGGGAGGGAAAGTGGACTGGATGGGGGTGGTAGGGGGGGGGGAATCCTGATCTGGTATTAGGTGAAGGAAAAGGACTGAAGTCCTGAGGGCCAACAGAAAAAAATGGAAATAGGCAATCTCGGGAGGTAGGAGGTTGGAAGTCTTTCCAGAATACACCAGAGACCTTGGACGTAAGAGACTCTCAGACCTCGAAGGGAGGGACCTTAGATGAAATGCCAGACAGTAGGGAGAAGGAACTTATGGAACCCACCTCCAGTAGGAAGACAGGGCATCAAAGGAGGGTGGTGTTGCCATCCATTGTCAAAACTCTGCCCCTAATTGTTCCTGTCCGAGAGAACTACAAGGGATGGAAATCCGAGAGGAGCCTGAGGAAAAGAAGGTTCAGCGACAGGCCCAAAGTGGGATCCAGCTCAAGGGGAGGCCCCAAGGCCTGACACTATTACTGAGTCTAGGGAGCTTCCACAAAAAGTGACCCATCATGATCGCACTCTGGAAGACCCAACAAGTGATGAAAGAGACAGATGCAGATATTTGCTCCCAACCAATGGACAGAAGCTGCTGACCCCTGTGGTTGAGTTAGGGAAAGTCTGGAAGAAGCTGGGGAGGAGGGTGAAGTCCTATAGGAAGATCAGCAGTTTCATAAATCTGGACCCTTGAGGTCTCTCAAACATTGGACCACCAACCCGGCAGCATGCACCAGCTGATATGAGGCCCCCAACATATATACAACAGAGGACTGCTGGGTCTGTGCTCAATCAGAGATGATGCACCTAATCCTCAAGAGACTGGAGGCCCCAGGGAGTTGAGAGGTCAGGTGTGGTAGAGGGTGGTGGGCGGGGACATTCTCTCGGAGATAGGAGTGGTGAGGAGGTATGGGATGTGGAACAGTTGGAGGGTGGGCAGGGTGGGAATCAAATCTGGAGTGTATAAAAATGAATTTTTTTTTTTAAAAAAATAGCTTTTAAAAAGGAAACTACAGGTTATATTTGAATCTTTAGAGGCTGTGGTAGAGGCTTTCCCACCACAATGAAGAGTGTCTGGGTGATATTACACTGGTAGGAATACGAAAAATTAAAAGCAACCAGGCATGTATAATCAGGAAGAAAGCGAGAGCGGATGGCGGATGGAGAAAGCACTCTGTTCATCTCAGCTTACTCTTCAGCCCCTCACACGTTCTTTCTTGTCTGCTTCAAAGACACCTCAAGCATTGGTAGAGTCTTCCATTTTCATGTTGATTCTGCTTTAAACTCAGACCCAGCAATCGCCGCTTCTGACCCTTTCCTTCCCTCTTAGCCTTTTCATCAGAATCCAAGCTTCTGTCGCAATGCTTTCCTCAATTATTAGCCTTGGCTTCTGCTTAGCTTCAGTTTCTACTTTTCTTGCCTTAAAGACAATCCTCTCATGACAGCAGCTATCACATCCTTCTTGCCTGTAAGAAGATTGTTTCTTTCCTTTGGTAAAACCCCCAGTTGCCACTCACTTTGCTTCTGTGAGAGCCTCAGCTGTGCTGCATGGTTTCTTTAGAGTCTCTGGCTGTCTTTCCTGGGTTCCTTCTGTGGCAGTGACCTTCTAGTACATGACTTCCAGCCTTTGTACAGCTGTTGCTTTTGCAGCATAATCAGTTTCCTTCCTCTTTTAAAGTTTTCTTTTCTTCAAATTTTACCTTCACAGTGTTCTGAATAAGGTTGTAAAATGGTTAGTCTGCTTCTATTTCCTCCTGGTTATCCTAGCTTTATTATTTATTAATTTTCATTCATTTTTCGACAGCCCTGGATTCTAACTCAATGCCTTGCACATAGTGAGCACTTAATCACACTGTGCTACATTTCTAACATTAATTTTTGCCATATATATATATATATATATATATATATATATATATATATATATGCATACATATATGGGACAGTTAAGAAAATACCCAACATGTACATAATGTGACATTTGGTAAGTTCTCACAAATTCAAACACCTGTAACATTATTGTCACAATCAAGAAAATTAACATGTCATCAATATTGATAATATTTTTGTACCATTGTGATTCTCACTACTGCCTTGCCTATTCACATATGGCCACATATGTGTGGTTTACCATAAAGCATACTTTTGAATTTTATAGATTAAAAATATTTATTTTTATTTTATGTGTATGAATCTTTTACTGAATATATCTAAGGATATCACCTATGTGCAAGGTCAAAGAAGACTAGAAAGTGGCACTAGATCCCTTGGAACTGGAGTTACAGACGGTTGTGAGTGGTTTGTGGGTACTAGGAATGAAATCCATCTTCTCTGGAAGACTGTGGATTGCACTTAACTGCTGAGCCATCTCTCCACTGTCATTTTGTATAATTTTAAATCAAAGGAAACACACAGTATGATATTTTGCAGAGAGAAGAATTTGTCTATGTCGAGACTCTTCATGTATATATGCTATAAATAGTGGCCTACTCTCAGCCCTTATGAGGCAAACAAAGGCTCCATCATTAATCAATACTGTTTTGGAAGGTACTTGTACTACTTTAATCAAATATTTGAAAAGTATCTAATGGTTGATGCTGTTTGTTGTTGTTGTCATTTGCTTGTTTGTTTGTTATTCTATGGTTCTTGTGGTGAGCCTTGTTATTCCTAGTCATTTAAAATTTCTGAAGTTATACATACATACAAAATACTTGCAATAAATATATTTATATATAATATGTTATATAATATTATTCCTTGAGGCTTTGGCAAGCAGCCTTAGTGTTTGATATTTGTCCTTCTTCTACTTTTGTAGAGACCCCTCTTCTCCCGCCTTGCTGGAGCTCCTCTAAGTGATTCTGTTTGCCATTTCATATCATCTATGTCCTTCTATTCATTTCCTAAGCAGCTACCTTCTTCACCTATGATCCACTTATACTTTTCTGCTTCCTGTGGTTTACATTCCACCACACATTTAAGGCACACTGCACTATTCAGACTATCTAAGATGGTTATGGACTGAAAGACTTTTTTTCATTAATTTAGCTCTCATGGTACAAGAAAATACTATGCCAGCTGCCCAGAGAGGGAGGTAGCTAAACACTCCTACCTACCTACAACACTATGAACCATGAAAATTAGCAGTAAGGCAAGATGTGCATAAATATTCAAGAAGTTACATTCAAATGTCAGTGGAAACCAACAACTGACTAATTGGACTTAAGGCCCACACATCAAGAGGGAACTCATGTCTATTACTGGAAACTTGGCCACCTTCCCAGGACTAGTATGGTTATAGGCCTTAGAAAAGAATCTACTACCATCACCTTGCTAGACAAGCATAACTACTTGCTACATTCGGAATCTTATCACCATGTCCATGGGCAAGTGTACTTACCACTGCTTACTATGGAATCTTCACATTACAGCAAAAAGAGACAATCTATATGAACACCATACAGAAGACCAGAAGACCATATATGAACAGAATACAGAAATCAATAGATCTCGAGTACCAAGCCTTGACAGATCAACATCTACATCATGGCTTCTGCATCTGTGGCTCAGGTACAATGGTAGAACAGAGGAAAAGACTGTAAGAGCCAGAATACCAGCAAACCTGTGTGAAAGTCTCTCCTAAATTGGCTGCACCAGTAAGTAATTACTATAGTAAGTAAGTACTGTAGTAATGGCAATACCAATGGACATGTTAAAGTGGAAAGGGGAAATTTTGTGTGGTTGTACCCCTGTGCAAAGAACTAAAGGCAACTATGGACTACTAGAAGAATAACTAGTCTCTTCAAAGAATGAGCTTCTTATTGGTTTCCTAATGTGGAGTGATAAGTCCTGAAAGCATGCACACACAAATACAAAGCAAAACTCAACTCATAAATACTTATGTACACACATAAGTTATGTAAAAAAATATTATCATAGAAAATGAAACTATCGACTTGAAAATGGATTGCATGAGAAGCATTTGAAAAAAGTTAGCTGAGAGGGGCTGGAAGGAGGAAAGGGAAGGAGAAGTGATGTAATTTTATTTCAGTTAAAAACTTAAAAATATAAATAACACAAATAAGAATGGGTAATGAACAACAAAATTATTTTTATTTATGAGCAGTAGTATTTCATTGAACAGATATACTACTAATTTATATTTACTTGTATTTTGGGATAAATTTATTATCTCTATCTATACATAGAACTACTTTGGACATTTGTATACAGGCTCTTTTTAAAAAAAATGCTTTCGTCTATCTTGGGAAAATATCCAAAAGCTGGGTATTTAGTGCAGATGGTAACTCTATGTTCAACTTCCTAAAAAGCTGCCAGTTTTCAACACAGTTTTTATCACTTTGCATTCCAACCAATATTAAATGTGTGTTGTTTCCATATCCCCACAGACACTTGGTGTGGCCATTACTTTCAAATTTTGACTTCTCATACATGCTTCTTATCATGTGTTTAGGTTTATTTTATTGATCTGTCGAGTGCTGTATATGGACAACACTTTTACTTAGAAAATTATACGTATGAGTTTTAGTTTATACCTGTATCTATGAACCACTTGTTAGTTTGGTGCCCATGGAGACCACAAGAGGGCAATAGATCACTTAAAACTGGAATTATATACAGAAGTGAGATGCTGTGTAGGTGCTGAGAATCAAACTCCTGTGCTCTGAAAGAGTAGCAATAATTCTTAACCCTTGTACCATCTATGTCATCTCTCTAGTCCCTTGAGGCAAAAGCAACATTAGAAGTAAGAATGTGTTTGATCTCATAATTTGAGTATATAATCATCATGGAGGAGGAGGTGTCTTGGCAAGGGTTACTAAGACAATAGTGGCAGAAGCTTGTGGCAATGGTCACACTGAGTACATGGCCTAGACACTCCAGTGACATGATAAGAGAAGTCAGCAGGGTAGATTTGGGTGTCTTTTATGTGTTCTTAGAACCAGGACAGTCTTTCATGGTTAGTGCAATACTAGATAGTGTTTTTTCTTAAAGTGTGTGGACTCTTGTGCTTTAATTTTAATAATGTTTTTCTCATCCTCATTGTCTCTTAGCAGACAGCATACATTGCCCAAATTGCTCTAAATGCTGTTTCGTCAACTAGCCAATGTCCTGATTCTAATATACTACTAGCTAAGAATGAGCTTCTATAGAGTAAGTCCTATGGGATAAAACACTTACTAGATTCTGGGCTGGATTCTTTTACATATCTTTTAGTGATATACAGTGATAAATCTTTATAGATATACATTGATAAATATATAGCATGGACTGGATACTCTTACTCCATGTGCTCATGAATGAATGAAAGAATAATCAAAATGCCATTTCTCTGTGCACACGGAAAAACTGAGTTCAGGGTCTTATTGAGACATTAGTTCACCATGCATGTTAGAACAATGTACAACAATAGGAGAAAGGGAAAGACAGAGAATTGCTACACTGAGGAACATATATACACATAAACACTTGGGAGTTTTGTCAGTTTTGCAGCTTTGTGATAGTTTTGTTTTCTTGTTTTACTTATCTCTTAGTGGTTTCAAATGGGAGAACAGTTTTAGAGTAAGCATACGGTTGCTGTGCCTGATTTCTAAATTTGTTTTCAAAAGGCTCAATGAATTATAATACAGGTCCCCAAAACACATCCTTAAAGGAAATATTATGAAAAGTGTAGGGAAAATGAGGTTTGACACAGCCAGATTATTATCTATGCTTATTTCTTACTTTTCTATAGATATCCATTTTCCCTGTTTAAGTTGCATTTTATATTTTTCATTATTTATTAACTTCACATCCAGTTGCAGCCCCCTCCTTTCTCTAGTCCCAATCCCACCCTTGTAAATCATTCCCCCACTACCTCCTCCCCTTCTTTTCATAGAAGGGGAAGCTCCCCCTTGGGTACCAGCCCACCTTGGTACTTTCTGTTGCAGTAGGACTAAGTGCATTCTCTCCTACTAGGCCAACCAGGCAGTCCATCTAGGGGAAAATTAAGCGACAGGCAACAGAGTCAGGGACAGCATCCAGCTCTAATTATTAGGGGATCCACATGAAGACCAAGCTCCACATCTGCTACAAATGTGGGACCAGCCCCTGTATACTCTTCGGTTGGTGGTTCAATCTCTGTAAGCCCCCTTGTGCCCAGGTTAGTTGTCTCATTAGGTCTTCTTGTGGTGTCCTTAACTCTTCCAGTTTGCTAAGTCTATCACCTACTCTTCCACAAGACTCTCTTCAAGCTCCTCCTGATGTGTGGTTGTAGGTCTCTGCATCTGTTTCTACATGCTGCTTGATAGAGCCTCTCAGGAGACAGTTATGCTAGCCTCCCTAGGACACCAAGTCCCTGCAACACTATGTACACCTTTTCCCACTGAGGTCTGACAAGGCAGCCTAGTCAGGGGAACAGGTCCCTATTCCCTCCAGGTCTTTCAATCCTTTCCCCAGCTCTTCCATGAGATTCCACGAGACCACTGAGCTCCACCTATTGGTTGACTGTGTGTCTCAGCATCTGTTTTTATCAGCTACAGAGTGGAGCCTCTCAGAGGACAGTTATGCTAGATTCCTGTCTACTAGTATAACAGAGTATCATTAATAGTGACAGAGATTGGTTCTTGCCCATGGGATGAGTATCAAGTTGGGCCAGTCATTATTTGTCTATTCTTCTTGTATCTGCTCTATCTTTGACAGTGAAATTCTTGTTGTTAAGAAATATTTGGGGTCTAAATTTTTGTGAGTAGGTTAGTGTCTTTTTCTCTCTACTAGAAATCATGCCTGGCTACAGGAGGTGGCCACTTCAGGGTCTGTTTCCCTTAATGCTAGGAGTCTCAGCTAGAGTCACCATCATAGACTCCCTGGAACCTTCCTCACCCAGGTCACTGGCATATTCTAGAGATGTGTCCCCTTACCTCTTGCCTGCCACTGATTTCCTTTCACCATCTAGGTCCTCTCTACCATGCTCTCCCTATACCTGATTCTGCTCTCCCAGTTCCCCTCCCTATCCTCTTTCCCACCCAGTTCCCCACCTTAGATTATTATTTTATTTCCCCTTCTGAGTGAGATTCAACCATCCTCCCCTGGGCCCTCCTTGTTATTTACCTTCTTTGGGTCTGTGGATTTTATGGAGAGTATCCTGTACTTTATGGCTAATATCCACTTATACGTGTGTACACACCATGCACATCCTCAAGGATGAGATTGGCAATGTTCCTTTTGTTTCTATTTTGTAGAACATTTTGAATTGGATCTCTCCAACTTCTTTATGCAGACACTATGAAATTTCTTCTTAGCACTGCTTTCATTGTGTACCATAAATTTGGGTATGTTTTGCCTGCATTTTCACTGAATTCTAGCATTGATATTAGCTCTTCTTTGAAAGTCAGGTAGAATTCTGCACTAAAACCATCTGACCCAGGGAATTTTTTTGGGTTGTTAGCCTTTTAATGACTGCTTCTATTTCCTTAGGGGTTGTATTTTTCTGCTTTTTCATTAGTTTGGCTAATGATTTGTCTATCTTGTTGATTTTTCTCAAAGAACCAGTTCTTGGTTTTGTTGACTCTTCATATTGTTCTCTTTCTTTCTAATTTCTTGATTTTAGACCTAATTTTTATTATTAATTGTTCTTTACTCATCTTGGATGTATTTGCTTCCTATTGTTCTAGAGTTCTCAGGTGTCCTGGTAGTTTGAAGGTATGAGATCTCTCCAACTTCTTTATGTAGGCACATAAAGCTACGAAATTTCTTCTTAGCACTGTGTTCATTGAGTTCTGTAAGTTTGATGTTTGCCTTCATTTTCACTGAATTCTAGAAAGGCTTTAATTTCTTTTTTTATTTGTTCTTTGATCCAGTGATCACTGAGTAGAGACTTGTTCAGTTTCCATGACTTTGTAGGCTTTTTGTTGTTTCTCTTGTTGAAGTTCAGCTTTAATCCATGGTTTTCTGATGAAAGAGGGTATTTAAATCTTCTTGTACCTGTTGAGGTTGAGGCTTGATTTGTGACCAAGTATATGGTCAATTTTCAAGAAGGCTTTGTGAGGTAATGAGAAGAAATATATTCTTTTGTGTTCGGGTAAAATATTCTCTAGATATCTGTTAGGTCCATTTAATTTATATCATGTTAGTTTCATTATCTCTCTCTTTAGTTTCTGTTTAGATTAACTCTCCTTTGGTGAAAGTAAGGTGCTGAAGTATGTTGATTGATATGTGGCATTCAATGTATGATTTAAGTTTAGTAATATTTCTTTTATGAAATTGGCTGCCTTGGCATTTGGGTCATAGATGTTCAGAACTGAGACATATTTGATAAGTAAGAAATGTCCTTCCCCATCTCTTTTGATTAATTTTTATTGAAATTCAATTTTATTAGATATCAGAATGGCTACTCCAGCTTGTTTCTTGTGTCTGTTTGTCTAGAAAACCCTTTTCCAGCTCCTTTCTCTGAGGTAATGTCTATCATTGTAATAGAGGTGTGTTTTGTGTAGTCAACAGAATGATGAATCCTGTTTTTCCATCTACTCTGTTAGTTTGTATATTTTTATTGGAGATTGAGTCCATATGTTTAGAGATATTAGTGACCAATTTTTGTTAATTCTTGTTATTTCAATGGTGGAGGTGGGAATGTATATGTGTGCATGTGTGCATGCCTCTGTGTGCATGTGTGTGTGTGTGTGTGTGTGTGTGAGAGAGAGAGAGAGAGAGAGAGAAGAGAGAGAGAGATTGAGATTCCCTTCTTTTGGTCTTGCTTAGTTGTTTCTTGTGTCTTTTTGGTTGTAGTTACCCCACCCCCACACCTTGTTTTTGAGTTTTCCTTCTAGTGTCCTCTGTAGGGCGAGATTAGTGGAAATATATTGTTTAAATTTTATTTTGTCAAGGAATATCTTTTTTTCCGTCTATGGTGATTGAAAGCATTTGCTGGGTAATATCTATATTAGCCCAGTAGTCTGGGATAATGGTCTCTTATTGTCTTCAAGGCATCTGCTCAAGACTTCTGCTGTTTTGAGTCTCTGTTGAAAAGTCAGGTGTAATTGTGTTACATCTACCATTATACATTACTTGGACTTTTTCCCTTACAGATTTTAATAGTCTTTCTTTGTTTTATACATTCAGTGTTTTGTTTATTATGTGGCAGTAGAACTTTATTTTGTGGTCTAATCTATTTGGTATTCTGCACACTCCTTATATATTTATAGGCATCTCTTTTTTTAGGTTAGAAAAAAATTCCTCTATGATTTTGTTGAAGATTTTTTTTTTTTTTTTTTTTTTTTTTTTTTTGGCTTTTGAGCTGGGAATCTTTTCTTTCTTCTATTCTTCTTCTTCTTAGGTTTGGTCTTTTCATAGTGTCACAAATTTCTTTGATGTTTTGTGTTAGACACTTTTAAGGTTTAGCATTTTCTTTGACTAAAGTATCAACTTTTCTATCATATCTTCTAACCCTGAGATTCTCTCTTCCATCTCTTATATTCTTTTGGTGATGCTTGTGTCTGTTTGTAGCTCCTGTTCTCTTTCCTAGGTTTTCTATCACCAGGATTGCCTCAGTTTGTGTTTTCTTTATTGCTTCTGTTTACATTTTTTTTTTTTTTTTTTTAGGTCTTGAATAGTTTTATTCATTTCTTTCACTTGTTTAATTGTTCTTTCCTATCTTTTAAAACTTTGAAGGCCTCTACCTGTTTGTATTTTCTTATATTTCTTTAAGGAATTTATTCATTTCCTCTAACATTTCAATAAGATTAAATTTAAGGTCATTTTTTCTTGAGATTCAGGTATGTAAGGATGTTCAGGGGTGGGTGGCAGGTGGCTGTAGTAGGATAGCTAAGTTCTGGTGAGCCATAATTCCTTGGCTTTTGTTGATTGCGTTTTTAATTTGGCCTTCAGCCATCTGATTATCTCTGGTGTTGGCAAGCCAAGTAGTTCCTGGTGGTAGAAGGCTTCTGTGACTGTAGGTAGAGCTGTTATTGCCTTACGGCAGTAGGCCTCTGGGATTGCAGGTAGAGCTGGTTGTCCCAGGTTGCAATAGGCCTCCAGGGATGCACACAGTGATAGCAGTCCCTGATGGCAGCAAGTCCCTTAAATTGCAGGTAGAGCTGGTTGCCTTAGGTGGAGCAGGCTTTCAGATATGTAGGCAGAGCTGATAGTCCCTGATGTCTTCAGTTCTTTGTTTGGGGTGGCAGCAAGGCTCCAGGGATTCAGACAGAGCTGGTGGTCCCTGATGGCTGCAGGTCTTTGGGATTTCAGGTAGAAATGTGAACTAGGAGATGGAGAATTGAGGGAATATTGCAGACCCCAAGGTTGATGTGCTTGCTAGGTACCCAATGAGAAGGCACAAAATCATTATTCTTGCAGTATTAGAAAACAGGTAAAAAAAAAAAAAAAAAAACAGGTAAAACTGTAGCCATCCTGCATTTTCTGGCAAATAAATCCTAGAGCTGGACTCCTGTATCATTTCTCCTGAGAAATTCTTTGCAGGTGTTTTAATTTAAATAGTTGGCTGATGAAATGAGTTTCCTGTTTAAACTGTAAAGCCTTCATGAAGTCATTGTGCTTTTAAAGTAGGGCTTAAAACAAAATCATATAGCTGCTACTTATCACACAGAATATGCATGCACTCCAATATCTAGTAAATGTAATGTATGTCTTTGGGGTGATACCAAGTTGAGGATGGATATTTGCATAGCAAATTTGAGAAAGTATCTGCATAGACTACCACAAAGGCTCTTTAGCTGGCATCTTCCCACTGTCCAGCCTATTCCCCCTTTACTCAAGTCCTCTCCTTCTCCTTTGGTTGTTTCATCTTTGCAGTGACTGAAAATTCATGTAGCAAACAAAGCTAGAATTGATTTCTTGGTACTCTCTTTGTTTTATTAAGTTGATATCCAGATGCTATTGGTATATCTGAAGTATTTGCAGGATATATTTGCTATGAGTGGCATTGAAAATTAAAATTATTCCCTATGACTTGCAGCAGTTTGTGCTTATCTACCTGAATAATCCCAAAAGAAATTTTTAGAAAAACAAATCTATCAGGAAGTTCTAAAACATTACTGAGTTTCAACTACCCATTTCAATTAAGCATTTAAATCCCACACTTTCTGTAAGTGACCCTCTATGTTATGATGATGATTTCTAGATTTTCTGCCTGTTCCCATTTACACTCTGTGAGCATTGCTGTGACCACTTCAACCATAAATCACTCAATCTTTATACACAGACTGGAATTGTCAATATCCTCCTACAGCACCTAGAAACTCCCACCACTGTTTGAAAACAATTAGAATGACATGCTATTCATAAAGCTCTTATTGCTTACCTCCTTCCCTTCAGTTATTGCTCAAGATTGATTAGTTAATATAATAAATAAATCTGCTCTTTTAGGTTGTGTTTAGGTTGGGTAATTTTTGTGGGGGGTTAATTTCTTTTGGACTCATATTTTCCTGCCATAAAAATGTAAGCCATTGTGCTATTCAGAACTTTGTTATTCAATGTGTAGCAAATCAGTATAACTTAGGAACTTGAGAAAATCTATAGTCTCAACCTCTACCCTAAATGTTGTCAATCAGAACATAGTAATTAATGTTCAATAGTTAGACATATATTATAAAGATAAAAGTTGCAGTTTAAATATCAGTATTCTAAATATTACACTAAAATGTTTTCATTGACTAAGGCAGAGATGACAGGCAACTTTTCAGGGTTTAAACAAGTTTATATATCAGACTCCACTTGTCACATTAAACATCACTCATTTATGAAAATAAATTTATATTTATCACTGTATTTATGAGCTTCAGAGTTGAATTCCTTGTTAGTGTACTATAATTTTTATTGATAGAACTGATTTTTATTGAACAAGAATAAGTGCTACAAAGGATTAAAGAGATGCATAGAAGTCAGAAGATGCATTTTGTCACATACATTAGATGATTACTGTAACAAGCTTGAATCAGTTACAACTCTCGTTCAGTCAAAATAAAAATAACTAGAACATATATTTAGGAACTATAATAAGACAATAAAGTTTAAAATGTCCCAAAGGCTGCAGGAACTTCAAAGTAATTGTTACCAAGGATATTACCTAGCATACCAAATTAAAAATTGGAAAACAATTATTTATTCAATGAAATGATAGTAACAATTCAGACAGGAAATTGAACAAGAAATACAAATTTTCATCTTTTCTGATAATCAATAAAGAATATTGAAAAATGTAAAACTGGATCAAAGATGACTCTATTTATGCTTTTGGAATATCTCTAATGTGTGATCAGATAATCCATGTAAGTTAACATGAAATACTCTATGGTAGAAGTTCTTAACTGGTGAGTCACAATCCCTTTGAAGTTAGAATGACCCTTTTACAGGGTTTATATATCAGATATCCTGATTACTAGATGTTTGCATTACAATTCATAACAGTAGTAATATTACAGTTATGAAGTATCAATGGAAATAATTGTATAGTTGGGTATCACCAGAACATGAGGAATGAGGAAAAGTGTTAATGAGTTGCAGCATTAGGAAGGTTAAGAACCCCCACCTAGATATTTGGTTGACTCCTTTACTGAGCTCTTTTCCTGTATGGACATCAACTTTCATGGTCATGGAAGCTATTGTTCTGTACAACAATTCCCCATCAAACACTAGAATTTTTCTAACTGTCCTGAGCAAATTCTAACATTTGCATTATGATTTCTGATCTTGTGTGTCAATGAGCACTACTTTGATTCCTGTATAGAATGCATTGCTAACATCGGGGGAATTTCATTCTTAACCTCTATGGTTGTCTTGATAGTATCCTCTTGTATTTTCCTGTTGCACAGGATTTAGGAGTATATCAGTTAGGAAGTGGGTTTTCTTGTTTAAATGGTATAATTAAAGACAGTTAAAAGTATGAGGATGGCCAAGCTCCACCTTTCATCCAGACTGCTTCCTATCCAGGCCAGATCAGTGGCCAGATACCCTTACCCCCCAATCCTATGATATAGACTGCTTGGCTCCTAGGAGGTCTGCAGTTACCAAGACAGAGCCCAGCTGACACAGGGCCTACCTGCCCTATCAAGCTCCACTTTCATTCTGGTCTGCTTCTCCACCCAGGCCATATCAGAGGGCCGATACCCTCCCACACGCCACAACCTGTCTGCCTCTCAGGAGGCCCAAAGAACCAGGGACATAGAAGGCCTATTCTAACCAGAGACATAAGAGGACCACCCTAACCAGGGATAGCCTCTAAGGAGGCTGGCTCGAGTCAGAGACACCAAGGCCAGTTAACATGAGAGATAACTAGATGGCCAGAGGCAAACACAGGATCAGAAGCAACAGAATCCAGTGCAATCTGTCACCATGAGAACCCATTACTTCCACCACAGCAAGTCCTAGATACCCCAACATGCCAGAAAAGCAAGATAATTACTTAAAATTCCATCTCATGAAAGTGATACAGGATGTTAAGGAGGATATAAAGAACTCTTTTAAAGAAATACAGGTAAACAGGTAGAAACCCTTACAGAGGAAAAATTAAATCCCTTAAAGAAATACAGGAAAATAAAATCAAGCAGGGGAAGGAATTGAACAAAATGGTCCAAGAACTAAAAATGTAAGTAGAAACAATAAAGAAAACACAAAGACAACCCTAGAGATGGAAAACTTAGGAAAGAGATCAGGTGCTACAGATTCAAGCATTGCCAACAGAATATAAGAGTTAGAAAAGTGAATTTCAGGTGTAGAAGATACCATAGAAAATATTGACATATCAGTCATAGAAAATTCCAAGTATAAAAACTCCTAACCCAAAATATCCAGGAAATTCAAGATACAGTGAAAAGATCAAACCTAAGAATAATAGGTATAGAAGAGAATAAAGATTCCCAGCTCAAAGGGCCAGAAAACATCTTCAACAAATTCATAGAAGAAAACTTCTCTAACCTAAAGAAAGAGATGGCCATAAATGTACAGAAAGCCTACAGAAAACCAAATAAATTGGACCAGAAAAGAAAAACTTCTCATCACATAATAATCAAAACACTAAATACACTGAACAAAGAAAGAATATTAAAAGCTCTAAGGGGAAATGGCCAAGTAACATATAAAGGCAGACCTATTAGAATTACCCAGACTTCTCAACAGAGGCTCTAAAAGCCAGAAGATCCTGAACAGATGTCATCCAGACCCTAAAAGAACACAAATGCCAGCCCAGGATACTATACAAGGCAAAACTCTCAATCACCATAGATGGACAAGCTAAGATATTCCATGACCAAACCAAATTTTAACAGTACCTTTCTACTATTCCAGCTAACAGAGGATAATGAAACAAAATCTCCATTACAAGCAGGGTAAGTACACCCAAGAAAACAAAATAAATCAAACATTTCACAACAAGTCCAAAAGAAGAGAATCGTGCACGCATAATATCACCTTCAGCAACAAAAATAACAGGAACTAACAATAACCTGTCTTGATTATCTTTCAATTGCGCAATAAAAGACATGTAAACAGGATCCAGCATTTGGCTGCATGCAAAGAAAACACCTTAGAGACAAAAACAGACACCACCTCAGAGTAAAAGAGTGGAAAAAAAAGTTTTCCAAGCAAATGGTCCCCCCCGCCAAAAAAAAAGCTGGAATTGCCATTCTAATACCCAATAAAATAGACTGTCAATCAAGAGTTGAATGAGATGGGAAAGGACACTTTATATCCATCAAAGGAAATTCCACCAAGAGGAAGTCTCAGTTCTAAACATTTATATTCCAAATGTAAAAGCACCCACATTCAAAAAAAAAAAAAACAAAAACAAAAAACAAAAAACCACATTGAACATTGCACAGTAATAGTGGGAGACTGCAATACTCCACTCTAACCAATGAAACAGAAATTCAACATAGACACAGTGAAACCAACAGAACTTATAAACCAAATGGAATTAACAGATATCTGCAGAACATTTCACCCCTAAACAAGAGAATATACCTTTTTCTTAGAACTTCATGGACTCTTCTCCAAAATGGACCAAATGATTGGACATAACAAATATAAGAAGATTGAGACAATCCCATGTATTCTATCAGATTAAGACTAGATTTCAATTACGTCAAAAGCAACAGAATGCCCATATACTCATGAAAATTAACTCTCTGCTCAATGATAAATTGGTCAGGGAAGAAAGAAAGAAAGGAATCAAGGACTTTATAGAATTCAGTGAAAATGAAGACATATCATACCCAAACTTATAAGACATAATGAAAGCAGTGTTAAGAGGAAAATTTTAGAGGACTAAATGTCTTCATAAAGAAATTAGAGAGATCCCATACAATCAATTTATAGCACACCTGAAAGCTTTGGAACAGAAAGAAGCAAACACCCAAAAGGAGTAGACAGCAGGAAATAGTCAAACTCAGAGCTGGAATCAACCAGGTAGAAACAAAGAGAATGATACAAAGGATCAACAAAACCAAGAGCTGGTTCTTTGAGAAAATCAACAAGATAAATAAACCCCTAGCCAAACTAACTAAAGGGCACAGAGACAGTATCCAAATTAATAAAATCAGAAAGGAAAAGGGAGACATAACAGAAACTGAGGAAATTCAAAAAATCATCAGATCCTACTACAAAAGCCAATACTCAATAAAGCTGGAAAATCTAGATGAAATGTACAATTTTCTAGACAGTTACCACATTCCAAAGTTAAATCAGGATCAGGTAAACTATCTGAGCAATCTTATAACCCCTAAGGAATAGAATTAGTCATCAACCCCTCCCCCCCAACAAAACATGGTGTTAGTACAGAATTCTACCAGACCTTCAAAGTAAGGGCTAATACCAACACTCCTCAAATTATTTCACAAAACAGAAACAGAACAAACATTACCTAATTCATTCTATGAAGCCACAGTTACTCTGATACCTAAACCACAAAGGACCCAACAAAGAAAGAGAACTTCAAATCAATCTCACTTAAGAATATCGATGCAAAAATACTCAATAAAATTCTCACAAGCTGAATCTAAGAACATTTTAAAACTGTCATTCACCACAATCAAGTAAGCTTTATCCCAGAGATGCAGGGATGATTCAATATGTGAAAATCCATCAATGTAATACACTATATAAACAATATCAAGGAAAAAGTCACATGACCATCTCATTAGATGCCAAAAAACCTTTGACAAAATACAACACCCCTTCATTTAAAAATCTTGGAGGGATCAGGAATTCAAGGCATATATCTAAATGTAACAAAAGTAATATATAGCAAACTAACAACCAACATCAAATTAAATGGATAGAAAGTAGAAGCAATCCCACTAAAATCTGGGAGAAGACAAGGTGGCCCACATTCTCTCTATCTATTCAATATAGTACTCAAAGTTCTAGCCAGAGCAATTAGACAACAAAAAGAGATCAAGGAGATACAAATTGGAAGAGAAGATATCAAAGTATCTTTGTTTGCAGATAAAATACTAGTATACATAAATGACTCCCAAAATTCTACCAGAGAATTCTTACAGTTTGTAAACAAGTTCAGCAAAGTGGCAGGATATAAAATTAATTCAAACAAATCAGTAGGCTTCGTTTACACAAATGATAAACAGTTTGAGGAAGAAATTAGGGAAACAACATGCTTCACAATAACCACAAGCAGTATAAATTATGTTGCTGTAATTCTTACCAAGCAAGTGAAAGATCTATATGATAAGAAATTTAAGCCTGGCAGTGGTGGCGCACGCCTTTAATCCCAACACTTGGGAGGCAGAGGCAGGTGGATTTCTGAGTTCGAGGCCAGCCTGGTCTACAGAGTGAGTTCCAGGACAGCCCGGGTTAAACAGAGAAACCCTGTCTTGAAAAACCAAAAAAAAAAAAAAAAAAAAGTAATTTAAATTTCTGAAAACAGAAATTGAAGAAGACTTCAGAAGATGGAAAGATCTCCCATGCTCAAGGTAAGATTAACAGGGGAAGTAGCCATTTTAGCAAAATGAATCTATAGGTTTAATGCAATTCCCATCAAAATTCTAACACAATTCTTCACAGACATGTAAAGAACAATTCTCAACTGTATATGGAAAAAAAAAAAACCCTCAGGATAGCTAAAACAATTCTCAACAATAAAGGAACTTCCATGGGAATCATCATCCCTGACCTTAAATTGCACTGCAAAACAATAGTAATAAAATACTGCATGGTATTGGTACAGAGACAGACAGGTTGATCAATGGAATAATCAATAATCAGTCCCAGAAATAAACCCATTAAACCACAGACGCTTGATCTTTGACAAGGAAGCCAAAACCATAGAGTGGAAAAAAGAAAGCATCTTCAAATGGTACTGGTCTAACTGGTGGTCTGAATGTAGGAGAATGAAAATAGATCCATATTTATCACCCTGCACAAGGCTCAAATTCCCATTGATAAAGGTCCTTAACATAAATCCAGATACACTGAATCTAATAGAAGAGAAAGTGGGAAAGAGCCTTGAACTCATTGATACAGGAGGAAATTTCCTGAACAGAACACCAATGGCTCAGGCTCTAAGATCAACAATGGATAAATGGAACCTCATGAAGCTGATAAGCTTCTATAAGTCAAAAGACACTATCAATAGGACCATTCAGCAATCTATGTATTAGGAAAAAAAAATCTTCACTAACCCTACATCAGATAGAGGGCTAATATCCAAAATATATAAAGAACTTAAGAATTTAGCCTCCAAAAAACAAGTAATCCAATTAAAAATGGGGTACAGAGCTGAACAGAGAATTGAAAACAGAAGAATCTTGAATGACCAAGAAACACTTAAAGAAATGTTCAAAATCCTTAGTCATCAGAGAAATGCAAATCAAAATGACCCTGAGATTTCACCTCACACTAATCATAATGGTTAAGATCAAAAACTCAAGGGGCAGCACATGCTGGTGAGGATATCACATGAGAAGAAAGAGGAACACTCCTCTTTTGCTGGTGGTATGGAAAACTAGTACAACTACTCTAGAAATCAATCTGGCAGTTCCTCAGAAAAGTGGAAATAGTTCTACCTGAAGACCCAGCTGTACAGATCATGTGAATATACCCAAAATATGCCCTACCATATCACAAGGACACATCCTTCACCAAGTTCATAGCAACCCTATTTGTAACAGCCAGAAGCTGGAAACAATCCAGATGTCCCTAAGCTGAAGAGTGGATACAGAAAATGTGGTTCATTTACACAATGGAATACTTTTCAGGTATTATAGAGGAAGACATCATGAATTTTGCAGGGAAATGGATAAAACTATAAAATATTATCATGAGTGTTGTGACTCAGACCCAAAAGGACATACATAGTATGTACTCACTGATTAGTGTATATTAGCCAAAATGTATAGAATACATATGACACAACACACCGACTGTAAGAAGTATAACAAGTAGAAAGGCCTATGTGAGGATGTTTCAGTTCCACTTAGAAGGGGATTAGGAAATAATCCCAGGAGGAAGAGGGAGAGAGGGATCTGCCTGGGAGAAGGATGGGGAGGGAAAAAGGGGAATCAGATTAGGTATGGCTGGGGGAGGGGCAGGGGAGAAGTGAAAGGTCCAAGAGAATGAATCAGATAAGCAGCATTGGGGGTAGGAAGTGGAGGGAACCCTCTAGAAAGTAACAGAGCCCTGGGAGGTGAAATACTCTAAGGATTCAATAAGGGTGACCTTAGCCAATATGCCCAATACTGGGGAGAGGGAACTGGAAGAGCCCACCTCCAGTATATAGACAGGGCCTCAAGAAAAAGGACAGGGTTACTAACCCACAGTCAAAATTTCTGACCCAGAACTGTTCCTTTCTGAAAGAACTTCAGGGACAAAGATTAAGAAGAAGCTGACAGAGTGACAGCCCAATGACCAGCCCTACTTGGGATCCCTCTCATGGGAGGGCACTGAGGCCTGACACTATTACTGATGCTATGATGTGCTTACAGTTGATCAACTGGCTTGGCTGTCCCTAAGAGGCCCCACCAGCAGCTGACTAAGACAGAAGCAGACACTTACACCCAATTATTGAAGTCAAGGACCCCTGTGGTTGAATTAGGGGAAGGATTAAAGAAGCTGAAGGGGAAAACGACTCCATAGGAAGACCAGCAATCTTGACTTACTCAGGCCCAAGGGAGCTCCCAGAAACTGAGCCACCAACCAGAAGCATACATGGGATAGTCTGAGGCCCCTTGCAGAAATATAGCAGAAGTCTGTCTGGTTAGGACTTAGTGGGAAAAGATATGCTTAGTCCTTGAGAGACTTGAGGCCCCAGGGAAAGGGGAGGCCTGATGGTGGGAGTGTACCCTCTCAGGGTCAAGGGGGAGGATGAATGGAATGAGGAACTATGGGAAGAGGTACTGAAAGGTGAGGCAATGACAGGAATGCAAATAGATAAAATAATAAAAATGTGGAAAAAAAGTATGAGGATGACTTATCAAAGTGGGATCATGTAACAATATCAAGAATAGAAAGGAGAGTGAGGAGAAAACATCATATCTAATGTGGACATCAGGCTGTGGAAGAGACCATGTATGATAGAGGGGCCTGAGGATCAAACAGATCTTCAAGCAAGTATCTTTTTTTATTATTATTATATTCTGCATTTATTATTACAGATATCACCTATTGGTTCAGTCTTTAATTCTTTTTTTCTTCTTTCTTTCTTTCTTTCTTTCTTTCTTTCTTTCTTCTTTCTTTCTTTCTTTCTTTCTTCCTTCCTTTCTTTTTTTCTTTCTTTCTTTCTTTCTTCCTTTCTTTCAATCAAATCATTATTTTTACTTATTCACACAGGGGTTATAAACACAAAAAGGCAGGCAAGTATCTTTACGTAAAGATCAAGACTTTTGAAGACTAGCAAAGGAAGATCTGTTTTTCTAATCACTATGAAGAAACTTTATACCACCATCAGGCCTCAATGCTACACTAGCCAAGTCTCAGTAGAAATAAAGGCACCAAAGAAAGAGATGTACATTAAGGAATATGAAAGGGAAAAAAAACTCCTTGTGATTTTTGTGAATAAAGAAAAATCTCACAAACAAGATCACAAACCATGTGTGCTATCAAATATGTATTTTGACTTCCTTATGTCATGTTTGAATTATTTGTGACCATGCTTTTGATCTTATCAGGCTATAAACCTGTACAATGTACCTCAAAAATATCTTTATGGTCTAACTTTAAAAAGAATATGCTTTAGATGAAACAAGAATGTCTAAACACTTTTTGCTTAACATTTAAATCTTACAATGCATTCTTAAGATTCTTGATCTTGAGAAGAATGTGCCCAACTTTGGGAAGATAGAATTGCCATATTTGTAAGCATGTGTATATCTTTCCATATTTGTGAATCTTTATGAAAACACTCTTTAATTGTCTATATGTGCATATATGTGTTCATATTCCTATATGTATACATGCATGTGTGAACATTTATACATTTATGTGTGTGCGTGTGTGTGTGTGTGTGTGTGTGTGTGTGTGTGTGTGTGTGAGAGAGAGAGAGAGAGAGAGAGAGAGAGAGAGAGAGAGAGAGAGAGAGAGAGAATTATTGTGGAAGTCAGAATTGACAACAGATATCTTTGTCAAAAATTCTATACATTGTTTTTCTGTAGCAGGGTCATTGACTATACATGGAGCTTATCAATTTGGGTAGACTGACTAAACATACTAACTAACTTCTCTGATATATCTAATCTTTAGATTATGACATAAACTGTAGGATTCACTTTTTTTTCCCTTTTTAAATTTAATTTTTTTTTTTGCTTATTCACTTTATAACCCGTCCCAGTCACCCCCTCCCACAATCCTTCCCCATCTCTTCTTTTCTGAGTACCCCCTCCTCCTGTATCCCCCACCCTGCCACTTTAAGTCTCTGAGAGGCTAGGTGCTTCCTCTCCTATTGAGGCCAGATGAGGCACCCAGCTAGAAGACCATACTCCATATACAGGCTGCATGTTTTGGGATAGCCCCCACTCCAGATGTTTGAGACCTACATGAAAACCAAGCTGCACATTTACAACATATGTGCAGGGAGGCCTAGGTCCAGCCCATGGAGGTAGATCTGTGTAGACTAGGTATGCTCCACGGTTGGTGATTCAGTCTCTGAGAGCTCCAAGGGTTCAGGTTGGTTTACTCTGTTGATCTTCCTGTGCAGTTCCTATCTCCTTAGGGCCCACAATCCTTCCGCCTATTCTTCTATAAGAGTCCTCAAGCTCCATCCACTGTTTGGCTCTGGATGTCTGTATCTGTCTGAGTCAGCTGCTGGTTAGAGCCTCTCAGAGGACAGCTTGCCCCTGTCTGTTCTCAGGCTGGAGGTTTAGATCCTGGGAGCTCTGGTTGAATCTTTTGATACTCATTCTAAAAAGGACAAAAGCACCCTCACTTTGGTCTTCCTGCTTCTTCTTGAGTTTAATGAGGTTTATGCGTTGCGTCTTAGGTATTGTGTGCTTTTGGGCTAATATCCGCTTATCAGTGAGTGTATACCATGTGTGTTCTTATTAGAATTTAAGGGTAAATCTAACCTAGATTTAGTTTGGATATGTAAATTTGGGGGAACTAAGGAAGATATTGTTTACATTTTCAATATCTAAATCTATAACCATCTGTCTCTGTTCTCTCTCTCACACACACATACAGACATGCCTGCACATACACACACATGCACGCACACACATACTCTCATTTTAACTTTGATAATTAACCCTGTGCTGCTTTCAAAATATAAGAGCCATATTTTAAATGATAGCTGTGACTTATTGTTAGAATAACACAGACGTGGACAATGTTCTCAGACCACACTTTGGCACAACCTCATGACTGGCATTGTTTATGTGACTTTACAATGTATAAACATACTTCTTTTATGTTAGTCCATATATAAGAATTCTGTACATCCAGTCTATTCTTGTCCAAGAGATTTAATAACATCGTCAGTGTCTGAAAGTGTATTTTGTATTTCTGGTAGAATATATTATTATTAACATCAATATCAATTTTCTTTTTTTTTAGGTTTGGTCTAGTATTTTAAATGTTATATTGTAAAGATTTTTTTTCACACTTTAATTTACTATAACATCATAACTTTCATTATCACCACCAAGTTAAAGGTCTAAACATGTGGTATCACATGAGTTCCAAGTTAAATATCTATGACCTCACTGTAACTTATTCATCAAAAAAGTTTCTAAGCCTTAGATATGTGGCAATACAAATACAAAAAGCAATTGAACTTCTCAGTAGAACTTGCAATGAATTTGGTATTTATAAACAGAAAAGAATAACTTGCTGCTAATCTCAATGTTATGTAGTGCAGATTTCCAAGGGTAATGCAAACATGATTTTACCAGAGATTAGAAGAAAATCCTCTTTTAGCTATTCAAATCTCATAAATTATATTCCTACTTATGCTTTCTATCTCTTTAGGAAATAGGAGCTTATTCTAATTTTTGTCCTTAAGTTAGTTCATGGAAGAACTGAATTTACTTATGCCAATTATAAAGCTAGTCAGAACAAAACCTAGAATATAAATCTTAGACATTCCAGAATAATATGCTATAGTGGATAAGTGCAGTGAAATACATAAACTAACAACAATCATCAGATATACTCACTAATGTCTGACTACAGGAAAGAATAGTACGATGTTCATATCAACAATGCTTTACATAGGATGTATGTATGTGCGGATATATTTTAAGACATAGAAATGAAGATATTGCTTTAAGGAATTATGCAAATAAATATAAACTTTCAAGATATGATAGTCAAATCATTATACCATCATGTCCCTCAAAACAGTGGGGTTCACTGGATTTCTGAATTCCATGCAGTTTCATACCAAAAAGGACAAAGCACATATGAAGATACTGAGCATTGCTATCCATCTCTGTGTCCTTGTCCTGCTGTGTAACTCCTGCCACAGTAGCCGTGATAGCAGGATTCTTACCACCAGGCCTTCCCCTTATAAGTGACTGTACTGTGGGCTTATGATCCAAAAAATTTACTTCTTTAAGCTCATTTGTCAGATATTTTACCACAGTATTGAAAAAAATAAAATACACTTTCTTAGCATCTGAAAGCATCATACATCTTTACTGGACTACATCATCACATCATACTAAAATGCTATAAGCCACTAGAAATAGTTAAATAAACCATGTTTTCAGCATAGACATGCTTGTATTATATTCTTGTTCCAGTTTCAAAGTACTTCACAAAATCAAGGTAAGGACGAAGCTGTTGATTTTGGCTTATAGTTTGAGGGACGCTGTCTATTATGACAAGAAGTGTATGGTGGCAGGAACATGAAGTGGCTGGTCACACTGCATCCAGAGTCAGGAAATATAGTCACAACTACTTGTGTTCAGCTCCATTTCTTCTCTTTATCCCATTCAGGACCTCAGTGCATTTAGGGTGGATCTTCCTAAATTTGTGACTTCATCTACAAAATCACTGGCAGATAATCGCAGACGTCCTTCCTGCCAATTGGAGACCTAAGACCAAACATTGCTGTATCAAATGCCAATTTTCTTCTTATTATCTGACTTTTCTGGATAATTGTTACGAGAATTAGATTTATCAAATAGAATTTACTAATCCCCATTTCAATGACATTTACTGTGCTTCTTGTTGGATATTCAAAGATGAGGAATAAATTATCATTTTTTTGGAAAGGACTAACATTCTGACAGGTGGTACAATGTAAACAGATGTCCCAGAAAAGATGCATAAAGGGAGGAAAATATGGACAAGAGAAAAGATAAGAAAGTTAGAGCAAGAAAGAAAGAGAAGTGTTTAACGTTTTGCCTGATAAGGCAGTATTGTCCTTGTGTAAAGTTTTTCATTATGTAACAAACAAATAAATACACATAAATGTTCTGCTTAACAATATTGTTTAACTTGAGAAAATAACTAGGGAGTCATGATTTAAGAACTAAGATTGGTTCATCAGGAAGTTTCTTGGCTTCACCCACAGGCGAGCCTGAGACTATATTTTCTGACTTCACCTAATCATAACTTTTCCCCAGAGTAAACCAGTGGTCTATAAATATCTATCTGTCACACTTTAAATAAACTTTACTAAAATTAGTTATTTTGAGTAGGGAACTGAATTTGCTAAAACAAGTAAAATAACTAAAATTAAAATCAAATGAACAAACTTAGGAGAGTTTAAGGAATGAAAAGCTACAATTTCGAATTTTGATAGAAAAGTTAATTTAATAAAATTAAATAAGTAAAATTAAAATTAAGATTTATTTTTTTTAAGTATGGGGATTTATTCTTTATTTGAACATATTAATTTTTGATTGATCTGTAACCAACCTGGGAACAAAAAATCAACTATATCTGCTTTAGGTATCACATAGTACCTGAAATGGTCTTCTCCTGAAAAATCTGTCCAGTCTTTTCCTCCCATCCTGGTTTTATTGATTCCTAAGCAAGAGACCAATTCTTGGGGAAAAACTATTGTGTCCTTCATTCCAACCTCTTTCTTTCTCTTCTGACTCACTTTTATATTTTTGACTTATTTATTATTTTGTATACAAGAATATAATACACACAAAGAAGATTTTGTCTTTTGACTGGTTTTCCAGTCTAGTCACTTATACTAATGAATAAGAGGTAGTAAATAATTAATTACTAATCAGTAATAGTCAAAAAGTGCAAAACCAAATGATATGGCCTGACCATGAACAATAGATGATACTTTCTTCTTTGGGCATAAGAATATGGTAAACAAGTTATATTTTAAAAATATATCCCAGTTATAAATTTAAATTTTAGGTTTCTTTTCTGTTAGAAAGATGAAATTTAAATTGTCCTATATCATAGGTGACAAAAGAAATTCTCAGGTCCCCACAAATAATAACATAACTTGGAGAGAGGCTTGCTAAGAATGTAATTTATTTATTTGATATTTTAGAAAATAATTGGAGGAAGGAAAGAGATTATGTGATTATATTTTAATTAAAACATTTTAAATTAAGAAAACATCTGCATGTCATTTCCTTTCACAATGATGTGGTTGGTCTTAAAAAACTGAAACATAGAGTTTGCTACAATCCAATAGTCCTGCATTCTGGTATTAAAATGGAAATTCCATGTGTAGTATAGCAATAATTATAGCTGTCATGAGACCCAAGAAACCTGAGTATCTAATAGGTGATGACTGGGTAAGTAAAAGGTGGTATATACACACAATGAAACAAATTGTACTACCTTAAGCCAAATTGTGTTGTTTGTCCCATTGAGATAGAGATGATTTTGAAGTGAAATCAGCCAGGCATAACAAATCAACTTACTACTTGATCTCACTCCTATTTGGAATCTAACACTGCTGACCTAAGGGAAGACAGGAGTAGAATGGTGTTTACATAGACTAAAACAGCACAGAGGAAAAAGGAGTGAGTAAGAATTTATCAACAGGTACTTCAGGCTTACTCTGAATTCACATTATTACCCAGGCTGGTCTAAAAATCACCATTTCTTGTCTTATCAACCCCCAAAGTTAGTAATACAGGAGTGGGCCAGAGGATCCAGTTCTGTGTAAGAGAGTCTGATTTGCTATTGCACAGCAGAGTAGGTGGGCTAGAAACAATGACGATCAACATTCTAAATGCGAAGAAATATATTTTTGAATGTATTTTCATATAAAATCATGATTGAGCAGATATACACATTTATCTAATTTAAACTTTGTTCAATATAGACATGTCCATAGATATAATAGTATAGTTTCCCCAGTTTTGTGTGTTTGCTATATTTAATTTAAATAAACCTACAACATGCTAGGCCATGTCAAAATGCTATTTGCTCCTTACAATTAATGCATTTGGGTGTGGAATTCATTTCTGACTTTGATGAATATGAATGGCTTACATAATTATACATTATGTAGAAATTATGGTTTGTATGCAACCTCTATCACCAAGTCATAAAATATATTATACTTTGCTCTCTGCTCTTTTTATTCCTAAGCCTGTGTTAAGTCAACTGCCATGTCATAAAGACTGCCATCACAGTCTATTTTGGCTTCTATAACAAAATACCAAAGAATGAGAGATTCACAGCCAACAGATTTATTGCTGTTTGGAGTCTCGGATGTTTGAGATCAAGTTCCTGACAGATTTAGCTTCTTTCTCATAGCCATCTGCCATCTTGCTGTATCTCACATGTCAGAAAGGACAGCAGTGGGAAGGCGTCTCCCAGAAATGGTATTTAAAAGGGGGCATATTCTGTTATGAGGACTCTGCCATCATAGTATAACTATGCCAAACGTGCTACCTGTGAGTTAAATCAGGGTGGAGGTGTATTATTCAGCTTCCTACAGGAGCAGAAACAAGAGTATAAGAAATATAGTGTGTGTGTGTGTGTGTGTGTGTGTGTGTGTGTGGAGAGAGAGAGAGAGAGAGAGAGAGAGAGAGAGAGAGAGAGAGAGAGAGAGATTAGATTGTTCTACACACTAAGGGTCTGGGTAGTCCACTAATGGCTTTCTAACCTTTGAAGAAGCTAAGCATCATTGCTGGACCATCCATATCATAGTTAATTCTCCCTCTCAGCAGTTCTTCATTGCCTATAGTTCAATATTGGTGGCTCCATGCTTCAAACTGAGTAGAAGGAGAGAGAAGAAGGAATAAGACTACTTATTCCTTATGCTCCTTCCCATACACCCAGCTGTTCCGGCAACTGAAGAAGGAATTTGGAAGACGTAGTTATCCACCACATTGAGAATCAGACAATTATCATTAAGAGGTGTGTCATGCTGAGAAACTGCAAAAACGCATTCCTAGCTTTAACTCAAATAGATGTGGTTAGAAAGTCTAAATTTCCTTCAAACACTACAGCCTGTGAGCAGAGACCCACCAAGAGTCCATTAACAGCTCAGCTGGCATCAGTATGAATGTGAAGTGAGACTGAAAGTCAAAGATTAATACGCCAGAATACAGAAAACTATGGAACAAATCCCACAGAAACCCAAAACAAAGCCAGTTATTTTTCACTAAATTTTAGGCAAGGGAATATGTTATGATTAATAAATAGTTTGCATTGATTCCCTAATTATCTTGAGTACCTCAACTGGTTATTTTTTATACTTCTACTGCACAGATATATTAGTGAGTATATTGCTCTCATATAATCCCGTTTATGAATCTATATTTATACTAGCAGAAGTTTAATCACTTATTTTTCTTTTACAAACTTACGTGTTCTAATTTGTTATTTAAATGATAGTTAAGGGATTTTTTTTTGTGTGTGCTACTGAAGAAATTTCAAACTTATAAGTTATATTTTGTCATTATTTTGTGATGGAGAAAAGTATCTTTTTCTCATATTTTTCATATGCCAGTTTAGTTTTTGTATTTGCTAGAGAATCAGCCATTCTTAAAACTTGTGAATTTATGTTCAAGCTTACCCCCTAGTAGTTCAAACTGTCACTTGTTTCAAGTCAGTAGTACTAAAAGTCACTCATTGTCTGCAGTTAAATTTCATATGAGGGTGGCTAAGGTAAGGAGAGTGGTCATCTAGGGTGGCCTCTTTGATACCCATGGCACTTTGTGTGTTGCCTTTCCTCAAATGATTAAAACAGTAATTCCAGGTAATCTCTAGCCCCTTTCTAGTGTTAGGGGATAAGAAATCTCAACCTCCATCCCATAGTGAGCACTGACCAATTAGAAGCTAAGGACTTTTATCCTGACTCTTCAAAAATAAAA
Organism: Mastomys natalensis; assembly: GCA_021653895.1. Taxonomy (NCBI): domain Eukaryota; kingdom Metazoa; phylum Chordata; class Mammalia; order Rodentia; family Muridae; genus Mastomys; species Mastomys natalensis. Next base: position 752,701 of record JAJTUV010000461.1, read on the forward strand.
CTCAAATTTAGACACAAATCTACCCTTGCTGGGTGGACTATCTCTCCATTCAAATTGTTTACCTATACATGCTGTAGCACGTGTGGGCATCGGTCCTGTTTTGTTGAATTATGGGTCCTGCATCTGTCCTCTCCCCCCGCCCCCCAAGGGGCTAGGGCCACTGCTCAGAGAAGCAGAGGAGCGGGAAGTTGACTGTGTTCACTTCACTCCTCTGCTGGGCAGACGGTGAGAAGCTACAGGACTCTGCTCTGGGGATGGAGGGAACACAGTCTGAGACTCCATGGGGGCCAGATCTCTTGAATTGTGGTTCTCTGTGCCGATTGGTTCTCAGGCCCTTGTGCTCTCAGGCACTGCTGAGAGGCTACGGAAGGGCTGAGATGAGGGTGTTCGGGCAGAATTGACCCGCATCTAAAGAGGGGTAGGGGGAGAAGCTCTGGATGCATCCGGCAGGGATGAGACTCTTGGTCACAGTGACTCCCTTGGCTGGGTCATGGCTGGCTCCACTTCCTTCCTTGAGGTGGTAGTCTCTGTGGCTGTAACGTAGAGAAGCGGTTGGGCAGGAGATTAGACTCTGTCTCCGTATTATTTTTTTATATCTCTTGTATTCAGTTTGCAACTACTTCATTGAGAATTTTTGTATGTATATTCATGAGGGACACTGGACTATAACTTATATATTTTTGTTGGGTTTATACTTGATTTCACTATTTCAATATTATTTGCTTTGTGAAGGAGCTTATTGTGGTTCTGAATTTTTTTAAACATAACTCAAAAAGTATTGCTTGTTTGAAGGCTCTATAGAATTCTTGTATAAGTATATCTGACACTTGGTATTTTGCTTGTTTGTTTCTTTTCATTTTATTCTGTTTGAATGCTTTTTAAATTTTTTTGATTTGTTGAAAATAAAAATAAAATAAAAAAAAAAAAAAAAAAAAAAGACCTTCTCCACGATTCCCCATGGAAGGTCCCAAAGAAGAGAGACAGTCCATGGTTTTAGGTTATGGTCTTAAACTACTTATTGTATTGGTGGAAAATGGATGAAGCTATACTCCGGTATTCTAACAGGGGGGCCTGAGGTTAAATACCTTTTGCATGGAGGAGGGTCTGGGAAGGAATGCTTAATTGGCTAGGCCCTCTGGCTTTTAAGTATTTCATTAATATGGGGATATATTTTGAGGTTCTGTGTCTTGTAGTCACTCTCTCTACCTGTGGAGGGGCTAGTAGGAGTGTTGTCCTACATGACCATGGCCACATATCTCTCTGTGGGGTCTGTAGCTATGTGAAAGGAGCCAGAGGCCCAGGGGCAAGGCCAAACTCCAACCATCCCTGAGGGTCTCTGGGGTTCAAAGCCTGCTCAACCAAGTACCCAGCAGCCTCTCACAGCCCCACGTATATCCACCCCTTCTTTCCAGAAACTGGCCATATTAATTAAACTTTGCCTTAACTTCATCTGCCTATACCCTGTTCTTGATTACTCTTGACTTACTAACATGCCTTCGTAAAATTCTACAAGTCATGTTTGGAAGGGTTTTTCTCTTTGAACAAGTAGAACTTTCTTGTCTCTTTCCCTTGAATAATCAAGTTTTAATCTAGGTTCCATGACAGTAGCTTTCCTTTCCACTGTGTTAGTACTCTGCTTTATGGCCAAGTTCCTGGCACATTTCACATTCTCTTTCAGGGTTATTTCTTCCCTCCTCTTTTTTTCCAGTGAACGGCATGATGGTCTTGGATACATTCTGACTGTTAATCAGTTTTGTAGTTAACTTGGCATTCAGCATACTGATCTTCACCAAGATTAATTTACAAGACTGTCCTTTGCAAGAACTATTACACTTTACCTCAGTTTTCACTTGATTGTGTTCCAGGAACTATTTAGGACCACAGTATTTGTCAAAGGAAAGTTTAATACATCATTTTGTCAGTTTTTGTTTAATTTTCATAAATATTTGCTTATTTTTAGTTTTGTAAAAGTATTAATACAGATGATATTTAAATCCATGGAACTGGCAGAAATCTGAGAAGACTGGATGGATGAAAAGAGAAATAGAAGAAGACACAAATGAAGTTCTGAAACTTCCTCACTTTACTGGTGTATAGAAAGAGAAGCCACAAATAAAAACAAGAAAGAGGTCTTTGAAGAAATGGAAAAACCAGAGAAGAGCGGCAAAATGAATTTTAAAGGACAAGAAGCTGCAGGAAAGAAGAACAGACAATTGTGTCTAAGATGAGTGGTATATGAGTTAAGATATAAACTGAAAAATAAACATTGGATTTGGTTCAATAAGGATCATGAATGCCCTTTACAGTCGTAGAGTCAGTAATTATTATCAAATATGAATGAGCTGGAAGAATTAAAATAAGTGGGTATCTTTACTCTGCATAAATGCTTCTTGTCAATTTTTTTAGGAAATAGAACAGATTATTCAAGTAAGTGATTGGCAGGGAAATTTAGATGATATACTGTTATAATATGTTGTGGATTTATGTTTCCTTTTAGTTTAGTGTTATCAAATGTGAACTTTCTTCAATGTTAGTTAATTACCTAACTGCCAGTAACACAGTTCTAATACAGAGAGGGGAAATTGTGATATATAGAAAAAAGATTATTCCAAAATAAAAATAAGAGTATTTGGGTCAGGAGAACCGGTGCAGAGGTTGAACATTTATAGAAGGCAGAATTTTTCATCCATTATTTCAGGAAGAAAAGAGAATGTATCACCATTGGAAAAGGAGAGAGGGAGAAGACGGAATTTCTTTGACACATTTAAAATTTTTCTTTTACAACAGAAATTAAGGCTAATGATCTGGCTCAGCAAATAGTTACCTGCTACCAAGCCTGACAACCTGAGTTCAATCTCTGGAAACCACATGTTGGAAGAAGCAAACCAATCTCCCTAATTGTGTTCTCTGACTTCCACTCCTGCACATATATTCACACACACACACACACACACACACACACACACACCTTGTAATTTTATACTCTTGTATCCAATTTCTCATAATTACAGCATTCTGCTTGTAAGGCTTTGTGTCAATGCATTCACCCACATTGTTTCTTCTTAATATGGTTATACAAGTATACTCTTGCATGCATCAGAAAGAATCTCTGTCTGCTTTCTTCCTCCATACCTGAAAGTCAATTCATTAATGAATCTCACTGAATTTATCTCCAAATGATGCTCAGAGAAATATATCTGTTTGGATGGTCTTGTTGAGCTCAAGCTAGCCTTGAATTCACCATGTAGCTGAGGCTGACCTTGATTTCCTAATTCCTTACCCCTTCTGTGTATACCATACACATGATGGAATCATAGTCACTAGCTACCACGTCCCACTTGTGCTCTGAATTTCATCCGTTCTGTTCTAGCTCTCCTTTATGCTGTGGACCTGGTATATCATTTCTTGTACGGATGCTTTCTAATGGATATTTCTCTTCACCTCTCAAACCAAACATCATGTAAGAATCAGATAATCATTTGTAGAAGAATTAAATCAGTTTTTGTCCATTTCTCGTATCTTTAAAATGTGATTTAAATTCCATACTCCAGTTTGCAAAGCTTCTGCCATTTCTTTGGTTAACTCATTTCATGCTTTACTCAATACACTTCAAGACTAATCACCTTCATTGTATATCTGGTCTTGCTTCCAGTCTTTATGAAGACTTTATTTACTCTGTCTTAGAATTTCCTTTTCCCTTTTGTTTTATTTTATTTTTTTCATTTTCAAGTACTTCATTGGGAATTCTTGTGTATTTGTTACAAAGAAAATTTGTTTCATTGATATTAAAAGAAAATACAAAACATGAGTATAATAGGATTTATTCTTTAAAAAAAAAATCAGCAGGATTTAGAAACTCTTAAACTAATCAAATGAAAGAAAATACTCCAAAATCAACGATATTAAATCTTTAAAAAGTTATAATAGATACTTCTGAATTCCATGTCATCATTGGACAATATTTTTAAAAGTTTAATATTTTAAAGATTTTTTTAAATTTTATACAATTAAAATTGATAAAATGTTTCATAACAAAATTTACATTGGACAAGAAATATAGAATATGGCTCCAAACTCTGTTCTTACGTATTTGATATTTTTCTTTTATATACTTATGATTACATACAAAATATTATTTAATATCCTTTGCTTGCCTTTGGATATCTTTTTAAAAATTTTTATTGGATATTTTCAATTTTACATTTCAAATGTTATCCACTTTCCTGGTTCCCCACCCCCCAAAACTCCCTATCCCATCACCTGCTTCTATGAGGGTGTCCCCCCAACCCCCGACTCCTGCCTCCCTGCCGTCGAATTCCCCTACACTGGGACATTGAGCTTTCACAGAACCAAGAGCCTCTCCTTCCACTGATGCCTGACAAGGCCAGAGCTGGAAAGAACCCAAATATCCTTCAACAGAGGAATGGATACAGAAAATGGAGTACTACTCAGCCATTAAAAATAATGAATTCATGAAATTCTTAGGCAAATGGATGAAGCTAGAAAATATCATCCTGAGTGAGGCAACCCAATCACAAAAGAACACACATGGTATGCATTCACTAAGTGGATTATTAACCCAAATGCTCGAAATACCCAAGACCTTTTGCTGGTTCTTAATGGTAATACACACTACTCTTAAAATGCCCAATAATCCAGTAACTATTGAATAATTTCATTTTCAGTATTTATATGGTACTTATTACTGCACATGTATTTATTATTCTGTTTGTATAATATTTTGTTTACATTTCAATAAGAAATATAGCAATACTGAGACAAAGTAGGTGGTATGTGTTTATTGAATAAGTCAAAGGATCATAAATGGGAACTTTCTGTGATTTAGATGACTAGTTGATCCAGGTAAATTACTGATTACAATCAGTATACATTAATGGTACAAGATTTCCACAGAGTGTCTCTTTCCTTGAAAAATTTTCAGCTTCTAAGAATCAAGGTAGTAAGTTCACTGAGTTAGTATTCTAAGTCTGCCAAAACAATTTTATTTAATGACCTACACTGATTGTTAAAATTATTTAATTAATTTTCACATATCAAAATATAATTTTATCTGTTATTGAAAAAGCAAAGTTAAAATACAATATAATTTGAAGTTCCAAATACTCAGGCTATTCCCAGAATGCTTGTTAATTTGTTTTTTTCTGATTCCTACAATTGGGGTACAATCTTTTAGTTACTATGCCAGCATCCTTCCTGTGTGTTTTCTGCTATGCTACCTGCTATGACTGACGTGAATTGGTCCTTTGAAACCATCAGACTCAAGTTAAATACTTTCTTTTATAAGTTTCTGTGATCATGATGTTTTGTCATGGCAACAAAAAAAGTAAATGAGATACTACCTCTATCATTTATTTATCTATCTCTTATTTATTACATGATTTTTGTTCATTTGATGATGACTTGTTGGAATCTTTGTTCATAATGTAAAATTGATATGTAAACTCAAATTACTTATATAAATTGAAATCAATAAAAAATCATTGAGATGAAAACAAATGACATCCATTTACAACTACATTAGGGCACAGGTTAGAAATGTCGAATAATAAGTTTCAAGAGGTTGTACCAGGAGACTGGAGCTTTGTAATAGGTTGAAAACAGGCACATTCAAGAACAAGAACAATGTCTAGAAGCAGGTGATGATGTCAGGTAACTGAAACAAAGGAAATGAATCATTTTTACTTCAACATATGATAATATGTACTTTCAATATTTACATTCTTTTAAAGTAGAGTGATAGTTTTGAAAACATGAGGTCAGATTCTATACAGCTGTTTTCACTGTGCTGTTACTATTCTTTCAGTATGTGATTGATTCAGGCAGAAATTATAATTACATACGAAGCCCATTGATAGGCTACTTGAGTACAAAATGAATTATAAAACATCTAGATTCTGCTCTTCATAAATGTAGTCTTCTCGTAGTAAATATGTTTTAAAGAACAATTTTAATTAGAAAACAGAAAAAACAGTCAAAGCTTTGAAAAAATTACATGACTCAAATTAAAGAGAAAATAATGCTGTGGGCTAATAACATGTGATAAATCATAGAATATCTATCACCATGGTGCTTTCTTGCTTTAAATCTATTTGCTTTGTGCTTTGAATGACTAATTTTTAATGTGTTATATCTTCAAAACTGTTCAGTATGACAATATTTTAAATATTTAAGTATTTTAAATAGCATGTTTTTGACAAATTAATGCTCTAGCGTGTAAGAAATTTTCAAATACAGTTTAAAATAAAATATAATTATATTACTTTCTACTTTTTCTTTCCTTCCTTAGTCCCTCTAATTTCCCCTTAAATTAATAGCTTCCTTCTTTTCTGTGATTATCATTACACACACACATACCAATGTACCACATACCCACAACACACATACGTACAACACACATACACACACATATATTAAATAATATGTAAATACAACCTGATGTGTCTGCCTTTTTTTTGTATGTATATAGTTTATAGTTTTAGGTTTGACCATCTTGAATGGAATAAGGGATTTAAGAGCTGACACATGGGAAACACTAATTTTCCCTCTCTCAGCAGTCATTAGTTACCCATTGTTCTTTGTTAAGGGGTGTGACCCACTGAGAATTTCCTTTTTGCATACTCACATGCTTGTTGATATTGCCATTATCAGGTCTTATTATGCAGCCAATTCTAGGATAGATGGTTTCACAAAAGACTTTCTGGCATTCTCGCTCTTTCAGCATCCTCTTCTGAAACGGTGCCTCAGCTATAGGTGCAGAAACTGTCCTGTAGATGTTTCCCTTGTGCCTTGTTTTCTAAGGATTCTCTTACCTCTGCAATGTGTCCAGTGGTGTTTTCTGTAGTGGTTTCCATTTGATTTATAGAGACACTGTTTTGATGAGTGTAGTAGCTATGCTTATTCATGGGCATAAAGACAACATTTAGAATGTGGTAAGTAATTATGCTGGTCTGGCAAAGTGGGAGTAGTAGATTCTTTTCTAAAGTGCATGATTTCACTAACCCAAGAAGTTACCTACGTTTCTAACACCAGATATAATTAGTCTCCTATGGAGTGGGTCTTAAGTCCAATTAGACAGCTTTTGGTTACCACTAATAAGTGAGTGGCACCTCTTGTACCTTCATTGATATCTTGCCATTTTGTATATTGTTATACATTATATGTGCTTAGATTCTTTTATAATTATTAAATAGAACATTAACCATTACTGTCAATCACATCATTGTAGCTGACCATTTCGACAGATGATTAGGCCTCTGAACTGCTTCCCCCATTGGTAGCTTGCATAGGACCTCTGGTACAGAAAACTAGTCCACATAAAGGAAGTTCTCAGGTTACATTCAGCTCTTATCATCGAAGTCCTATGTTCTAAATGTGAAGTTTTACTGGCAACCAAGATTTATCTTCTGAAAGGCAACTAAGGGTAACAGCAATAGCTTATATTATTTCAGGAGTCACTTGGAATATCTTCAACATCTACTTTTTTTAAATCTTCAGAACATAAGAATGCATCTCATTCATAAATCTAGCAAAGAAAAAAGAGAGACATTCATATCCAGAGAACAGCGGCACTTGGTAAATGAGTAAGAATTAGATCAGCCCTGAGTTATCTTCATCACTTTGGTGAAGTAGTTCTGAGACACTGGATGGGAGATAAATGAAGTTAAGAAAAGCATTTCAATGACAAAGACTCCATATCTTGGGGACTGAGAGTGGGAGAAAGTTAAGAGCCACATTGCATGCATGTGTTCATAATAAATATAAGAAATATTAATGATATAATTATCACCTATGTTATAAATATTTAAAATGCATAACTAGAGCAAATTCTTTCTAAAGTGATGACAAAAATTGGGGAACACAAGAATATAAAATCTTAAACAAGTAATATTGAGAAAATAAAATATTATCATGGTTAAATCTAGTAACTAGGTGCTTAATTAGTATTATGCTTTAAAATTTTTAGACTCTCTTTCTCTGCATAATGTCTGGTCATGGGTTTCTGCACCATTCCTATCTGCTAGCAGAGAAAGCCTCTCGGATGATGACTGGACAGGCGCTGATCTATGAGTATAATAGAATATTGTTAGAAATAATTTCAGTGATTTTTTTCAGTTGTGTTTGGTTCTACCCTATGTCTCTGGGCTATCCAGTCTGGTTTCTGACCATGTAGGCAGTGTCTGGCTATGGGCTCCTTCTTATGAAGTAGGTAATTTCAACTAACTAGACCACCCAGAGCTCTCAGGGATTAAACCACCAACCAAAGAGTATACATGGAGGGAGCCAGGACTCCAGATACATATGTAGCAAAGGAAGGCCTTATCTGACATCAATGGGAGGGGAAGGAGGCTTGATGCCCCAGTGTAGGGGGATGCTAGAGAAGTGAGGTGGGAGTAGGTGAATGGGTGGAAGAGCACTCTCATAGAGGCAAAAGGGTGGAGCATAAGGGGGATGAGATGGGTGTTTTTTTTGGAGGGGTAACTGGGAAGGGGGATATCATCTGAAATGTAAATGAATAAAATGATTAATAAAAAAATAAAGAAGAAATAAGATAAAATAAAGTTAAACCAGACATTGGTTGTTTAGCTTGGTGTTTTTTGGGAAGCCTTGACAATGGGAGTAGATGTGTCTCTGACTCTTCTACCTGATCTTTGGGTTTTCTTTTTCCTTTAATTAATTAATTAATTTACATCTGAAATGCTGCTCTCCCTCCTGGTCCCTCCTTCACAGAGTCCTTCCCTCAACCTCCCTTCCCAGTTGTCCTTTGAGAGGGTGGCCCCCACACCCCTTTGCCAGTATTGGTATTCCTTACCCTGACACATCAAGTCTTTGGCAGATTAGGTTCATCCTCTCCTGCTGAAGCCAGACAAGGCAGCCATGAAGACTCTGATAGAAGACCCAAAGAAGTTAAACAAGAAGGAAGGTCCAAGAAAGGAGACTTGAATCATACTTAGAAGGGGAAACAAAATAATCATAGGAGACAGATGGATGGAGGGAACTGGGTAAATTACATTTTCTTACTCTGTATGTGGTATGTGTATGAGTGGTTAATGCAATTGAGGGTCTGTAAGCGGAGGCCAGAGCAGGATATGTAGGAATCATTTGTCATTGTCTACCTTATTATAATGAGAAAGGATGAAATAGAAACTTAAATGTTCTTTTGAAAGTTGGGTGGATGTTGTTTTGCTGGGGCGAACACATGAAGGAATGTTTTATTAAAGTGGGCACAGGTGTGAAAGGCTTAGGCAGACTCGTGAAGGAATGTTTCACTGAAGCAGACACAGGAAAAAGGATGTTCTGCTCAATCAAGCATGTGAAAGGACATGTGATGAAGGATTCTTCACTAACGGCACACATATATTGGTCCGCCATACACTGCATAGTTGAGCTGCATTTGTTGGGATTCCATGGAGAGAAACTCACCAAAAACCTTTTTATTTTTTAAAGTTTTCCAAGACAGTGTTTCTCTGTGTATTCCTGGCCATCCTGGAACTCACTCTGTAGACCAGGCTGGCCTCCAACTCAGAAATCCGCCTGCCTCTGCCTCCCAAGTGCTGGGATTAAAGGAGTGCGCCACCACTGCCCAGCACCAAAAAACGTCTGTTGGTGTACTGCAGTTTCTGGTGCCTCTGAGGAATCAGGCTGATTGGCAGAGTGATGTCAGCTGAGAAAGGCACGCGTAAGACATGCGGAGGACACATGAGGTTTTGAGAGTGTATAGGTAGCCTCGATGGGCAGTGACAGGGGCTGAGCTAGGCTTGCTTATAGAGCTAACCTTGTAATGCTTGTGGATTTCATTGATCACCGCTTCAATGAGAGAGGTATAGACAATAACTTCTCCTGGTGTTCCTCTAGGTCCTTCCTTCTTAATGTAAGAGAGCAATCAGACCACTGAAAGCATGTGGAGCCCCCATAGATGAATGATTAAGGGAATCACCTGATATTGGTTTTCAGGTATATAATGCCAACATCATAGGGCAAATCATAGCTAGAAATATCAGAAATCAAAATGCTTGATGTTTTAATTATGGTGAATTCCGTTATTTCCAAAGAAAATGTAAGGCTAAAAGATCTCAAAATAACAGGTACATTGACTTGAGAATCTGGTAATCATAGGAAGGAACAATCAGGTTCCTGGTCACTATTAGTCACAAAGGCTTCCAGGATATTGTAGCCACTGTGGAAATGGCAAATATGGTCACAGACTGTACTTCTAAGAGAGATATTAGAGGTAAACTCTTGCCATAGGGGAATGAACAGAGGGGTCTGTCACCTCAAGCCATTTTTCTTTGGTCAGTCTGGAGGTATAAAACAGATAAGGAAATCAAAATTATTTATTTCTGATCTTATACATGCTACAGAAGGAAGTGAAGCTTTGGATCTGGTTACAGGTACCTGTCTTACATTATCCTCAAAAGTTGAATGTTACAAGTTAACCACTGGTGTGTATGGTCCCTTACCTTCAGGGTCAGTGGTAATAATCTTAGGAAGAAGTAGATTAACTTCACAAGGATTAATTGTGCATCCAGGTATAATAGATGGAGATAGCAAGGAAGAAATAAAAATTATGACATATGTGAAAAAGGAGATGCAAATTGGTGCAGGGGATAGAATTGCTCAACTTTTTTTTTTTTTTTTTTTTTTACATCAAGTTCGGTAGAAAGGACAGGAACTTTTGGGTACACTGGAAAATGTGTATTCTGGCAAACAGTGGTTAATGAGCAGAGACCCAAATTAATGGTACAAATGATTGGTGTTGACATAGAAGGTTTGGTGGATACAGGAGTAGATGTTAGTATACTTTCTCAAGAAGTCTTGGAATCCAGATTGGCTGCTTCAGAAGGTTTACACACACTTTATAGAAATGGGTAAGTTATAACAAATAGGACACAATAGTGTCCAGTGGATTACCTGTGTGGGACCAGAAGGGGAAATAGGTATGTGCCTGACATACCCATAAACTTTGGGGATGGGATGGAATCTTTTACAACAATAGGGTACTCAAATTAATATTCCTGCAATTCCAGGGAAATCAAATGAAGAGGTGATATTGTAGATGTTCCTGGGGAATGCATTGATATAGATGATAATGAACAATCACAAGCTGTGCCTTTGGTCAAAAAACAGGACATCACAGTAGGGACCAATAGCAAACTTTTAACGATTTTCAAAAATTAATGGGAGATTAATGGCTGAGGCCTACAATTAGATTAAGTACATATGAGTTAAGTAATTTGTTTCAAACATTACAAGGTGATTCAAATTTAAAAAGTTTAAGATGTCCAAAAGTTGAAGCAAACAAAAAAAAGGAGTTAACTTTTGTAGTACCAAGACTGCAAGAGGCATATGTGGATAGAATTGATCATAACCTTGATTATATTTTGGTCATTTTACCTTCAACTCATTTTCCTACTGGGCTAACTATGCAAAGGGAAGACAGTATTATAGAATGGATATTCTTATTCTTAGCTCATAAACAAAGTAAAAGATTAAAGACATATATAGAAAATATTTCTGAATTAATTATAAAAGGTAGAATAAGACTATGCCAGTTGTCAGGAACAGATCTAGCTGAAATTGTGGTACTTCTTACAAATACTCAGAGTATGTCATTATGGGTGATTAATGAGATTAGCAAAAAGCTTCTTGGGTAAAATTAATAACTTATATCCAAAAAGCAAATAAATACAGTTTATCAAAAGAACTAATTGGATTCTTCCATGTATAGTAAAGAGAACACCAATTCTAGACACACCAACATTTTCTACTGATGCTAACAAGATGGGATGGCATGTAATTAGATAAAATAAGCAAGGTGGTCAAAGTCCATAAACATCGGTTCAAAATTAAGAATTGTATGGTATTCTTATGGTATTATTAGATTATTCGGAACCTCTTAAGATAATTACTGATTATTTATATGCAGACAAAGTTTTTGCATATAGAGACTGCTGAATTTGTACCTGATAACTTGGAATTAACTTCAATATTTATAAAATTACAACAGTCATCAAAAGTAGAAATTTTCCATTATATCATATTTGGTCTCATACAGATTTGTCTTGTCCATTAGCTCATGGAAATGAGGAAATTGACCAATTACTAATAGGAAATGTGTCAGAAGGCTCAAATTTTTACAAGAAACATCATGTTAATGAAAAATGCTTAAAGAAAAAAATTTCCATCACTTAGCAACAAGCCAAATTAAAAAAAAAAAAAAAGTCCTACATGTTTGCTATACAACCAAACTCCATTACCTAATGGTAATAAGCCCTAGGGCACCAGAAAAATGACACCTGGCAGATGGATGGTTTCCATTTTGCAGAATTTGGAAAACAAAGGTATATACACCATTCCATACACATACTAAGGATTTCAATGGGCAACTGCTTTAAGTTCTAAAAAGATTGATTGTGTAATTACACATTTATTGAAAATAATGGCAATTATGGGGTACATGCACAAATTAAAACTGAGAATGCTCATATGTATTAAATAAGATGAAGTAATTTTTTGTATATTATAATATGAAGCATGTTACTGGTGTACCACACAATTCCACAGGACAAATAATTATAGAAAGAGCCATTGATACCTTAAAAGAGATGCTTATTAAACAAAAAAGGAGAATAAAAACCCCTAGTGACATACTACATAATGCTTTGTTAACTCTCAATTTTCTTTATTTTTCTTTTTTTATTGGATATTTTATTATTAACATTTCAGATGTCATCCCTTTTCCCCATTTACCCTCTCTAGAACCCCCTATCCCATTTCCCCTCCTCCTTTTTGCTTTTATACCATCTTAATTACATGCATATATTAAGGTCAGTTCTAGGTTGAGGGTCCACCAATATAGTAGATGCAAATAGTCAAGGAACAAGCAAGACATAAATCTAAATTTTAGGTTCTCAATTTTCTTAATGTTGGTAGAAAAAGAACAACAACAGCTGAGAGAAACTGGGTCAAGAAAACTGAGGAAGTAGGCCAACCAATATTCTATAAAGATGAGTTGACATTAGAATGGAAACCTACAATAGTCTTCAGATGGGGACATGGTTATTCTTATGTATCTACAGGGGATGAAAAAAAATGGATACCAACAGAACTTACAAAGATTAGATTGGACCAACAAAACTTATAAAAATAGGATCTGACCAAAGAAAATCTCTTATCACTGGAGACATGGATGTCTTCAAAAAACAAATAGCCCGAATAATTCACAGACTGTCTCAATTACTTATTTCTCAAACAAAACAAAACAAACAAACAAACAAACAAAAAAACAAAAGAAAACCTGCATGCAAATCAACTTCAGAAGGGCTAGCCCAAGTGATCCATCACAAAATGGTGGACAATACAGACTGGACAGACAATATAGAGACTGGATAAACCCAGAGATTAGGCAATAAATGCTGCAGCTAGCTTTCCTCGGACTACAGTTTTTTTTCCTTCCTGCCTAAATAACAGATAATACATAGACTGGAAAAACCCAGAGAATTGGCAATAAATGTTACAGCTACATTAACACATTAAGTTAAGTCAAATTTAAATAGACTATGAGAGCTAATGTAAGCAGTCAATACTTTCTTGATTCAGCTATGATATACAGGTTTTTCATGTAATATGTTGACAGTCCAATCCCCTCTTCCACCTGTCAATTGCTCCATATAAGTATTCTCCATTTATGTTCATTAATATCATTGATCTTAATGTCAATGGTGAGACCAGTAGCTCTTCCCATTCTTGTGTCTATAACCAGCTTGTTACTCAAAAGGCTCTTGCTATTTCTGGCAGAACATGAATTATGCCTAGATATATTGGAACTACTCTGAGAAGTTTTATTCTGGCTCTTTGTGGCTTATCAATAACTGCTAAGGGAAATGTTTGTATTTACCTAAGGCTCTAGGCAGATATCACAGTCAAAATAAAATAGTTCCCATAAGGCTAGGCTCAGCTTAATTTCCATATCTAAATTCAACATCTTCCTATTCACACATACTGAAATTGTCAGTGACCTTAGATGTGATAGTGTAAATGAAATTGGTAGAAATTAATCACAATGAGCCTCAGAAATGAGCATTATAATCTCTCTCTCTCTCTCTCTCTCTCTCTCTCTCTCTCTCTCTCTCCTCTCTCTCTCTCTCCTTTCTCCATAAATGAGGATAATCAGGAATGCTATGGGATGATCAGTGTATAGTTAGACTGTGGTCTTTCTCCTTTAACACAATGTAGGTATTACAGCCAGTTAATTTTATTAATCATAATTTTCTAAAAACAAAACAGAAACAACAACAATGAAAACAAAAACAAAACAAAACTGAAAAATTAGCCTCTACTCTGAAGAAAATTGAGATGGGGTATGAAACATGTAGATAATATTTAAGACCTTCTAATAGAAAGTGTCCATGCAGTTGAAGGTTGGAGAGCACCTAACTCTGTGATTGTGACATTTAGACACTGGTTACTTCCACTTGATCTTGTCACATTTAAGGGTGGTGATCAGAGGTGAAATGCCCCATTATTTGTTCTTAGGGTATCATGTTATTATTATTTTGAGAATGGCTAACTCTAACCACCTGAATGTTTGTTCAATTTAATGATTCCTGGTGAAGAACTTGCTGTCCCTTGGTTAAAGTGCCCCACATTGGAATATATTAATGAAAATAGAATGCTGGATTCTGGACAGTAAAAAATACAGGGGAACAAATATTCACTGTGAACTGAGCAATGGTAGCAGACTAACTTAGATTTAAAGGCTGGTGGAGAAAAAGAGAACTTCACGTTATCTGCAAGTCAGAAAGCACTTGACATCTTCCTTGATTTAATGACTTTTAAACAAAATAAATGGCCTTTATACTATTGAGGAACTTTGTGATTATACTTCAGCCTAAATAACTTGGAATGAGCTTTTATCATGATTGTAACTGCACCTGCAAAGTCTCTTTGCCATTTCAGCTAACATTCCCAGGCACATTAAGTTGTGGGCATCTTTAGGGAAACATTTGGAGTATTAGGCAAACTAAGTTTTAGAGCATGAAATGCCTTCTCTAGAATGGCAATACTGTGGTCTAATAGATGCCACTTATTCCCAAGGTTATTGTCTTTACTATGGCAAATTGAGCTGTGTAAAATGTGAAGACACTTTAGTGAGTGGGTAAATGCCTTCAAATCCTGAAATAAAAGGTTTGAGAATTAATTTTGTTTTGCTGAGTGTTTTAGCTAGTAAATCATTTTGGTCTCATGCTGGACATCTCTTAGTAAGCTTGACAGAAAATAATAAAATAATCTAGTAACTTTAAGCAAAGAGCAACTTTGTTGAAATACTTGCTTTTGTGATATGAAAAAGATAGCTTCAGGAAGAATTGCAGTTGAAGCATGTGGTTAGCTGTAATAAACAATAAATAAATGTTTGTACATTTTTCAAACTCATACACTGGATGATTTTCCTGTTTTGTCATCTTACATTTACTCATTATTCATTCAAAATCACCTTCACACAGTACAGACATTTTTAGCTTTGAAGTAAGTTAGCTCTAACCTTTCCCCTTTTTATTAGCTTGCAGCTGGTATTTACCAGATATAGTAGTCTACAATTGCATTCCCTTTGTTGTCTATGGCTCGCTATGTCAAGTACTTGCCCTGGTGTAAGCAAATTATCTGTCCAAGTTCTCAAAGGTTAAAATGAAGATTTCAGTTTTCATTGACAGCTTGAGTTAGTGCCTGGAAGTTCTAGGGAAAGAATCTGTGACCTATAACCATGTATATTTTGGCTGGTGGCAGAATTCAGTTACTTGAAGCTGTAGGACTCAAGGCCTTACTTCCTTGCTGCCCGTCAGTTTATGCTGCTTGTACTAAAGACTACTCATGTTTTTTGTCACATGGCCATTCCAACTTGTAATTTGCAGTGGTTAACCTCCTGGACTAAATTCCTCTCATGTTTTCAATGTCTCTCTTCATTCTTCTACACAAAATAATCACAGGCTGAGGATGGGTATCTATCTCAAAGACAGACTTATTTAGCTTAGGCTGGTAACCAGTTCACCTTATCAAATAATCAAATAATCAAACAATCAAAGTTACAGTACCCATATTAGCAGTGCCTACTAGACTGTTTACAGGTGAGGCAGTTATTTGTTAAGGCTTCACTGATAGTTTATCATTGTGTAGATTAAAGTAAGGATTTTATGCAGGAATGAAAGAATAAATGCCTCCACAAGCCCCATAGATATGGAAGCTTTTGTTGTCTATCAAGAAGGCATGAAAAGGATAGTTATTAAAAATAAGAAAGAAAAGAGAAAACATTCAATTCCATAATAAAGCTTTTCTTTTTATGTTGTTTCTTTCTATTGAAATTGTTAGGATGAGTGAGACATTAAATAGACAGAGAAATAAATGCCCACCCAAAGCACAGGAAGGTCATAGTAATTTAGTTTTTCTGTTATAAGGGAAAAGAAGTGTTCTTCCTTGGCATAAATGCAATAATGGACTACTGGGCTAAGTGGAACTTAAAAAATACAGACTGTGAAGAATGCATTTAACCAGCCTCACTCATGTATTCCCTGAAGAAAGAAACATTCATGTTAATTAGAAAAACTCAATGTGTACTGATATGAATTTGAACAATTTTAATTCAGATAGTCCCTGAAAATTAAAGTGGATGCTTCTCCTTTGATCTCTGTGCTCCTTGAACAATTATGAGCACAATTCTGAGTGCTCTTCAGGCTGCTCGGGCTAAGGAGACTTAGTTTATTAAGTATCCATAATGCCAATGCATACAGTGGAGCCAACAACCTGTGAGACCTGATTTTTTAAAAAGCATATTGTCTCATTATTTCTAATTCTACACCAATTTCTAACTCAAAGTGTTACATTGTTAATTCTTTCCAAATGATTAAAATATCAGTCATTGAGAAAGAAAAGGATTAGAATTTAGTTCATTGAAGCAAAATAGTCGTAAGTGTCTTTGAGGAATCAAATAATGGAAGTTTATTATCTCCCCACTTTCAGTGTTAAATAACTTATAAATATATAGGTAAAGCAGTGAGCAGATGTTTAATCTTGTTTCAATTTATCATAATCCAATCAACTTTCAAAACCTATAATAATTCTAAATTCTGCTTAATAATATAAAAAGAATACAAATGAAGATGAAGATTGGCACAAATTAGCTATTGTTTTCTTCTAAATATAGCTTTGATGTTTATAACTATATTCACACACATACATACACTTGTGTGTGTTGTTTAATAATTATGTCAATTCTAAAATATAAAGTACATGAAAATTTTCTTTTTATGGAATTTTTTTTAACTAAAATATTAGTTTTTCCTCCTACTCCTCCCTTATAGCATCTTTGTTTTCTCTCATATTCAGGTCCTCTTTCTAATATATATATGTGTGTGTGTACATACATTTTATATATATATATATATATATATATATATATATATATATATATAAAATGTATATTCAGTCTTGAAATCATAATTATATAAGTAACATTGTAGGTACAAAACAGATTGAATTTATATATTTCCTTAAAAATCTAAAGTTACTCATGCTGAAACTAACTAATTTTTTGACCCCACCCAGAATCCTATTTACAAAGAAAAAGGCTGTTCTAAAACATGGAGGTTCCAGTGGAAACAGAACAGCTTATATCTATCTGGATCAGAAATCCCTGAGAACTTAGTAATAGGACTATTTATTTGTCAAATGTGAATAACTGATGTAGTCTGAGTGTGAACTAGTTTGAATATGAGAAACTCAGGTATAGTTCTTTTCTGAGATATCTTGCCGTAGCTCTTTCCTTCTTATCCATACCCTAACCATGTTCCAGATTCTCACAGATAAGTTCTTAGAAAGTTAACTCTTTATGCCTCATCAAAAACAGAGTCAGGATAAAATGGTGCAATTACCAATAACTATGATAAGACATATGTTAAAGACAATAATCCATGTTCAAATGGAGCAAATGTGCATCTAGACCTTCATGTGGGTCCTGAACAACTTCATGTGGGATAGCTGGGGCTATCCCAAAAGCTGTTGCCTGTATGTGGGAAATGCTCTACTATCTAGGCTACCTTGTCTGGCCTCAGTAGAAGTGGAAGCACCCAGCCTCACAGAGACTGGAAGAGACAGGGCGTGGGGCTACCCTGCTAGGGGGACCTCCACCCTCTCAGAAGGGAAGGGGAGGAGGAGGGAGCAAGGATTGAGGAAGGGGTGACCAGGAGTGGAAGGGTGAGCAGGATGTAACGTGAATAAGTAAAAATATATTAAATAAAAAAAATGAACATCAAATACAAAATGTAGTTAGCATTTCTAAAATGAAGAAAACAAATTTAGAAATAAGGACTCTGTGAGGGATACTGGACTATAACTTATATATTTTTGTTGGGTTTACACTTGATTTCACTATTTCAATAATATTTGCTTTGTGAAGGAGCTTATTGTAGTTCTGAATTTTTTTAAACATAACTCAAAAAGTATTGCTTGTTTGAAGGCTCTATAGAATTTTTGTATAAGTATATCTGACCCTTGATATTCTGCTTGTTTGTTTCTTTTCATTTTATTCTGTTTGAATGCTTTTTAAATTTTTTTGATTTGCTGAAAATAAAAAAAAAATAATAAAAAAAAAGAATTCCTTAGGGAAAAAAATTATGTACAAATTCATACATATATTCCAATAAAAATTTTATCACTGTTTTCATAGGAAAAAAAAAAAAAAGAACCAGTGAGTTAATATGGGAAAACAATTAATTCCCAGTCAGAGTTGGTAAAGATGTGACACGGTCAGTAAAGTGCTATCAGCTAAACATGATTACCCAAGTTTGTATCCTTGGCATGCAGGTAAAAAGCTTGGTATGGTGAATTTGTCTGTAGCCTTAGTACTTATAGGCAGAGACTGGTGGCTAGTTAATCAGCCCAGTCTACTAGGTTAATTCCAATGAAAGAACCTTTTTTTTTTTAAAAAACAAAACAAAACAAAACAAAACAAAACAAAAAAAAACCCTGTTTGTCAGTGCTGTCCAAGAGACTCCAAAACATATAGCCTACTGCTATTGTGTTTGGATGCCACTCAAAGGGGAAAGGTAAGTTCTTATTGCTGAAGACACAATATACTTCAGACACAAGACTGACTGGGAGGTCCCTGAGCTGGAACTGACCTGAGTGTCTTGTCTCTGAGGACAAGCTTCTATGACACTGGAAGGCATTATGAAAGCTTCTAAAGGAGAGAGAGAAAGAGAAAAAAACAGTCCTAACTAGCTATGATGTCTATGAAAAACAATACCAGCAACCAGCAACCAGCATGACAAGATAAACCTAAAGGTGATATATGTGTGTGTATATGTGTATGTGTGTGTGTGTCTGTGTGTGTGTGTGTGTGTGTGTGTGTGGGGTGGTATGTGTGTGTGTGTGCACGAGTACATATGTGCAGAATTTATACCTTTACCAAATATATTAACTGAGATGGAAACATTTGAGATTGTGCCATTGATTCCAAGAAAACAATGTACCAAATCATTCAAACCCTTCAGAGGGGTCAGGTTTCTGGATTCAGCAGGACACATCTCAAGGTATAGATAGCAGTAGGCACATCTCAAGGTATAGATAGCAGTAGGCATATCTCAGGGCATTCCTCAGGAGACCTAACTTCTAATTGGATTTAAGACCTGCTCAACAAAAGTCTCCTAGTGGAAACCTGGGTAGTGGCAACTACCCAGAGCTAGTAAAGTCATGGACATTGAAGGGGAATCTACAACCACCCCTTTACTAAACCAGCCCAATCCCTAACTACATTCAAATATTTGTCTTTATACATGAAGGTACATGTGGTCCTCAACCCTTATCAAAGACATTTCCATTTGTAGCTCATGAAGACCATTACAGAAACCCATAAATGATCAAAATATATAGTTGTGGATACCAGTCCCAACTGAAACATCTAGAACAGCATTACTTTTAATAAACAGCATTATTCTTTGGAATCTGTAAAGTTGGCAATCTCTCAGAGTTGATCACATCAAGGCCTTGTTACTTGTTCTAATCCAGACACATGATCTCATAGAGTTCACATGATTAGGCCACATTATATTTTTTGTTTTGTTTTTGGAGACAAGGTTTCTCTGTGTAGCCCTGGCTGTCCTGGAACTCACTCTGTAGACCAGGCTGGTCTGGAACTCAGAAATTCGCCTGCCCCTCAAATGTTTTCATCTCAGTTAATGTATTTGCTAAAGATATAAATTCTTTATGTGCACTAACTTAGATGACTATTCATATAGTTATAAAATTTGGCCAATCAATGTCTGGTTTGAAGATCGTGCCATATGCGGTCTGGCCTAGAAGGCCAGGAAATAGACACTGGATAGTCCAGAGATGTAAGATAAAACCAAACATGACTTGCCATTGAATAAATAAATAAATAAATAAATACCCATTGAAATAATTCATTTTCCCCCATGTGTATGTTGCCCTGCAAAGCTTGGTGCCTGGAGCCCTGACTAGGAGTGGCAAGGGAGTGAGAAATGTACAGAGACATTGACACCTATACAGAAAAGCTGAGGGTAGGTGAGGACTATGCACTTGGATGAAATGACACCTAGTATGGGCTACAACTACAACCTTGGCATGTTTATTATGTACAGCACTTTGGGATAGGTTGTCTACTTTCTATAGGAGGTCTCTGAAGGTGAGAAATTTGAAGCTGAAAAATTCTCGGGAGAGAAAGAAGCAGCTTCTAGTCTGTGTATCCACTGGTCACTGACTTGTATTCAGATCCTCAAGGAAAGCTTTGGAATCTCTGTGATCCTGGCCCATATGGGAAAATGGCTTTCCACTAATGAGAGATGTAGGCTCAAAAAATAATTACATACTCTTTTGCAAACACTATATATTATAATAGCTTTTCCCATATATATGACATAAGGGAAGAAGGAAAGGGCCCATTGTAAGCTTATTATTTGTAGAATTTAATAAAAGCTATATGAACTATGCTTTTTTTTTTTTTTATCTTGCTCACTGGTGTTATTTAACTGTGATCATTCAGCTTATTCAACTGGTAATTATTTTCTCCTCTCAACCTTTATGGGAGGTGAACATTTGTATATTTCATCAATATTGGTTTTGGTGATATTGCTTTACTTAATGAGATGCGCAAGCATCAAGAAGCCATATGCCAGTGCCTCTGCCCTTTCCAGCGTTGCAGATGTGACTGCTGTGTCACGTGTGCGCCAGTAGGTGGCAGACAGGAGAAAAACTATGTTTACATTTAGTGTTCTGCTCTATGAGCCGGGGATCCCAGATAAGGAGCTAGCCTGAGACAACCACCAATCCAGCGCCACAAAGTACCATGCCTGGGACTTGTGGGCCCCAGACAGAGGTGAGCCCAAGGCAGATGACCCTCACATGGGGCCATTAATGTGGGCTTGGCAAGGAGTGAGCTCTAGACAACCACCAGACCAGCACCAGGGAGCCTGGAGAGAGAGCTAGCCTGAAATGACCACCAGTCTGCTGCCATGAAGGCATGGGGTGGTGGGGAGCAGACCATGACCGAGGTGACCCCTTCTCAGTGCCATAATGCACAAGCAGAGCTTAGCCCTCTTGAGATCTCTCCTAAGACAATCTCAGACACTCAAAGACCCTGGGCACCACTAAGAAGAGCAAGTAAGTGATGGAGAAATGGAAGAGGAAAAAAAAAAAAAAAACAAAAAACAAAAACAGAAGGATGTGGACACAGTGAAGAAATATCAAACTGGAAACTCAAGAGTAGTAAGGAACAACCCTGGGGTCATGAGAACACGGAGAGTTGTCCCTTTCCCTCACCAACTGCAGCACTCAGAAGAGTGGGCCTTGAACCTTCCATGGGCAGCACTGTAGAGCTAGACCTGATGGTGGGGTCATGGATTAGCTGGCCTGAGGTTGTGAGTCTGGGAAAGCTGGCCCTGTAACTTGTCTGTCCTGTGTATGGCAGCATTGGTGTGGTAGAAGTGCCCATCATACCCTCATGCCTTTCTATGTAGGGCAGGCAGGAGAGCTGGCCCTGGGAATATGAAAGCAGGAAAGCTGGTCCTGCCCCCTTACCTGGTGTAGGACTTGGGAGAACTGCCCTGCACCTCACCTGAGCAGCACAGTAGAGCTGGCCGTGGTTGTAGCAATTGCTAATTAACTTACCTGAAGGTGTGAGGGTGTGAGAGCTGGTGGACCAGCCAGTTCAGATACCTCTCAAGCCCAGATTCAGGACTTTGAATGGGTCCACCCCAACATGTACACCACTGATTAACTGCTGGAGTGCCTGAAGGGGCTTGTCCAACAGATCCAAAACTACATCCCCAAGACACAGGACAACAGCAGGATATATGACAGGCTTCTCAGTGAGGTTCTGGTTTTGATAAAGTAGCAGAAGCCAGAGGGTGCCAGACCAATGAGTCACTGCAATGAACATTTCCAGGCAAAGAAGTGTGGATAAAAAAAGTGTACTGTGGAACACACTGTGACACACTACAGCTTCCACAATGAGATTTTGTTTTTCCATTTATGGTGAAGGATTTACAAGGATAGAGGACAGGTATGAGGGGAGGAGGAGATGAGTGGAATTGGGTGAATGATGTGAAATTCACAAAAAACTAGTAAAAAAGTTAAAAAATAGAGAAATGGTATGTCTTTCAACTTACACCTCTTCAAGAATTTAACTTCACTAAGGAAACTGAAATGCTATAAATAGATTCTGTCTCTTTTGCCTGAGTCTCAGTATGAAATGGGCATCAATAAAGATTGTACATTTTCAGCCTGATATCAAATAAGGTATGACTTTCAATCACTGTAGGATTGAATTAAGTAGGTGGGAGATGCAAGAGTAATTATAACAAATAGAGTCACAGGGAAAGATTTTTCATTGGATTCAAATTTTCCTTCTTTGTGGGATTATTGCACATCTATAGCTTTGAAACTTTGGCCAAACTGACTTGACATAGTCAATGAAGTATTGGCAGTCATGATAAAACTACAATCAGGAAGCTGTTTGTATTCTTGTATTGGCTCTCTTAGTTCGTACTATTGCTACAAAACGAACATGATGGTTCTTTAATGCTAGTTCGTTCCAGAAGAATGAGAGGCACAGGGAACAGACTGAAACCTAGGAACTGGTTTTAACTGGTAAGACTAGTGGATCCAGAAAGATTCTGTGGCTCATGGAATTGTTAACCAGAAACAAAGTCCTAATATTGAATGTCAAAGTTTGGGAAAAGTTATTACATAGAAATGTTGTGACTACAGCTGACTAAAATAGCAACCAGTATTATCTCTCATTATTAAACTATTTGATCCATTTTGACATATAAATAAGCATGAGAAATTCTACCATAGTTTATGGTAGTTACCATATAGGCTAGTGAGTTTTAAAAATTCTATAGGGACTACAGCTATGAGAGGAGCAGAAATCTATATAGTATTCATGTTTGTTATATTTCAGAAGATTTTAAAAGAAAATATATACATAGTACCCACCATGATTATTTGGAGATAGAAAAAAAGGGATACACAGCATAGCTAACCTTTGGCACAGAGAGAACATGAAATAAATCAGGATTGATGATATACATAAAGAAATTATACCAAACTTCTTTGCAAAGATTTTTTGGTACACATATATGGTCTCATTACTATTGCCAAAATTTTTGACATAGTTCTTAAGAAATTATCATTTTGTCAATTAGGACAGTTTCATAAATGCCAGACAGATTGGCATCTTTATTTTGAGCACAAAATCATGTCTCATTTTTCCTTCAGTTGGAAAAGGTACAGTTCAGCAAAATAGAAATGAATGCTTTCTGACGTTTTAAGTTCATCACCATTGGAGGTGTGAAAGTAGTATTTAGTTCACTTTTATTATGAGTGTTCTAGAACTATTTTTTTGCACCAAACCATGTAGGTGGTTATAAGTCCTTTTAAAAACTCAATATAAAAGACCTGTCAATAAAGTCCAAAGTTTAGAAACTTAACAAACTTATTTGATAATGTGGCAACAAGGGACCTACAGATCCATTATATAGTATATAAAGGTATTTATTTTTGAATATTTGCCAAGAGATGAAATACCATTCCACAAAATACTTGACAATATACCTAATTATAAGAGTACTTTATTTTTATTCTGTTGCTCTACTGATATAGCTGTCTCCTTAGAGGTCTGCCAGAGTCTGACATATTCAGAGGCAGATGCTCACAGCTAACCATTGAACTGATCAAGAGGATCCCAATGGAGGAGTTAGAAAGAAAACTGAAGGAGCTGAAAGGGTTTATGGGCCCCATGAGGAGTGCAACAATACCAACCAACCAGAGCTCCCAGGGTCTAAACCACCAGCCTGGAGCACATAGGGAGGGATCCATGGTTCCAGCTGTATATGTAGGGGAGGATGGCCTTGTTGGTCATAGGTGGGAGAGGAGATCCTTGGTCCCATGAAGGTTGGACACCCAGTGGGGGGAATTCGAGGGTGGAGAGGTGAGAGTGGGGGGTAGGTGGGGCACATCCTCATAGAACCAGGAGGAGGGCAGGTGGGAAATGGGGTAAGGGAATAACATCTGAAATGTAAATAAAATATCCAATAAAAAAAGAGTACTTTATTTTATCATTTACCACTTTTGGGCAATTAACCTGGGTATACAGGACACAGAATACAATGCATAATTTCTGTTCTGTTTCAAATATCCTACAGGTTAATATTAAAACAGAATTATGAATAATCATCAATGAGTAACTGGTTTCTGAGGTAGCATACTTACTCTTTGCCCATTTTGAATTATGACATCTGTTCATTCGCACTTTGGATTTAAGCTGCAGGATACAAATTGGATGTCCTCCAGTATACACTTGTATCACTGACTTGCAATCTGACTTTTGATATATATTATGTTGTTCAGATATTACTTTTGTTTGATCTCTTTGACCAGACATTAATTTGTGTTTCCTTTAAGTGTTTGAATCTGAGATTTCCTCTTTCTCTTTTCCTTCCACTTTTCCTTTCCTTTCCTTTCCTTTCCTTTCCTTTCCTTTCCTTTCCTTTCCTTTCCTTTCCTTTCCTTTCCTTTCCTTTCCTTTCCTTTCCTTTCCTTTCCTTTCCTTTCTTTTCCTTTTTTCTTTTGTCCTTCTTTCCTATTATTTGAACCCAGAGTTTTATATATTATAGACAGGCACTCTAACATTGAGCTATATCTCCAGCTCTCAACTGTTTTTTTGTTTGTTTGTTTGTTTGTTTTTTTACATTGAATACTACTGCAAACTGAAATGGATGCTACAGTATATAATGGATGACCAATCTTTGGATCAAGGGATTCACTCTTTCATGTTTGATAATTCCATCAGTTGACAGATAAATGTTCTTTCCATTAAATGGAGGAGTTAGTCCTTGCTTTCTGTCTGTGGTTGACTATATCCAAAGTTTTATCAGCAAATGGTAATAAAGATTAGACAACTATTTCAGAGTTTTGAGTTCTAAATAGCTCCCCAGTTCATAGAGGTTGATGTGTTTGTTGCAAGTATATTCTAGTTTGATTCTTCCATCCCTTCATTACTGCTTCCTTTGCTCTCTCTTAGGTGTTATTCTCACGTGAATGTCCCACTTAACTAGCTGGATATAAATATCTGAGTATCTGTGTCTTGGGGAGTGTGAGCTTACACAAATGTCAAAGAAAGCTGATAATTTTCAATTTTGAGTTGGTGTGAGCAGACTCCCTGCTAATTTTAGATAGAAATGGTGTCATCTGGCAATTGGAATTTTAAAGAAAGTGTTGAAACTGTTACTACCATTGAACTGTTATGAGGTACGACTGAAAGAAACTACCTCATGCGTGCAGTATCCTAGGTGTTTGAGTAGTTCAGAAAAGGCAGAAATTAAAGAATTTAATATCTTTAATTGGAAGCACTAAAGCATTAATGGAAGCACTAATGGGACTCTCATCTCCTGTGGCTGGAGGGCAAAGACAGCTTCAGCTTGGTCCAGAGACTTAATTAGAAGACAACAAGAGCTTCAGAGAAATCTGGAGAGTGAATAATTCTGAGTCCAGCTATTCTGCTATACCAAAGTAAGGCCCTGTTTGGGGAGAAATGAAAGGTTGAGTGCTTGAAGCAAAAGAGTAGGGTTAATAGACATGCAAGAAAGGGGACTCTGGGTTATTCTGTGCTGTTGATAACTATAAAGCACATCTTACTCCTTGTAAAAGGCTAACAACCTCATCTTGTATAAAAATAAATAATTTTTTTTCGCCATTGAAACCAACAAAGTCCTTAGTCTAGGATCTATTTACATGTCCTTACCTAGCCATAATATCAATACATGCAACAAAAGCTGCCCAAGTAACAGACTTACAAGAGAAGAGGAGGGTTCTGTTAATAGTATTCACAGAAGCCTGTAGACTGATTTATCCCTGGGATGATACCCTAAGTATATTTATAGATCATGGAATTGTGGGCAGAGCATCACATTGCCCCAGGGAACTGTTAAAATCTGTCAGCATCTCTGGCGAGAGCTTGAAAACGTGAAGGTTCATGTTCTGTAAAGTAGAAATATCAGCTCAGCTCTGGCAGATGGTACGTGAAAATAAACATGTTTAAGTAAATATTCTGTGAAAAGCTGAAAGATCCTCCAGTTAATTACATTCTGTAAGGCAGAACAAAGGGCACTTCATTTATCAAATTGCAAAGGATTGAACTGCTTAGGAGAACCAGCATCCTTGAAAAAACTCAGAATGATTGTATTCCACAGGCAAGAAATGGTAGCTGTCTTTTGCGGAGCCTTTCAAATCCATGATGGTTTTGCTAAATCTTGGAAATTGCAGTAATTCATCTTGATTGAAGTTGACAGGCATACTAGGTTTCCCTTCCCTACCAGCAGAGTCTCAGTCTCTACAAATTTCCATGGGCTTGTGAAGTGTGCGATCCCTCAATGCAGTATTTTGTTTCACTACTAAGTTTGTGGCTGATATTATGACCATATGTCCTGTGTAACATATAATCATATACCAACTAGACAGTATTGATTAATAGAGAACCTTTAAAATTTACAATTTTTGGTATATGCATCTCATATATGTGTGTGAGCATAGTTATGTACACAGCATGGTACATGTGTGGAGGTCAGAAAATAACTTTTGGATGTTATTTTCACCACAGGTTCAAGGGAACAAGTTCAAATATTCAGGTTTCCTTGACAAGCACTTTTCCCTGCTGACACAATTAATTATGTCTTCAAAGGGATTTTAAGTGCCATTTTTTTATTGTGCATCAAGTTTAGCCTCTTAGAAATTATGCTCTGAAAACTGAGTATAATATTGTAGAATACAATTCCTGTTGGTGGTGCTATGCCCTACTTAGATGAAATACTTCTGGAGACATTCAGAGTAAAATAAAGAGTTCAACTTATATCACAAAGTATTTGTACCTTACTTAATTTTTCAGATTTCTCCAGGTTAAAAAAAACAAACAAACAAAGAATAAATAGATGCCTATGTAGTAGGCAAGAGGTTTTTGGCTGCTTTAGATTGTCAAAGTCTATATTGTCTTAAGATGGCAACTAGATCTGTCAATCCTACAATTTTTCTTGCTTGCTCTTTTACCCAAGTTCTTCTTCTGCCCAGTATCCTTTCTGGGATCTTTCCTATACAGCCATCTAACTGCAAACTGTCATATCAGGGTCTGTTTTCTTGTAAACCAACTCTACCACAAGTTTTTCTAACTTTTATACTACTGTCAGTCTGGTGTTAGTTCCTTAGCTTGTTGCTCAGAAAGATAATCTATTGATATTTACTTTCTTTTTAATATTTTTTATTTTTTGAGATTATGATATAATTACATCATTTCCCCTTCCCTTCCCTCCCTTTTATCTCTCGCATGAATTCTCCTTGCTGTCTCTCAAATTCACAGCCTCATTTTCTTTATTGTTGTCACACAGACATGCATACCTATCTCTAAATATATAAATACAACTTGCTCAGTCCCGAAATCCATATAATGTAGTGTGTGTGTTGGTGTTTTGTTGTGTGTGTGTGTATGACAGAGAGAGAGAGAGAGAGAGAGAGAGAGAGAGAGAGAGAGGAGAGAGAGAGAGATCTCAGAGAGCTGATCATTTAGTTTTGAATAACCAATTGGGGACTGTCTGGTTAGAGTTACTATTGCTGTGATGAAACAACATGAACAAAAGCAAGTTTGGAAGGAAAGGAGTTATTTGGTTTACATATCAAACTCAGCCCACTGAAGAAAGCCAAGGTAGAAACTCAAAACTTTACAAGAACCTGGAGTCAGGAGCTGATGCAGATACCATGGAAGAGTATGGCTTACTGACATCTTCCTGATTATTGGCTTAGCCTGCTTTCTTATACAACCCAGGACCACCAGCTCAGATATGGTCCCACTCACAATAGACTGAGACCTCCCACATCAGTCACTAATTAAAAATGACCTGCAGGCTTGCCCATAGCCTGCTTATAGGAAAGTAATCTCTGAATTGAGGTACTTTTCTCCCAAATTGTTCTAACTTTTGACAAGTTGACAGAAAACTATTCATCACAGGGATCCTTCCCTGACAAAGACCATTTATCCATTCTTCACAGTTACCTTCTCATGTTTCATCTATAATCTTATTTGAAGGAGCAGCATTTTCCTTCTTATCTTATAATCACAGAGATACACAGAAGTAGATCTTTTCTAAACTTTTATGAGCAAAGTGCAGTGCAGCATGAGCATAAGGTCAGATAAGTTTAAGATGGGATCTAAAGATAGTATAAGCTAAGCCTGTGCTTAATTTTTATTGGAAAACTTTTGATGAAATTCTAACCAGTGTTACTGCATGAATTTATCTGTTGTATTTAGTGTAAATCTATTGTTTCATGTATCTTATGAAGGATTGTCCTGGAAACTGTTTGCTACACAATGACAGTGCTTTTACTGAGAATTTAAGTATTAAACTGTGGGTAAAGAACAATTATTTCAATCCTAAAGAAAACCCTATATGCAGCAATCTCTACACTTGTTTAAAATAAATATTTATGTTCTCAGATCCTGAATTTCTAAAGCCAAGCCGCAGTGGGAAGAATTGATGCCTATTGAACCACAGACTGCTCACAGCAGCTATGTAAACACTGTCATGTAGAGGACATTCAGATACATAAATATAGCACTTATACTCAGTTTTCCAACTTAAGTGAAATTGAGTAACATGCAAAACTCATCATATCAAATGTATTGTGCATACTGAAAAACATCAATGAAGAATCAGGTTGAATAACCTACTCTATAAAAACGTGGAGTCCATCGTCTCTGGAAAATGGTTTCACAACATTGGTGTGTGAAGTTACTGAACCTCATTTAAGTTCACCTACCCTCAAGTCCTGAGTGGATGCAGTGGACTTTATTTCACATACATGCTTTTTGATGTATCTGATCCTCTCATTGTTGACTTTTACTCAATACTCTTAACTACTCAGTGGTCCACACTTTCCTCCTCACTGTACTCTGATACTCAACTACTTCTCCCCAGCTCTTTACCATTTCACTCTTCATTTTTATAAGAAGTCTCATCTTCTGACTGTTCTTTGTCTTCCACCTCATCATCATGTATTTGGATTCCTTTGTTTTTATTTTTATTAACGTCCCTCAGGGCAACACTTCTAGCTCAATTCATTATCATTGTAAAATTGAGATGTTTTTATGTGACATGTATATCCCTACAACTTATTATCTTAGTTTTTTATATTCTGCCTTTATAGTGAAAGCAAAGCAAGTTTGATTTTCTGAAAATTAGTGGCAGAACTAATAAAATGGCACTTGTGAGTCCATCAATAATAATCTGTACTGTCAGGAATTTCACATAAATATAATATTCTTTGCTACATGAATGGGCATCTCAGCACACACTAGCTTGTGCCATATATAATGTGGCAGTGATGAATGAAGAGAAAAACATCAAAATGGGAGAGAATTTGTTTACTGATCCAGACCTGTTTTACTCCTCTGATGCAATTGTGTATGTAATTTGGAGTCATATAACCATGAGACAAGGCTGGCCTCAGACTCAGAGATTCACCTGTCTCTGCCTCCTGAGTGCTAGAACTAAAGACACATGCCGCCCCTACCCAGCAAAGCATGATATCAGTTTAAAGGTATGTTTAAGTTTTGTACATACTTTTATTTAGTGTTTTTACTTAGCTTGTTAACATATCTCGCATTTTGACAGATGAGGCAGAAATACTAACTCACACAAGGTAAAATATTAACACAATCTTTCATTTCATACCTGGAATAAAAAGGTGACAAAAATTCACAGAGGTCAAAAACTACTAAAAGAGTAAGTTTGGAAAATTTGCTAATCATTGCATCAACATCTACCCTGAGAGCATTTGCCAAAGGTCTGAAGCTTTTAGATTTTAATAGGTCTTTTGAGAGGTAGACTTGGCAATGTCTAAAGTTGGCAAAACATGGGGAGTCAGAAAAGGTTTCCTATATGAAGCTGTTATTCTGAGAGATGATGAATTTGGTGAAAAGGTGAACTAGAAAAAGCACCTCTATACAGAATGTCACAACATGGAAACTTCCCATCATAGCCTCTGCTCTGAAAAGAAGTAGAAACATATCTCTAGTGGAATTACTTTATCAAAAACTGACACATAACTTTTTGTTCAGAATTTACAATATCTATGTGACCCCTAGACATTTGACATACCCCATGTTAGTTGTATTTTAGGCATTTGATAGAAGCAAATAAATATAAAATGCTTCTGGGAAAAAAATAGTACTTTAAATGTAAGTCTTTGAGGACTCCTATGAATAGGTTTCTGAAAAAAATCTTAAGTTGCTTTTAACTTTCAGTTTGGGCTACAATGAAATAATTGGTATTGGAGTTACCTTTAAGCCTCAAACAACCATAAAACTGACGATGTCCAAGTCTTTTTATATTTGAGTGAACATGTGAGTTTTTCATTTTGTTAAATGAAATCTGAACAAGATGTATCTGACTTGAGTTGCTTTGCAATGGTAGTATCACATATAACAAGTGAGTAAGATGGATGGAATGATAAGATATTAAACAACAATCTTTTATTCTATTGGACCAGCAGCTCTGTGATAAATTACTAACTTTTTAAGTAAATAAAAATCAACAATGTATGTATATATTACTAGACAAATTAATGAGTAAATATAATGGGCATGGTTTCAGAAAAATTATCTGGGCCTTGGAAACTGACATTTAAAGTCCTCCCTGACTGAAAATTAAAAAGATGTATTTTATTATGTTTCCGATAATGACTTATTAACCCAGGAATCTGATTGTTTAGGTATTGTTTGTCTATCTATGCATGTCTGAGATTACTCTAATTTATATATAATGGAGGTTGGAAGTGGAGAAATATCTGGAGTCTTCCAATTGATTTATCTCAGTAGGAATACTTGTAGTACATATGACATTTGATTTTTCAATCTAGTAATAGAATACTTAATTCCAGGAAAGACTGGGAAGTATGGCAATAGAAATAGAATAATTGGTTAGCATGAGTGCATCTTTCCCATTTTTTTCCTTAGTAAAACTTATCAAATTTGAAAAGGAATGAAAGAAGAAATCATGGTTGAATGATATTTATCCTGGCTCCGTGTCTGATATTTGATGTTACTACAGAAAGAACCATCCCATATGACTGGTGTATTAAAGTAATTAGAAGTTACTGTTTGTTTTTGCAAAGTTTGTTTATGTGTTATTCAACCTTACCTTTTCTTAGTTTCTACATTTTAATCCCTTTCAACTGTACAAGTTATAATGATACTGACATTTTTCATCAATAGTTAACTGTCTTTAAAGACCTGCTCTGCATGAATCATCTGCTTTAATGATGTTCACTTTATCCTTCTTGATTCAAAGCCCATTATGGAATGCAATAACACAGAAGCCAAACAGCATAAGGGCTTCTTTGATGACTGCATTCATAAGAGAAAATTGACTCTATCATTTCATCCTTCAGGTTTCAGATCAGTTTAAAAGGAGACTTTGAAACTTGGCTTCTTAAAGTCTTCAGACATAAACCAATTTGCATTTCTAGACAGAAAGTAATTGAAACATTTCTTCTTTTAATAATTAATTTTTTAAGTGAAATGGAGACTATTTCTTAAGGAGAAATAAAAAAGTTTTGCAAGAAGGCAGAAAGCAGGTAAGAATTGTGCATGGCAGAAAATGAAAATGATACTAATTGAGCTGTTAAACTCAGAGTGAAAGGAAATTAAAATTTTTCTTTTTGCCACTGTACAGCTCAACTATGAGCAAAGCTGAATTCAGTTTATTTACAAGTCTAGAGTCCAGAATCTTTGCAAGTCAGGCTAACAGTAGTTACTTTCAAGGTTTCAAGATGCATATTATTATTTTCCCCAAAAATATAAAAACTAACTAAATAAAATTAGTTGCTTTCAAGCACAGTTATAGCTATAATTTGGAAATGGTTCATCCCTAGGGTTTCACTGTTGGAGACCTGGTCCTAGCATGAATGAGAGCTTTAAAAATTCCTTTGGCCATTGACAGTCCATCTGTGGAAAGAAGTAATGTAATTTTCACAAGTCATTAGTCTCTGTGTGGATTACTCTGACCACATGTGATCCCCCACATGTGTGCTGCTGCCATGGCAACAGCCTCTGTCATGAGGTTCTTACCAGAGCCAAGTTCACACCAATATCAGATATTTACCTTTCCAGAACTGTAAGCTAAATAAAGCATTTCTTCTGAAAATGAGCCAGAGTCACGTATAATAATTACCTTGGGAAATAAATTTTCAATATCTTCAGTATTTTAATCTGTTAGATAGGAGCCATGCAATCACACATCACAGTTTTTAGAATCAAGATGACACATGTGAAATATGTATTACATTCTTAGTGCTGACATCATCATGATCATTGACTTGAAAACTTAAATTAAGCTTTATAGTGATAAACTATATTATTAATATGTTTAAAATTCCAGATTTAATAGGAGCTTTTATTAATAGTTATGAAAAGTGATTTTTCTGTTTTGGCAAATGTTTTTTAGAAAAAGTATTAATTAGAAAAGGGCAAAAATAAGTTTATATCCTTTTTCTAACAAAAAATGAAAGAGTGAATGATAATAAAGGGAAGGAAACATATTAGCATATAAATGTATAATCTTCACGTAACTTCCCCTTAAGGGAACATAAATAAAACCAAAGAACAAGTATGACCTTAGAAGGATGGATATGTTTCTAGAATGGTTGTACCATTTTTCAATCCCACCAGTTATAGAGGAGAATAGAGGAGCTTCCTCTCTCCACATCCTCACCAGTGTGTGCTTTGCTTGAATTTTTGATCTCAGCCATTCTGATTGGTGTAAGGTGGAATCTCAATGTCATTTTAATTTTCATTTCTCTGATGAATAAGGATGTTGAACAGAGGAGCTTCTCAGCCATTTGAGATTCTTCTGTTGAGAATTCTGTTTAGCTCAGTATTCCATTTTTTAATTGTGTTATTTGGATTTTTAGAGTCTAACTTATTGAGTTCTCTATATATTTTGGATATTAGCCCTCTATCGAATGTAGGGTTAGTGAAGATCACTTCCCAATCTTTAGGTTGCTTTTTTGTCTTTTTGGCAATGTCATTTGCCTTACAGAAGGTTTTCAGTTTCATGGGGCCCCATTTATCAATTGTGTATCTTAGAGTTTGAGACTCTGGTGTTTTTCTCCTTTCAGGAAAATTTTCCCTGTGACAATTAATTCAAGGTTATTTCTCACTTTCTCCTCCATTAGATTCAGTGTTTCTGACTTTATGTTAAGGTCCTTGATCCACTTCAACTTGAGTTTTGTGCAGAGTGATAAATATGGATCAACTTGCATACTTCTGCATGCAGACTGCCAGTTAGACCAGCACCATTTGTTGAAAATGTTTTCTTTTTCCCACTGTATATTTGGCTTCTTTGTCCATAGGTATGTGGATTTATTTCTGCATATTTGATTTGATTCCATTGGTCAACCTTTCTGTCTTTGTACTAATGCCACATTGTTTTTATCATTATTGCTCTGCAGTACACCTTGAGGTTACGGATGGTAATTCCTCCAGGTGTACTGCATTATTAACTAAATTTAATTCCTAGTGTGATATTTTGCTTGTTTTCTCAAGATACTTTTAGGCTTACTAATACAGGGCTATATTTTGTTAATACTTTTAAAAGGAATTTCTTGTAAGGACAGAGTATGCAAAGGTAGTGATAAGCATTTATTTAGGAAAAATTTATATCATGAGCTCATTATTTACAGTGCTGTAGTTTATAGATGCATGGTATTTTCTTATATGTGTAAAACATTTTAAGCATGAATGTTCCCCAGCTCACATGTGCAGAATTTGGTGGAGATGACCTGTCTTAGCTTACCACTTCCTGGAGGCTAGGGAAAGTGAAACAAAGAAACCTGCATTGGTAGAAGAAAGTGTTGTACTTATTTAGTTCAAGAAAAATGTCAGGGCTATTCACAGACATGGAATTGGTTAAACTTGTCAGGTCAAGGGGCAGACATAAAGTCATGAAAAGGCTTAAGGAAACTTGTAGGAAGGAGCAGGGGCCTTCATATAACAGGAAACAGAAGACTGTGGAAGACTGTGGCAGTCCTTCATGTGTGAAAAGGATGTATTTGCCAGCATCATGCTGTACTAATTTTGGTTCTCAGAGGCCTGTTTATGTATATGTAAGACACAAACGGTGTCCTTATTGGGGAATCTGACAGTATTGTTAAGTGACAGCAACACACTCAATGCTACCAAC
The DNA here is from genome assembly GCA_021653895.1 of Mastomys natalensis. Lineage (NCBI taxonomy): Eukaryota > Metazoa > Chordata > Mammalia > Rodentia > Muridae > Mastomys > Mastomys natalensis. The sequence continues at coordinate 787,512 of JAJTUV010000461.1, forward strand.
CATGATGGCATGAAACTGAAGAGATCTGCAACCTCTTAATCTTCTGCCTAATTACAGCATCCCGTGCTTCTGCCATGTCATGAGGTCATGAGGCATGATCAGAAGGAAGCATTAGTTATGGGACACTGGAGGATATCATTTAGCCAACATTGTTTTTTCTTGTACTACCAAGTACACTCTTGTCTCCTCAGAGGACAGGAGGCTGGGAAATCCCTCCAATGTCAGTCATATCTTAGGCTTTTGACTTGCCAATTTTTTTTAGTAACATCTGCTGAGAATCCCTTCCTCCAGTGCTCCCTTAATCAGTTATTTTTCAAATATAACACAAGACACCCCTAGTATTGCCCTTGTGACAGTGTTTTATTAAATTTGTTAAGAAATTCCCTGAAGCTCATTCTTTTTGCTGGAAACAAAAGACAATGAAATAGATTTCCAGAGATTAGACATTTTGAATAAATAAATTCTCCTTTTGATGCAAGAACCTTTTTTCTTTCCTTTAACACATTGCTTTGTTTATCATCGTGTCCCTGATTCCTCTGGCTTTTGTGTCTGGTGTGATGCAAAGCTTACTTTCAGACTGTGGCAGTCCTTCATGTGTGAAAAGAATATATTTGCCAGGTCTGCTCATATTTGCCCTTGTTCTCTGCTGCTGACATGCACTAATGCTGCTTCCTTCTTTTCCCTCTGTTAAACATGATTAAATAAACGTTCTTGCATGATTTGAAAATGAGTTTCATTCTATTTAGCATATACCTTTTTTAATCTTTGCAAAAATTGAAAAATGTTTTTTAAAATTTTTAAATTTTTTTTTATTTTTCTTTATTTTCATGTATTCACCTTACATTCAGATTACAGCCCCCTTCCACCTCTCCACCCAGGCCCATTTTCACACATCGCTCAACCCTTTGCCCACTGCTTCTCCTCAGAGAAACAGAAACTCCCTTGGGTACCATCCAGCCCTGAGATATTCAGCTGCCATAGGCTTAAGCACATCCTTTTCCATAGAGGCCCAACTAGCTAGTCCAGTTAGGGGAAGGAGATCCAGTGTCAGGCAAGTGAGTTAGAGACAGCTCCTACTCCAATTGTTAGGAGACTCACATGAAGACCAAGCTGCACATCTGCTACAAATGTGTATAGGGCCTTGATTCACTCCCTGTATTGTCAGAAGCTCAGTTTCTGTAAAATCTCTTGGCACCAGAATAGTTGACTCTGTAGGACTTCTTGTGGTGTCCTTGACCCCTCCTACTTGTTCAATTCTATCTTCCACTCTTCCTCAAGACTTTACAGCTCTGCCTGATGCTTGCTGTGGGTTTCTGCATCTGGTTTTTTTTTTTTTTTTTTGTTTTTTTTTTCCTGCTGTCATATGAAGCCTCTCAGGAGACAGTTAATGCGAGGCTCCTGTTTGTCACTATAGCAGCAGAGTGTCAGTGGTTGGCACTATCACATGAGGTGGGTCTCAAGTTGGGGCAGCCTTTAGTAGCTGTTCCCCAGTCTCTACTCCATCTTTTTTCTGAAAACTTGTAGGCAGAACAAATTTTTGGTTGAAGATTTTATGGGTGGGTTGATGTCACTCTCCCTTTACTGGAAGTCCTCTCTGGCTACAGAGGTTGCCAATTCAGGCTCCATATCTCCGCTCATAAAAATTTCAGCTAGGGTGATTCCCATAGACTCTGCATAGCCTCCCCTGTCCCATTCCTCCAGCTAGTCCCAGAGATGCCCCACATGTTTATAGTTCACTCCCAGCTCTCTCCCCTCCACATACCTAATTCCTATGCCCCCTATTCACCTTCTCCTCTCTCTCTTACCCAGTTTCCTCTCTTATACACCTCCAATGACTATTTTGTTTCCACTTTTGTGGAAGATTCAGACATTTTCCCTTGGGCCTTTTTATTACGCAGATTCTTTGGGTCTGTTGATTGTAGGAAGCTTCCCTTATGAACTTTGATGCAAAAATACTCAGTAAAATGCTCACAAATGGCATGCAGGAACACATCAAAATGATCATTCACCATGATTAAGTAGGATTGATCCCAGGGATGCAGGGATGATTCAGTATATGTAATACATCAATATAATCCACAAAGTAAACAAACCGAAAGGAAAAAAAATACATGATCATCTCAAAAAATTGATAAAATCAGACATCTCTTCATGGTAAAAGTCTTGGAGAGATGACAGATACAAGGTGCATACTTAAACATACTGAAAGCAATATACAGCGAGCCAATCACCAGCATCAAATTATATGGAGAGAAATTTAAAGCATCTCCACTAAAATCACCTCATCTCTAGCTAAGAGTCTATTTGCAATTAATTGATGTAGAGGATAGAAAAGCAGGTTTTCATTGTTGAAGACTGTTACTTATCCTGCAGGAATTAACCCTACACCTATACTTAAGCAAGCAACACTAATTTAAATTCGTGAAAACTTAAATCACAGGCCCTACCTCTTTAAGGTTTATCATCTCACATTGCCTTATTAAGGATCAAGACTATAACACATGAAACTTTTTTGAGAAAACCACATACAACTCAGTTATGTAAAATTATAAAAGAATTGTGGATCACTGGAATGCTAATAAACATGGAGAACCATAATCACCTCCAGGAATAAAATGGATTAAGGGAAGAGTCAAATTACTGAAACTCAAAGAGAGGAATAGCTGTGTACAAACAATATGATATCTAAAGAGATAGAGAGGGGAGAGAGAAACAGAGAGAGAGAGAGAGAGAGAGAGAGAGAGATTGATTGAGACTGAGATGTAAGATTTTTCCTGTAAATTTTGAACTCCTGTTGGAGTTTCCCAGTGGAGAAAGTCTTGATATTGTTAGATCCAAGCAGATAAAGTCCATATAAACCAGATTTGAAAGAGCATAGCAATATGGACAGTGATTGAACGTTTTCTGTATAAGCAAATGAGAAAAAGAATGCATCATATAAATGAAATAAGTAATGACATTCAATCACTCGGGATGATCCAAAGGAAAAATATATAGACAGAATGGGAACACTATAATAATATACAAGATAAGTTACAGAGTAGAAAATAATTTAAATAAATATAAATGAGTAGACAACAAAGCTCAGAGAAGAAACAATAATATTAAATGGGTAGATAAATGACTCTAAATGAGATCTCACCAAAGATTAGAAAAATAACATTCAACTAGTAGAATACTGTACTTGGATGCTTTCATTCAGTATGGAAAGATTTGGTGTGTTTAGAAAAATATAAGAAATGACTATATTTCCAAGTCCATTTGTTGATGTCCTAAGCTGTTTCCTTAAAGCATTACACTTAATTATGTTTGACCTTTTAAAAAGGAACCTGTTTGATTACTTTAAAATAAAATGTGTTAGTATTTAATATTTATTATTTAATATTTATTTATTTATTCTCCAGATTTTATTCCTGCCCAGTCCATCCTCCAACTGTTCCACATCCTATACGTCCTTCCCTCCCTGTCTCCATGAGGATGTCCCCACCTCAAGCCCCACAAACCACTAGACCTTTAAACTCCCTGGGGCCTCCAGTCTCTTGAGGGTTAGGTGCATCTTCTCTGACTGAATCCAGACCCGGCAGTCCTCTGCTGTATATGTGTTGGGGGCCTCATATCAGCTGGTGTATGCTGCCTGGTTTGGTGGTACAGTGTTTGAGAGATCTTTGGGGTCCCGGTTAATTGAGACTGCTGGTCCTCCTACAGGGTCACCCTCCTCCTCAATATTAAATAAAGGTTACAGAAAGTTTTATGAACACTCTCAAGAATTGAGGAGTGGGATACTCTCCCGAAAGATTTATATGATTCAGCAGTAGAGAAAAAATACATGAGAGAGAGGGGAGAGAGGAGGAGTGTCGCGTCCGCCTTGGCCGGCAAGTAAGACGCGACACGGTAGGATCCTTCTCAGTCGGCTTTATTCCAGGAACGACTCTTGACATAGGGATGGGGAACTGGACGGGGGACCTGGACCAGGAAGGGAAGGGAAGGGCCTGGACCCCAAGCAGCAGAAAGGAGCTGCTTATATAACTGCCCTAGGCGGGCTGGGTGATGTGTCCTCCCAGGATAGGTTATGCTGCCAATACCTTATTAGCATAAGCCCGCTCCGAAGGGGCACGAGGCCGACGCATGTTCAAAGGACTTGTTTACCAGTTTCTGAGCTGGCCACTCTGGAAGCCAGCTGCTTACATTGTCAGGTGCTGGTCATACGACTTTGTAACTGTAAACACGGCTGCCTACATCTCCCCCTTATTTATTTATTAAATTTGAATTAGGTTACCTCTGGACCTTTCAGACCTTAGGCATCCCACACCCAAGCATGCTTGCAATGGTCAAGATGGTCAGGATCTAGGGATTATGCCTGGATGGCCATTACCAGGTCCAGAAGGCTCCCTACTATGCCTCCCTAAGGGAGGCCAGCCAAATACCTGGGGGAGTGCCTTCCTCCATGGCAGTCAGCGCCTGGTAAACAACAACCTTATGTCCTGCATGGTCATGGCACAAATGACACAGAAACCAAAGGCAGAAACCACATCCTAGGAGAACAACAGCTCCCCAGATAAATACTCCCGCTCATTCTTTAAAGAAAATTGAGGGCACCCGTGACCCAAGTGGTGAGCCCCTCCAAAGTAAAGGGATTCAGGTGGGTGCCATTCAGGGTAGCGATCTGCAACAGGAGTCTCCTGGATAGGTCCTCGTCTTCTTTCGACCGGTTTCCTTTCAGGTACTCAGACAGGAGGCGACTCTGATTGAGAGACTGAGAAGAGTTATATACCAAAGGAATAATATACAGTCCCCTGAGAGAGGAGACGCAAGAGAGCTGAATAAGTTTATATAGGTTAGCCAGCAGGAAGTGCATTTTGAGCACAAGAAGTAGGGAAAAAGGTAAGGAGGACAGGGAGTTAGAATGGACCGGCATAGGCACTGGCCAGGTGCGTGTGACGGCCCACAAAAGTATAAAGTCACCCGGTATCCATAGCAGTAGTAGGGTCAAAAACAGGATCTATGCCCTCATCATCCTTTTCTCCGTCTGGGACTGCCGGGCTGGAGATCTTCCGAGTCAATCTCGGCTGCAGTTGAAGCAAGCCCCTGCAGCAGGGGTCCTGCCTTTACCCTTAGACAACTGCATAACTGCAGCTGCCAAGCCAGAGTTGGACAATGGTCCACCAATCTCCCTACAAGCCTTCATCCAAGCCTTCAAGCCCTTTGCTTTCCAGGGGGTGATGGCCATCCTGCACTCTTTGGTGCACTGTTCAAACACCAATTGCTCTATCAATGGCATGGCTGTATCAGGATCGCCAAATATTCTCCCTGCGGCTTCCATCATGCGAGCCACGTAGTCGGAGAAAGGCTCAGTAGGACCCTGGAGGATTTTTGTTAAATTGCCAGAAACTTCTCCCCTATTGGGTAGAGCTTTCCAGGCTCTAACAGCCATGGCACTAATTTGGCCGTACACCGCTGGCGGGTATGCTGTCTGGTTACCTGCCCATTGTCCCTGACCTAGAAACATATCCAGGTTCCATAAGGGCTGTCCTGAGGCGGCATTGGCTTGAGCCTGTCCTTGAGCATAATCACTGTAAATAGATTTCCAATGAAGATATTGCCCCATAGTTAAGCAGGCTTTCACAGTACTTATCCAATCAGATGGTGTCATGGTCTGTGTCGCTATCCTTTCTATCAAGGATTGCGTGTAGGAAGCATTAACGCCGTAAGTCCTGACTGATTCTGCAAGATTTTTTAACATTTTGATATCCAAGTGCTCATGATATCTTTGTTGATTCGGATCTTCAAAAACTGGGAAGGCCATACGCGCTTCCTTCCAAGTCTCAGGGCAGAACGATTGAGTCCCTGGAGTCCCTGGGGGTGGACCGGCCCGAGGAACCTCCGCATATGGAGGCGGGCCTAGGGGCGGAGCTGTGGGCGTCTCCCAAGCAGGTGGTTTAAGCTTCTCCGCCCCATGTTTGCCTTTCCTCCGCCTAGAGAGGGTCACAGACTCCCTTTCAACTGATAGGTTCTCTAGATCCTCCTCCATCTTTTCTAAATTTTCTTCTTCCTCCATCTTGTCTAAGTTCCCTCCTTCCTCCTCATCTGAGCTATCGGAGCTGGAGGAACTCTCTGTCTCTAAATCTTTTATGCTAGGATAAATGTTGGAGGCCCTTTTTCGTCCTTTGTCTTTTTTACACTTATGTCCTGGACAATGACAATTTAAACAGAAACAAAGACTACATACTAGGAAAAACATAATTACGACACCCAGACCGACCCACACCTGGTCTACAACAAACACAAACATGATACTTCTAAGGTTTCTCGTGATTCAATTGCCACTTTACCATGGACCTATGACCATGGACCTTATGACGCCGCTTTACCGCGGACCTTGTGACGGCCCTATCCACCGGGCACTTTCTATGACGCCGCTTTACCGCGGACCTTGTGATGGCCCTACTCACTGGGCACTTTCTGTGGCAATAAATATACCTGTACCGCCGTTCCTAGCTGCTGAGTTCTGAATCCAACGAAGGTGAAGTCCTCAGTTTCCCCGACGGGCCACCATATGTCGCGTCCGCCTTGGCCGGCAAGTAAGACGCGACACGGTAGGATCCTTCTCAGTCGGCTTTATTCCAGGAACGACTCTTGACATAGGGATGGGGAACTGGACGGGGGACCTGAACCAGGAAGGGAAGGGAAGGGCCTGGACCCCAAGCAGCAGAAAGGAGCTGCTTATATAACTGCCCTAGGCGGGCTGGGTGATGTGTCCTCCCAGGATAGGTTAAGCTGCCAATACCTTATTAGCATAAGCCCGCTCCGAAGGGGCACGAGGCCGACGCATGCTCAAAGGACTTGTTTACCAGTTTCTGAGCTGGCCACTCTGGAAGCCAGCTGCTTACATTGTCAGGTGCTGGTCATAAGACTTTGTAACTGTAAACACGGCTGCCTACAGAGGAGGAAGGGGAGGGGAAGGGGAAGAGGGAGAAGGAAAGGGAGAGGGAGAGGGAGGGGAAGTGAAGACGGAGACGGAGAGGGAGAGGGAGAGAGAGGAAAGTGGAAAAGGAGAGGGAGAGGGAGAGGGAGAGGGAGGGGAAGTGGAAGACGGAGAGGGAGAGGGAGAGGGAGGGGAAGTGGAAGACGGAGAGGGAGGGGAGAGGGAGAGAGAGGGAAAGTGGAAGTGGAGAGGGAGAGGGAGGAGGGAGGGAAGTGGAAGACGGAGAGGGAGAGGGAGAGGGAGAGGGAGAGGGAGAGGGAGAGGGAGAGGGAGAGGGAGAGGGAGAGGGAGAGGGAGAGGGAGAACAAGTGAGACATGGAATTATAAACTTATTTACAATTTAGCCAAGGGAGGAAGAAAGTATTGCTAAGAATTTTACTAAAGCAATCGTTGCCTCTCACTTTTTCGTAAATGAGGTATATGAGCACATTGTTAATTAACTAATTTCTAAACAACAAGGGAGAGATCATCCTCACTTTATGATAAGTTTAGTACACCACGTTCCTACCCTTCTTTGAAACTCACCAAAAGCTATATGCTGCAAGAAGTCAATCAATTTGGCACATTTCATTTGCCTTGATATTTTCATAAAAATCAGGTACAAAACCCAGGTAAATAAAGAAATATATAATCAAGGTGCCCAGTGTTCACTTTTATGAAGAGGAATTAAAACGAAAGATTTGAAAGATTGTGTTTTATATCAGGAGACTTTGAGTGGGAGTCGCAGAATAATGAGAGAATGAGATAGGTGGTGGCAGCTAATGAAGGGGGCAACCAGAGCAAGCCCAGTCCCCAAAGTAGTGGAAGAAAAAGGTCAGATGAGGTTCACATCAACCCACTCACTACCTATATGCCTGTTTAATTCACATTTTCTTTGCAGTTGGTCTTCACTAGTGTGTTATGGAAATCACTTAAATACGCTTTCAAGTTCAATTTTATTCCTTGCATCCTTTAGTAGAAGTTGTTTTCTTCCCTCTCTAGGAGCACAGTTATTCTTGGATTAAGAAGCTGCTCTTCTCAAATAGTACTTATTTCATATATTTCAAACTAGTTTATGAAGTACGTGCTCTTATTTATTTTCCTAGCAGTGTTTTCTCCTCTGCTGTTTCATTGATTTTCAAAAGAGAAGTTATATGCTAGTCATTTCATTACTTTTCTTCCTTTTGGCATTAAGCCTTAAGAAATGTTTTTGCATTAATCTGGAAGGGCAGCTTCACACTTCATTTAGTAACTACACATTAAAAATAAATTTTCATTTTCTACTGCTGAATGTAGACCAACACAAATCTTCCATTAGAGTGAGAATCCTCTCTTTAATTCCCAGGAGCATCTATAAAGCTTCCTGCATCCTTGCTTTAATAATAAATATGGAGGCATTTTATTTTAGAAATAAGAACAGATTTCTTCTTTCTCTGTTTATTATAAAAATCTAAGAGGCTTATCTTCTCATTTATGTACTATAATCTTTCTAGTCAACCAGTTCCAAATCTAGGCAGGTGCTGAAAAATATGTTTATATTCTGTTTTTCATATATCTGATCATATATATGTACATACATAATAAATCTTTATTTCTTATTGTCTTTTATGTGTAATATCTTGAAAATGAAGTGATAAACTAAATGGACAAGGTACCTTACTTAAGGATCTTCAGTCATTAGGTTGTTAATATAATATTACTTTTCAAAACAAACAATTTACAGCTTTTTTCTTATCTAATATTATTTCCTATTTACTGTGTTTAATTGTATACCAGGCAAAGCAATTTTAATGGCTACAATATATTTTGTGGTCTTTTAAAGTAGATGAAAGTCATAAAATTAATACTATGAATAGTTGCTAAAAGTAGTCCTTAGTTAGGGCTTCACTTCTATGAACAGACACCATGACCAAGCAACTCTTACAAAGGAAAACACTTAATTTGGGGCTGGTGTCAGAGATTCAGTTCATTATCATCAAGGTGAATGGAACATCTAGGAAGGATATGGTCCAGGAGGAGCTGAGAGTTCAACATCTTGTTCCTAAGCCAAACAGGAGAAGACTGGCTTCTGGCAAACTAGGACAAGTCTCCTATGCCCATGCCCACATTGACACACTTCCTCCAACATGGCCACACCTCCAAATAGTACCACTCCCTCCATCAAGCATATTCAAACCACAACAAAGTATAAGTGGAATGCATTCCCTATAACACATACTTTTCACTCAAGTGGCCTTGTATATTCTGTCAGGATATTCTTTTGCTTTCTTGGATAGAGCTCTCTTCAGAAAAAAAAAAATCAGTTTTGGGAAAGGCTATGCTGAAAAAGTATGCTATCAATTTTGCTATTCACTTTACTTCATTTAAAAATGTCTCTTCGTCTTTCCTGTTTTTCCTCTCTTTTTCTTTCTTTCTCTTCCTCATTGGTTCTCCTTTTCTTTCTCCTTTTATCTATTCTCTTTTGTTATTTCTTCAGACCAAAGGCCTAGCAAACACTAGACAAATGCTCTATAACTGAACTATTGTCCCACCCTCTTCCACTAACTAAATATCTTCTAAGGGTTAAAAGGGAAGCATGGAATTTCCATCATTCATTAAGGTTCCAGAAAATACTGTGGGAGTTGCCAAAGGTGGGAAGCAATTATATGGTTCTAACTAGCCACATCACACAGAACCATGACAATTACAAACATAGCAAAATATGCATAAAGGTACAAATACAGACACTCACATATCTGTAGCAACCATGTGCAGGGTTTTTGTTTTTTTGTTTGTTTGTTTGGTTGGTTGGTTTTTTGAGATAGGGTTTCTCTGTATAACCCTTTAGCCCTGGCTGTCCTGGAACTCACTGTGTAGACTAGACTGGCCTCAAACTCAGAAATCCACCTGTGTCTGCCTCCCAAATGCTGGGATTAAAGGCGTGGGCCACCACTGCCTGGCTAACCACGTACAGTTTAATTGGACTTAAAACCCACACAACAGAAAGATGTTGCCTGGTACTGAAAACATTCTGGGGCTACTGAGGTTATGAATCTTAGAAATGAATTCACTACTGCCAGCTTACTAAACCAGTATAATTTGTTACTACATTCTAAATCTTATCTTTATACACACAGTTTACTGGAGCTACTATTTCTCACCTAAGAAGCCTCTCATTACAACAAATGGACACTGTTGTAGGAGGAGCTAAGGTGGGAAGACTTAGGAGAGGAAGAGGAAGAGGAAGAGTAAGAGTAGGAGTAAGGAGGAGAGCAGGAAAAGGAGAGAGGAGGAGCTAGGAGATAGGAGAGAAGAAGGAGAGAGAGAGAAGAGAGAGAGAGAGAGAGAGGAGATGGAGGCTGATGTTCACAAGTCTGTAGCAGTCAAAGGTAGTTGGTATTATCTAGGTTGGGTATTGGGTTACACTTCTGATTGATGGGTATCTTGTTACTTGTCATTATCAAATATATAAGCCTTTGATTAATCTTTAAGCATTAGAGTCTCATCTTTCTATTGAGCCAGCGTGGATGGCGGGATGGCCTGGGCAATGCGCAGCCTTGCAGAGACAGCGTGAGAGATTGAGCCATCTCCCATGCTGACATCTCGCGGGTGGCAAGGCTGGTGTTTCTAGTTGGCCATTTCTAGCTGCAGCATGCACATGGCCTCTGGCCAAGAAACAGTCCAGCCACTGCAGCTTAGATGGTTGGCCTGCACAGCCCCACTTTTTAAATAATTACCACAACACACTGGCATTGAAAACCATAGCTGGACACAAAACAAAGATCAACAGATGGTGGTTCACAAATGGGTATACCTACATCCCAGGTCCTCCATCTATCGCTCAGAGATAACACTAAAGAGGGAGAGCAAAGCATGTTTAGAGCAAGATAACCAGGAAGTCAACTGTAAAACAGTCTTTCCTAGAAATGGGTGTGTATGCAGGACCTGAATATCAATAGACATGGTAATGTAGAAAGGGAACTCTTTGTGGGTCACACTCTTAAACAAACAAACAAAAACCTACAGGCAACTAATAACTATTCAGGATTAGCCTATCCCAGGGATGAACTTCCTTATTGGTTGTTCAGTCAGAGAGATGGGATGTGAAACTACATACAAACATACATACAAACAAGAAAAAACACTCCACAGGTTATATTTTTATGTATAAATGCCAATAACAACCAAAAAAAGAGAAGCTATAAACCTAGATGAAAGTGAGAGGCATGGAACACAGATGGACTGAGGGAGAAAAAGGAGGGGGGAGAGTGAGATAATTCTATTTCAATTAAAAACATATTTTTTAAAAAAGATTTTAGGAAGAAAGGTGCTGGTGGCACAGGTCTTTAATTCAAGCATTCAGGTGGTAGAGGTAGGCAGATCTCTGAATTCAAAGCCAGCCTGATTACAGAGTGCATTCCAGGACAGTCAGGGCTCCATAGATAAACTCTATCTCATAAAACAATAAAACAAAAAGATTATCTGGAAGCCAATTCCAGGATCCTTGGAGTTTCTTGTCTTCTAGCATGGGAAGTTCCATGTTCTGAAGAAGTCTTTACTTTTGAGCAAGTTGTATTTAACTTGTTTTATTCTTAATTAGCCACTGGATATTTTTCCAGACTACAATGTTCTGTAGCATTGAGAAAGTCACAGTGATGAAGAATCTACAGTCAAGTGACAAGAGTAAATTATTCTAAAAATATGAGAATGCATAAATGTCACTTTTCTCAATTTCTAAAATGGGAGAAAATATGACAAAGGGCAAAAATGTATCATGTATCAGAACTCAAATACATGTTATTTTTAGAAGTTTTTTTTTTCTGTTCTATAGGAGCACTTGGGGATTCAGGATATAGAGGCTAGGGCCTCTGCTCAATCTTTCATGATCTTTTCTGCAAGGATCCCTGCAATGTTTGTGTAAAATTTGAGGCACATAACTGTACCACAAATTTTCATTGTTTAGTACTCAGACATCCAAACATACCCCAACACCGGAAGGTACTATTTTAAATTGTTACTGTAGATACAGGGCTAGTCATCAGATACCAATCTTTATGTGACTGCCTGAACTGACTACATTTCTAGAATTAAAAAGAATTGTCATATAACGTTGTTCTTTATATCTTTTTGCAATGCCACTAGATTACTGAATAAAGTAATTGTTGCCAACAGATAGTCCTAGTATTAGCATAAGAAAATTAATATCCATATTTTTATTGGCAAACACTGTTGTTGTGAAGAAAAAGCCTATACAGCATATATAACTAAACTTTTATCTTTGTGAAATTAGAAGTAATTTGGGGGTTGGAGAAATGACTTGGAGTTAAGAGTATTTACTGTTTTTACAGAGTACCTGTGTGCGTTTCCATGCATTCATATGAAGCATATCGGTATTGTCTATAACTCCAGCTGTGAGTTATCTAATGGCCTCCATCTGCACATGCACACAGATGGAACACACACACACACACACATATACACACATACACACACATACATACATATACACAAATAAATACAAGCTTATAAACTATGGAAATAAATAATTAATATTGGTCTGGTGAGATGGTAGCCCAAATATGACGATCTGAGTTGGACCCATGTAAACCTGCCTGGAAAGAAATGATTCAGCATAATTGTTCTCTGACCTTTCTTTAAGGAAGTGTCACATGCATATGTCATAGGCATTATTCACATGCATTAATAAATACATTGGTTAGGTAATTTATAAATGTAGTAGATAGTTCTGATGTCTGTATATGCATTGGTTAGGAAGCCTTTCTATAGTGAATAGACCAGCTTTATGTCAATTGTGCTGAACATGGTTTTATTGCTCAAATAATTATTAACATAGTTATGTTAAAAGAATATGTGCTTTTGAGGTCTATAATATTTTAAAAATAACTAAATCTAACTTTAGCACTGACTACACTTTCTCATATATAAGCTAGTAATTATAAAACTTATTCTCTATTAAGTCTCTGTGTTATTAAGTATATTTATAATTATGTAGTTTTGAATTAAAATAGTTTTTTCCTACTTAGGGTTCCTCATGTCCATAAATGGAATTTAGCTTTCTACACAGCTCATTGCCCAGTGACCATTTACTTTACATTTCTTTTAATCACATTTGATATTTAATGGAAGTTTCTATTCTGTAAGAATTTGACATTTGATTTTCTTCTTCTGTCCAGTGCCCTTTATTTACCTATGAAGCAAGAATGCTATTTGTAGTTTAAATTGGATGTCTTTAATGCATTCTAATTTTTGTTACAAGTCTATTTTGACATTCCAAATCTATCTCTACTCTGATTACTGATACTTTTACAGTCATATGCTGTATATTTTCTTCCAGTTAAAAATGACTTACATTTATATATCATTGTAATTTTCTGAAGTACATTTATGATTATGTATTTTACATGTAAATATTTTCAGCTGTCCGGGAATTTATCAGCTAGAGGAAAGAAAAAAGACAATACTGAGTTTTATTATGCAGGGACATGTTTTTCTATGTGGTTATTTAATACTTTATTTACAGCCCTTAGAAGAGATTTTTAATTTTCTATTTTATGCATACATATATAAAGCACATTCTTACTAAGATTCTTGGTTGTTCAATATATTTTTTTAATGTTACTTTGAATTAGATTTTTGTGCATAGTGTTTCAGCTTTGACTATGCTTAGCATATAAAAGTTATTGATATTTACAACTGCTTCAATACTGAGCACTGTCAACATCATTATATTGCTATGAAAGATTTCTTACTAAAAGAGACACAGCAGACCTTCCTGGGTCTCAAGGTAAAGGAGAATAAAAATCTACCAAATAATAATTGTATCTTTATCATACTGTTTATTCAGTGTTTGAAAACAGAGCAGTAGCAAAGTATATATAAATCACCATGAACCTCAATGGTGACACAGAACAACATATAGTTTGTAATGATTGTATATTCATGTGAACTTGAAAATTCAGTGGCATACTTTTGTACCTGTGACAAATGGTTTTATGTGTAACTTGAAGTAACAACTAACATCAGACTTGATGGTAAATACTCATTTTCATTCCCATTAAAGTCAGATCAAGAAAACATTGTTCTATGTCACCATTGAGGTTCATGGTGATTTATATATACTTTACTACTGATATGTTTTCAAATACAGTAGAAAGAGAGGGCATCAAGTGGAGGGATTGAGTTGTCATCTCACAGTCGAAAACTCTTTCCCAGAATTGTCCCTTACTAAAAGAACTGCAGGGACAAAAATGAAGAAGAGACTGAGGGAAAGGAGGTCCAGTGACAGGCTCAAACTGGGATCTAGCTCAAGGGAAGGCTCCAAGGCCTGACACTATTACTGATGTGTGCTTACAGACAGGAGCCTAGCATGGCTGTCTTCTGAGAGGCCTAACTAGTATCTGACTGAGACAGAGACAGATACTTATACCCAACTAGTGGACAGAAGTTAGGGAACCATTTGGTTGAATTAGGGAAAGGCTAGAAGAAGCTGAGGAGGAGGGTGACCCCATAAGAAGACCAGCAGTCTCAATTAACCTGGACCTTCAAGATCTCTCAGATACTGAGCCACCAATCAGGCAACATACACTAGATGATATGAGGCACTGATTCATATACAGCAGAAGTCTGTCTGGTCTGGCCTCAGTGAGGGAGATAAAGACTGGATTGTAAAAAAAAAAAAAGACATATAATATAATAATAATAATAAACAACACAAACAAAAACAAAGTATAATATAAACAATAAATAAGAGCTTTCATTTCTAACTACCACCTACCTATTTTTCATTTAATGTTCCTGATTTGCCATTAAAATTATCTCTGTTTTCTGAATAGTTCCAAAGAAGCTTCCAATCATGCTGTCTGCATGTTTATATGCAGAGAAAAAGAAGAAATAATAGAAGACATAGAAGGAGAAATTGTAAGAATGAGGAGACATGAGAGTTCAGCATCTTTGGAGTTAACAAAAGTGCACCAAGAAAGGAGTAGTGGTGTGCCTGGTCCGTCAGGTGCTAAAGAAAGATCTGAAGAATGAAGACAAACCTGGAAAATCTACTACTCCACTAATCCCTCCAGGATTCTGAATGGGATATTATAGGGAAGGAACCCCGTTATCTATATTTGGAGCAATTGCTGCTGAAAACATTACTATAAGTGAAATAGTGGTTACTTGTTTCATGGTTGTGGTAAAATACTCTAGAAAACCAGTTTGAGGGAGAAACAGGTTATTTTGACCCATTTTCAAAGGTGTTGAACTCAGGGCAGCAAGAGCTTGAGGCTGCAGATCACGTTGCAACTCAGTTGAGAAGGAGATGGTAGTGGTGCTATTATACTACCCTTCACTCTTAAATAAAGTTTAGGATAATAGCTCATAGAACAGTGTTATGCTCAGTTATGGTGAGGCTTCATACTTCAGTTAAGCTACTCTAGAAAATTCCTTATACGTATGCAGGAAGGCTTGGCTCCTAGAAGATTCTAGATGATCCAAAATTGAACGTCAGTATTATTAAGCATTACAACTGGTAACATAATCTCTATTTTCAGCTAAAACAGTTGATGATTTTATTATATGTGCTAAATTGGCAACATTTAGAAAATACACCACGGTGGGCATGTGTACTGGCTGGTTCTGGGTGTCAACTTGACACAAGCTGGAGTTATCACAGAGAAATGAGCTTCAGTTGAGGAAGTGTCTCCATGAGATCCAGCTGTAAGGCATTTTCTCAATTAGTGATCAAGGGTGGGAGGGCCCATTGAGGGTGGTGTCATTCCCTGGCTGGTGTCAAAACCTGGGTTCTTATAATAAAAGCAAGCTGAGCAAGGCAGAGAAGCAAGCCAGTAAGCAGCACCCTCTATGCACTCTGCATCAGCTCCTGCTTCCTGCCCTGCTTGAGTTCCAGTCCTGACTTCCTTTGGTGATGAACAGCAACGTGATATGTAAGCTGAATAAACCCTTTCCTTGCTTCTTGTCATGATGTTTGTGCAGGAAGAGAAACTCTGATTAAGACAGCATGATTTCCATCTTTAAGAAACACAGTGTTGTTAAACATAGGACAAATTCAATGACTAAATCAAATTAATAGTATAATTCATTGGATTAAGTTGATACAAATTAGTCATGTAGCATGAAGCATAGGAAGATAGGTATTCAAGAACAATACTGATTCCTTATTTACATACAAAAGAACCAGGCAAGATACTTTCATTCTTGAATCTCTTTCTTCTGATCCTATGATCGTTTGAATAAAAATGTGAATTTAAATATGTTAAGACACCTGAAAAATACTTGCTAACCTATGAAGCTGAAATGTCCAGAGGAATTAAGTGCTTGAGAAAGGCTAGATTCATGGGCGTAGGAGTGTCTTTCCTTGTTAAACATTTCTATTCACAGTTGCTAAGTGACCTCCAACAGCTCTTCCCTTTTATTCACATTCAAATAAAATATAAACCACGTCTAGAGGCTTTAATTAAAAATCACTCTCATAAAGAATCCAAGCATTTTAAAAATTAATTTACTTAAAATTGGTATTTTCTTTTTTTTTTTTTTTGAAACAAAACTTTGTTTAGAAAAATCAAACAACATTGGAAGATGAGGCATGACCACTGTCTCAGTTCGGGCTCTGTCTCAAGAGGTGGGAGTAGAACCTAGCTTTTTTCCTTAGCTCATGAGCAGAGTTGTGAAGTTGTGAAGGAACTGAAAAAAACTCAAGGGAGCTATTAGGAGTTACAAATAGTTCTAGGAAACTACCTCCCTACAACTCTATTTTTACATTTATTTCATTTTAAATTAATGCTAAAGTAGAATATACCTACAAACGTTGTTACTATTACTATGGTTATTTTTCTCAAAGTGGAAACTATCAGTTAGTAAAAGGAAATGGTAAAAGCAGCCAACTGGTAGACTATTGGATTTTCATAATTGTTTCTATTTATGATAATGTACATGGCCATTTAAAGGTATAAATCCATTAGTTTTTATAATCTATTGATAAACACAGCCATCAATAAATTGAGTATCTATAATACATGCATGTGCTATTACTTCATAATCAGATAGGACCAAGCCTTACAAGCTTTCTCCATCCTCAAAACTCCACATCTTTATAAAGTTTTACAAATAGAATCAGACGTAATGTAACAAATTGAGATTGATTTCTTTCTTCCTGCAAAATGCTTTTGAGCTTCACCTATGATGTTAAGAGTTTCACTAGACTCATTTTTATTGTTTAGTGGTATTCACAGGGACAATGTAACTCAGTTTGTTTATTGATCATTGAAGAATAATGATGTTTCTTGAGTTTTACATTTAATAGTGTTGCTATGCACACTTGCTTGCAGCCTGAACTGAATTGATATTTAAAATAGAGTCAATATCTAGGAATAGGATGACTGGGTCATAGGGTAAATGAGTATTTACCCTAGTTTAAAAAAATTCTTCAAATCTATTTTTATAGTGGTTGTATCATTCTGAATTGCCAACAGAAATAAATCAACTATCTAGTTGCCTGATATATTTCCTATCACTTTCTGTTTATGATTTTACCTGTTCGAATAAGTGCTTAGTACTGATTAATATGACCTGGATGAGAAAAACAATTGTGCTTTGAATCTTTCAATAAGCCTGTTTGCTATTTTTGTCTTTAGTGGAATGTACGGTTTTGGAAAACAGTTGCTACCTTGCTGTTGAGTTTGATGGTTCAAACTAGATCAAGCTTTTATTTGCTATGGGTTTAAAGATGATTCTTTCTGATCTGTAACTGGGAGACTATTTTTGGATTGTACAGTCCTGTCATTTTATCTGAATCACTCACATTTATCACATTGAAGCTTTATATTGTATTTAAATTGAGTGACATTAGTTTTATTTTATTCCTCTTCACAAATTATTTAATATATTTAGTTTTATGCCTTTTCACGTGCAATTTAAGAACTACTTCTATAAAACTGGAATCTTTGTATTGGATTGAATTAGGTACATTGATTAACTAGTACAAAAGTACTTTTGTTACATGAAGCCTTCAAATAAATGAAAATTAAATGTCTTTCTAAATAGATTTTACATTTTTAATGGTGTTTTATAATCTCAGCAGAATCTAATATTTTCCTGTGATAATTCTTAAGTATTTATTTCTTTTAAATTCATACAGTAACTTTTATAAAACACAAACATACATGCACATATGCACACACAAGTACACATACACCACACACACACAGAGAAAGAGAGAGAGAGAGAGAGAGCACTTCTATCTTCAAAACTGTTTGAACATAATTTAAAATATTCCCTAATAACTTAAATACATAGATATCTTTAGTATTCCTATGAAAATTGTTTTAAATGCTGTTATTTGTTTCATTATTTAAAGTAGTTTATATATAGTTCCTGTGTGGATATTCTTGTGAAAGTATTCTTTTGATGGAAATCTTCTCATGTTTCTGTTTCTAAGGATGTCACAAAATGTGAGTGCCTCAGGATCACAGAGGCTGTATTCCAGTTTCCTGAACAGTCACTTCCTTCACTCTGTCCTCCTTCTCTTCTTTCCCTTTCATTCCTCTCCTCCTACATTTTTCTATACCCACCTCTCTCCTTAGGAAATGATTGTTTTTCATGCATTTGCTTCTGAAATGTATGGTGAGACAAATTCAGAATCTGTGATCACTGTGCTTGAAGAAAGAATGGTGAGTGCTTCAGCCGTATTCACCTCACCTTGGCACCTGCTTGGTGTAGGCCTTAGAGACTGTCATATTTCCCAAGGAGCCTTTTATCCAAGCAGTCCATCCCAGCATTGCCTGTGAGGTGCCCTAGATCTGCTTTCTTCCCCTCCCCCAAGATTCTGTGTCCCCTTTCTAGCTCTCAGACCAGTGCTTATGACTTGTGGCTAAATGAGGCCACTGGAGGAGGATTCAATTCCAAAGCTGTACCTTGCCTAATTTCACCTGGCTATCAAGTTAATGTTGCCCTGCTGTAAGTCTGTGAAGGAGCAAAAGTAAAAAGTAATGTCTTGGCAAAGTATTAAGCAGAAAAGTAGGACAAGTCTCTCTTGTGTTCTTACTGATACCCTCAATATCAGGCCTATGTCTTTCTCTTGGCAAAGGGGACCTGTCAGACACACAAGAATGATCATTTCATTTGTCAATCTTTTCCTATTTGATTTCTTCTTAAATCATTGAGAATGGTAATTAATAAAAACAGGTAGTCCTTACTTACATAAAATTTGAGCCTTTTTCTTCATATGTGTCTTAGTTTTCTGTTTCTGCCTGACATTGTTGTCACAAAGTTGCAACTGAAGACAACATCTATTTATGAACTCCCAGCGCCTGTGAATTAGCATTTCAGGCACAATTTCCCTGGATTTTCTGAAAGCGACAATCAAAGGGTCTACCAAGGATAGGCTCATTTGAGCGTTAACTAGGAAAAGCACTGAGAGAGCTAGGGTCTACTCCAAGAGAATAAATGGTGAAAAAATGTTTCTTGTGTACTTAGATACTTTCAGAAATTTATAATACTAGAACCAGGTTAAGCCATGTAACCTGAAACTTTGCAGTCTTGGAGATCCTAAAATGAAAGCAACTTCAATATAGTAGAATCTGAAATGGCTGCACAAATGACAAAGACAGTGGGAAGTTGGTACCATGAAAAACCTTGTCTATTAAAGTACCCTCAGTAAGTTCTCAAAATCAATATATATATCTAACAATGTGTCAGTGGAAATGCACAGCATTTTTACTTATCTATTGTAATATCCACTGAATTGACTTAAAAAGCATTCATTTTGGAGACCATTCACTGAGAGATATATCACTGGCTACCTATTAGCTTCTGGATAACACTTCTGAATAGGTAATTTTCACTTGATCTGGCTGATTTCTGATGAGTGATTAAAGTGAGATGAAATATTTTCCACCTTTATCTTCATACAGTGTCATCTCCCTTTGCTCTCTTAGTCATCATGTCAGAATTCTCATATCTGTATGTATGTATGCTGTCACATCTAAAATTTTTTATCCAATACTCTAATGCCTTTTGGAGCTGGTATGTGTTTCTTCCACCTTAGCCTTGTGTATCCTCAACAGTTTAAGCACCTACATTCTCTTAGCCTTAGAATAAGGGCCCAGTCAAACTACTGACATGAGGATATTATATACATTGATAGAGAATTTGTTCTTGAGTGAAGTTGAATGCCTAATGGCCCACCAAACACAAGGCCAGGATACTTCCACAAAGCAAGAAAAAATTTGATCACCATAACAAATCAAAAAACAAAGCAAACAAACAAAACAAACAACAACTACATGCTGGTCGTTTTGCTAAGGGAGAAACCTATTCTCTTTGTCAGGCTGACACAGTGCATCTTCTAGGGAGACACTTACCATATGATTTTTGACATTCATGTATACTTTGATCTCATCTCACCAGGGTTTTCTGTCATAGTTTGATTCACTGAGTTTATTGCAGTATATAAAATTAGCATACATTTAATAAATATTAGAATATTTTAACAAAACATGCATTTTGTTACTTTTAAGGTTTGACTATCACAACTACCCAAGCATTTATTTACAGTGTGTGTTGAATTATAATTAGCTTGAGGTTTTGTTTTTTTTTTTAATATACTAGACAACTGGTTCCAGATTTTCAAATTGGAGATTAATATTTATTACTTCAAGTTTCTTTCTTATTAGTGTAATTTCCTGGTGATGAGAGAATTTCTCCTTTTAGCATTTGTTTTCATTAATTTATGAGTCTAATTTTGACAAGATTCATCTTAGTACAATTCTACCTAGGTAGGACGACGTAAACAGTTGATATTAGTGGAATGTGTGCCCTTATATACTTTGGAGAAAAATTATCTCCTATACATTTACTCTATTTGTTCTCTTCTTTAAATGGTTATATTACAAGAAAAGCAGGGCCTTAAATAAGTACATGGTGTGCTTAGAGATGTTTCACTGGCATTGCATGCCTGCAACATTGCACTGTGGAAGCAATAGATTCATTGTGGTAAGTTCCCAAGTGCTAAGTATATAGTGTGCTAAAATGATCTACCCTGAGTAAGAAGGGATCATTTCAAGAAGATATATGAAAAGACAATGAAATGATATTTTAAAGAATAAAGAGTTTTGATGCAGGAGAGAAATATTTTACTAAATAAGGCAATTAATCATTGTAGCCAGTGCTGTAGCTTGTGGTCCATGCTGCAGTGATTTAAATGGTGATTATTTCTGTGTTGTTGTTGCTGTTTACTTCTGATAAAACAACATAGTTAAAAATTAAATTTTACAGAATTGAGGGAGGTGAAAAATCTTTTCCTCAGGTCCTCTTTTGTGAAATCCATGACACAGAATTATTTCTTGTTTACAAAAAGGAAGAAGTCTGGGATGAGTAAATGAACACAGGCAAATGTCCAACGAATGCTTAAAGTTGTTTTTTTCCTCTTATTTTCCCTGTGAGTTCCTGAATAGGTAATAAAACGCATAGAACTGGTTTTTCAGGATTCCCATTTATATAGTCTATCAACAGGCTGCGTGCCCATTAATTATCTAGAAGATACTGCTCCCATTAAGTCCACTGAGATGTACTCAACACCATGATAGATTTCACCATCAATTCATTATCTCTCTTGCAATAGACTGCGTTTCGCTTTCTTTAATTTATCCTGTTAGTGCCAGTTCTTTCTCCTCCCTAGATTCTCCTCCTTTCTGAGCAAAGATAAAGAGATCTTCCTTTGTTTTGTTGTTATTTGAGTTTTTTGTAGGTTTTTGTTTATTGCTATTTGTTTTTGTTTTGAAAAAGCAACACATAGCTAAAACAGAATGAATAAAGGAAATAAAAGGAAGGAAAGAAAAGGAAATGATTGCTCCTAGATATGGTGGAGGAGAAAATTTATTATAGATATGCGGAAAAGTATAGCCAGGAACAGATACTTCTGGGAAAGTCCAAAGTGATCATGTCCCTGAATCATGTTGGAAGAGTAGGAGGGAGAGGAAGAGAGAACCATTGAGGTTTGGTCTGCTGCTATGTGTTGTAATGTTAATACTAGACCTGGTTGTATCAGGGACAAGAGAATCGTCATATACACAAAGTGATGCTATGTAACCTTGCCTCTTAACTTAAAATTATTGGTGGAATAAAGATACTGACAGCCTTCAGCTGGGCAGAAGTAAGTGGGCTTCAGGTTCTGAGCTTGGAAGTCTGAGTCAGGTGACCATGATGAGATGGTAGAGAGAGGAGAAGATTCCATGGGGTAGGTGAGTCATGAAATCATGATCATGAGGGCAAGCCAGTTGGAATTAAGAGCAGTCAAGATGGAACATGATGACTTATAACTTGGAGTCATTGAAAGGGAAGTAGTCTATAATAACTTAGAGGGTAGATGTCTCTCCAGCTCTAAAGCTGATTAAGGATTATTGTAAATATAAAAGTTTTATGTCTTTTATCTTGGAACCGAATGATCAAAGACAAGATAAGAATAAGTTGTTTAGGATTTAAGAAAATGTTTTTAAATTAATAATGCAACTTAGGATAGAAATTGATTTAGATATAGAACTCTGAAACTCACCAAGATAGGATCGAAAAAAAAAATACTTTTTCTTGAGTTGCCAATACAAATGGACTGGACTTTTTGAATGTAACTCTTATCTAATAATTTTCATAATTACTTCATAATTATTCCTACTGTTGTTTATTATTATAGGAAAAAAAGCCTACTTATTTAGAAAAACGGAGGAATTGTTGAGAATTGGTCTGTTGCTATATATTGCAATGCTAAACACTGACCCCCAAATTCTGATTGTCCCCAGGGACAAGGAGATCTTCACATAAACAAAATGATATTATATAATCTTGCTCCTTAATTTAGAACTGATGGTTGAATAAAGATCCCTACACTCTATAGCAGGGTAGGGAAAATTAGGCAGAGTTTCAATTCCTGGGCTTGGTGTCTAAGGCAGAGGCAGAGCCACGAGGAGGAAGGAGAGAAGATGAAGAGAGGAGAAGATGACATGGTTAGGTGAATCATAAAAACCTGGCCATGAGGGCTGGCCAACTGAAGTAAGAGCAGCCCAGGCAGAACATAGCTAAACATATCTCAGAGTTATTGGCAAGGTACTACTACCGTAATACCATAGAAGGTAGATATCTGCCCAGCTTTAATTTTGTCTAAAGCTTATCATAAAAATAAAGGTTTTGTGTCTTTTATCTTGGAACTGAATAATCAAAGGAAATCCCCCCAACTGAGATTAAATATTAACTACAAGAAGTACAGTAGCCATGAGGCCAAAGATACAAAAGGAGCAAAAGAAGAGGAGAAAGGTACGTAACCAAATCATCCATATTATATAGGGAAAAGCCACTCAGCCACTAGGCCAGAGAAATTTAAGGAAGAGGGCTGGCTGTGCAGGACATACCTGGAACTGGCTACTGAGGGGTGCTGGAAGAACTGGAGGCCAAGTCTGCCTTGAAATGTTAAAGAGGTACCTCAGCTGCTTGTCCCTTATTTAAAACTTTAAAACATGCCTGCAAACATTTCTAGTCAATAGTAAATGCAATGAATTTTGTAAATTATGTGAAATACGAATTCTCTGTATAGCTGTAAATTTTAATGTGTTTAACTTTAAGGAACAAAGGTGACACTTCAAAGATAATTTTAATGTGTTTAACTTTAAGGAACAAAGGTGACACTTCAAAGATATTCTGAAGTGATGGAAGTTGTTTACATAATCATGTATAATAATGGACTATTGTCTTGCTCATCCTGATGTGAAGAGAAATGGTCTAATTTTTTTCTTTTTAAGGAAAGTGGAGGGAAGTTTTCCAGAGAATTCAAAGGACAATTCAGAGAACCATTTGTACAATTCAGAGCTGTTTCTGGTAAAGGGGACAAGAAGAGCCATTCACAGAAATGTCAGAATGGTGGTGTCACACACAATCATGTCAGGGTTTGGAAGCATTAGAAATGTCAGTCAAACATGAAAGCTGGGCACATTCCAAAGCATTTCTCACCCATGTGGGCTTGATTCCCACCTAGGTTATTTTAAGGGCTTGCTTACTCATTCTCAAATGCTAAGTTAATGAGATAGAAATATAATAAAGTAAGTTCCAGATTTTGGTGTGGTAAAGGCTCAGTATTTATCCATATGAAATTAACCAAATATTAGTTACTTCTTTATTTGGTTTTATGAAACACCTAACACAAACCTATTTAAGAGAGGGATGTAGATTTCCTTTTGGCTTCCATTATGAAGGGATATAGACTATCAAGGCAGGGAAGGGATGGAAGCAAAATTGTGAGGTTTCTTCTCATACTGTCATAAGTAGGAAAAGATGAATATTGGTGTTTAGTTTATTTTCTTTTCTTTAAAAATATTCTACTTTACTCTTTGACAATGTCATATGCTCATATTTGTATTTTGGTTACATGCAACCTCTCTTATCCTCTTTTATCCCCTTTCTACTCTACTGACCCTCTTCACTTCCTCTCAAACCCCTTCTTGTGTTTATGTTGTTGTTGTTAGTTTTTCTTTTTTTTTTTTGTATGTGGCTGTGTATGTGATTTCAAGGCAGTTTAATTAGGGCTGCAGAAATGAGCATGCAAAAGATTATTTACTAAGCCATAGGCAACTTACCACTGGTTGTGACACTGAAAATAACTCCTCTCCCAATCAGTTACTACCTATAATTTGTTATGGAGCAGTAGGTCCTAATGAAACTCTTACTAATGTGATAGAATGTTGATGGACCTCATCTAGTGCACATCTTGTATATGTAGGCCTTGAGACCAGAGTTCGTGAATGCAGTGGCTATGGCATGTCCAAGATGGTATTTCAAAACATTCCAGCCATCCTCTTGTTGTTGTTACAATTCTTTGTTTGTTTTTTTTTTTTTACTTTTAGCCTTTCCCATAATCTTCCCTGAGCCTTGGAGGGGAATTATAAATGCCTCATTTAGGGATGAAAGCTCAGCAGTCACTTGTTCTGAGCACTTATGAAGGCTGAGACACGTCAGAGGTCTATGAATTGATCAGCACTCACTGCAAGATGGAACTTATCTGAGCAAGGCTGAGAACAACACTAATCTTTGGATATTAGCATAAATATTTGCTAAATTGACACATTAATATTATATCCACGCAGCAAAGGAACATCAGGGTTATCCTTAGTGACTTTGAGTTTCCTAGCAATGGTCTTTCGCTCATTCTTTTTTTGTTTGTTTTTCCTTAAGTCTGGGTATCCAGCCCATAAATGGTATTTCCCATATTTAGGGCACATCTTCCAACCTCAACTAACATAATCTAGAAAAAATTCAAATATTATTCAGGTACTGTCTTTCTCATCTTGTTTATAGGAGTGTCACCATCGTCTAGAATAATTTCTAGAACAATAATTTAGAACAATCCCTATGTTTATTAGTGTTCCATAAATATGTATTGAAATAATATTAATTCAAAATTCTGCCCAGCATACTAAAGGGTTAGCAATGGGGTTACAGTTCATTCTTTCCCTTTACAAAGACACACAGGGAGAAAAGATCCTGACTGGTCAAATCTTAAACACCCACCACTGATAGATCTCTTGCCAAAATAGGACTGTAATTTGTAAGCAGAAGAAAATGTGTCTATGATATGCTTTTTAATATTTCTTGGTTGCTTTTGTCTTACTGCACACAGTCCTTCAATTTCTGTATGTATGGGACAAGGCTTCTTCAAACATCTTACATACACTCTTTAATTTAGGAAAAAACCAGAGACTTTTGATCATCAAAATAGCCCTATTTTAGGTATGCACTGTGGATTCACATACCATTTAGAAAGTTTGCGTGCCACATCTAAGCCAAAGAGCATCTTAGTGTTCCAAGACAGGCTCTGATTTTGTGTCTTGCAAATTATAGATGATCATTTTTGCTGCCTCATCTGCTGAGTTGGTTAATTAGTAATGCCAAGGACAGGTTAATGACCTGAGACATATAAACACATGAAGATTAGGAGGGAAAACAAGGCTAAGTTTACCTGTCATAAACAGAATCTACTTGAGATAGGAAGTTTCTGAGGACTCTTGCAATTGCCTTTTAAAATAGCTCTTCTATATCTCTCTTGTGCAGCCCAATTTAATTTCACAATTAGGATGGCATTATAATTATATTGTAAATCGAATATTGCTTAGAGTTTATGTAATTATTTTGATGAGTAACATGTAAAAAAAACCAGATAATAAACCCATGATTAGGACTTTGAGGATAAATACATTCTAGGAGT
Organism: Mastomys natalensis; assembly: GCA_021653895.1. Classification (NCBI taxonomy): domain Eukaryota; kingdom Metazoa; phylum Chordata; class Mammalia; order Rodentia; family Muridae; genus Mastomys; species Mastomys natalensis. Next base: position 813,719 of record JAJTUV010000461.1, read on the forward strand.
AATTTCATCTTTAAAAACAAAAACCCACAAGTTTATAGGTTTTGCAGCATTAAATTTCACACATGAAAGACAAAACTATTCTCCCACTGTACAAATTTGACTTCAAATAAATGATTTATTCTAGATCATCATTGATCATGAATCCAGCGTCACATTAAGTATTGTAAATAGTAATCAAGGGTATTATACATATAGTTTAAGTGAATTTTAAATATTATTTTAATCACCTATAGCCACAAATTTGTTAGAGACAAAGTTTCAGTTTCATTGAATAAATCACCAAATTTGTGAATTCAGATCATTTGAATGTAAATATAAGAAAATATCATTATTAAAGTTCCTCGATTGTCAGAGGGAAGTACATCATAATGTAAAGTTTATATACTTGAGTTAATAAATGCATGTACAAAGATATATTCAATTTAATATTTTGCTTATAAGTGTACTCTTTATAATGAAGTAGAAATAGCTTTGATCCAAAGCCCACCCCCAGTGTCTTATTTCTTCCAATAAGGTCACACCTTCTAATCCTCCTATGTAGTCTCATTCCCCGATGACTAAGAATTAAAAGAAAAAGGTCTATGGGGGGGCGTTTCTTTCCACACACTTGCATGATCATTATCTTTACATATGAAGAGGAGTCTCATTATGGTTTTAGTATACTTTTTCCTAATTATTTGTAATGTCAAGGACTTTCTTTCATTCCTATTGTCTGTTTATTTTGTTCCTTGGAGAAAAATCTGTTCAAATCTTTTTGCTTATTTTATTTGCTGTTATTGCTGATATTATTTAATATTTTAACTCCTTGTCAGATAATGTAGATTCCCATTGTTTTTTTCACTATTCTGTAGGTTGCCATTTTTATTTTGTTGATTGTGTTCTTTGCAGTACACTGATATTTTAGTTTCAAGTGCTTCCACTTGTTTACTCATTGCCATTTGTTTGAGAATGGCTGCTGGTTGTTTATTTTCTGCTTGGTGAAAGGCATAGGTATGGAGTCTGGAAGTGTCAGTGCTGTGAACCAGGACGGGGCCCTCTCTTAACTCCTGTTGCTTGCTGGAGCCTTCCTAGTTTACAGGGTAGAGTGGCTGGGCTCTGGCGGAGCATCACATAAAGCTTGAACTGGCTGATGCTTCTGCCAGGTCAGGGCAGAGCCCTGGTGTTGGCTTGGCTAGGATGCATGACTGGCTGCTTCATGTTTTAAGGAATCAGGCTATGGAGACCTGAGGAATTCTGTTCATAAGACTTCAGTACTGTGACCATGAGTGGGAGGATGAACTTCTCCAAAAGGAAGATGGCCCACCAGTAGACAGGGTCAGCCTTCAGGAGACCTGGGCGTGTGGGAGTCTGAGAGGCACAATATCCCTGGGGTACTTTTCACTTCTACAGGAGCTGTTGCTGGGTGTTGAACCCAGGCAACACTGATAATAGTCAAAGGTAGCCAAGTAAGCCTCTGGAAGAGCTGGCTGCCATGCTTCAGGGCAAGAGAACTGTTCAGTAGTCATCCCTTTCCTTGAGCCTTGGTGCACTGTCTCTGGTGGTGACACCGTGAAGCCAAATTGTAGGGATAGCTCTAGGAGGCCGCTACTCAGTAAACTGTGTTCTCTGCACATGTGTATTTCCCACTTATTTACATTTTTTTTCTGTGTATCTGGTGCCATGATCATGGTTTTATTTCAAATACCTATATCAGAGAGCTTCTTCCTATGTTTTCTTTCAGATGTTTAAGACTTCTGGCCTTACGCTTAAGTCTTCATTGCATTTGTAGTTCATTTTTATATATGTCTGTTACCAGATGATAACTGTTTAACATTACTATATATAGATGCTTGTTTTTCACAACTCAATTTATTGACTACCCATTACCCATTGTATATTGTTGTCATTTTTGTTTTGTTCTGAATTCATTCTGTTCCACTGCTCTGAGGTGTACAGATCTTCCACTGCTTTGGTTATTTCAGTTGTTGTGGTTTGAATGTAAGTTTGCACCATACTTGTGTATTTGAAGACTTGGTTCCCAGATCTGGGCACTGATTTCCATGAAGAAGGTCACAAGCATGGGGGAAGGAAGGATATGGTGGTGGGGGGTAAGATTTGACATTTTATAGTCCTTGCCATTTAATTTTCCTTCTCTCCCTTCCTGACCAGCTGCAGTGTGAGCAGCTGTCTCCTGTTCCTGCTGCCATACCTGCCTTTCCTGCCATCATACAAAGTGTGTTCCAAACTGTAAGACAATAAATATCTCATTCATTAAATTGCTTCTTGTCTGATATTTTGTCAAATACCAAGAGTAACTGATATAAGATCTTTGTAATGCTATTTGAATGAACAGAGCATAATATCTCTAACCTTCATTCTGAATGAAACTGTAGCTCATGCCCAAGGAAATAGCATCCCACCCATGCTCTTGCAGGCAATCTTAATTAAATTCAGTGTGCAATGCACAGTCCCCACACATTGACATGGAAGTAGGAAGGGGCACTTTTTGGAAACAAATTTTTCAGTGGAAAGAGGAGAGGGAAATGAGAGAGACAGAGAGTGAGGGTTAGGTGATAAAAATAACTAACACATATATGAAACTACCAGATAATCAAGGAATTCATTTTAAATGTAAATATAATTCTAATTTATTTAACCACTTTTCATGTGTGGTTTTCAGCTGCCTTTGGTCTGTCCTTTAATTCTTAAGTAAGTGTTCTCTCATTTATCAAAGTCTTCTGAAAACTTAAGTGCCTTGCTCAGGGCAAAAAAAAAAAGGCTTCATGATTTGGTGACTTGCACTTAAATGGAACTTTTCTCGATCCTGACACAATGCTTCTATTAAACTGCAGTCTGAGAGCCTGCAGACAGTTAGACAATCATGGAGCAGTATTTCTTTATCTCTCAGCCATTTCCATTCTTTAGCAGCTATCATTATTTCTCTCACTTTTTATTTCTGTTATGACCATAATATTCTTTTAGAAATATTTTGGCTTTCTCTTCCAGCTGTGAGCATCCTTGACTGTTATTTGATAAGCTAGCTTTTTCCATGCATTCAGCTTTTCAGCTTTGATAAGCCCTGTGTATCACGTTATGCCTTAACTATGTACAAAATAATAGACCCATGTGATGTAAAGCAATAGAACCTCATAGCTCTCCTCATCTTGCTTCATTGATCAAGGAACATTGGTTTTGTTTATTTGACCTTATGTCCATCCGAGTAAACATATTTAGCTATTCATTTTGGCATAAAAAAATCTAAAAGATTGTTTTTCAAGTAATGTTCTGCAATTAGGTGTGAAATACTCACTAGATACCTTCCTTGACTGTGTTCCTATGGTAGAAGGAAATGAAGTTGGCCACCAAGGACTTGTTTGGTGAATGCGTGCTCCCTCCTTTGTGTCTCCAGGTCTCCTTCTCAAGCTCTGATTATGTATCATTCAGTGTTGTATTTCATAAGCCCTGAGGATGGTACATTGAATGTGCCTCCCACACAGTGCTTTAGGAAATGGAGACTCCTCTTATAGTCATCATTAGGGCTTGCTCGTTGTTTTTCAGCTGTAGAAGTCAGAACAAATATTCTTTATAGCATTTATTGTCTCTATTTAATTCAAAAACTCATCTTTCATAATAATGTATCCTTTGCCAAGGTCCCTTGTTTTATTTTGTTTTTCCTTTCTTTTATATTCCATTTTGTCAATTTGAAAATAAATGAAAAATATTGGTTTAGAAAAGGAAACATAGATATTGTTCATCCTCACCAAAGCTTTTCACTTTTTTTTTTTAACCTGAGCATGGGTATTGTTTAGATGGTTCACAAAAATAATCATATGACATTAAATAAAAGAATTGAGAAAACTACATATGAGAGCTTCATTATATTGGCTTCTATCTTGTCAAACATTTCAGTTGGAGACTATTTCCCAAAATAGAAGAGATGAGAGTAGAGATTACAGTGCCCTGCCATTTATTCTATCTGGTTGATAAGTCACAGATTACTGGTCTAACTTTTCTTCATTGTTTGTCTCTAACATAACTGTGGGAAAATGGGGTGCAGCGGTGGAGAAGTCCTGGAGGCTTCCACGCTGCAGGTCCCACATGTCAGAGAAAGTCTAAGGTTCCAGAGGCTGGAAGCTTCTTCGATGACAGGCCCCAATGATACAAGGAAGTCCTTGGTTCCAAAAGGGTTTATTGTCATGGCGGATAGTGGATGGATCTGGATGTACCCCCCCCAAACTCAGGGCAGACCTGAGTTAAGTAGGGAGGGAGAAAGGGGATGGTTCTGATGGCAGTTTAATTGGCTCCGCCCTCTGGCCTTCATTAGTATGTAAATCTCTAGGGCCTGAGGCCTGTAGTCACACCCTCTACTTGTGCACTTTGGGAGGGGCTGTAATGGCCTATATGACTGAATAATGTAGGTCCATGGAGATTAGACTGCTTGTCAGGATCCTGGGTTCTGGGGATGTGGCCAAACTCCTGCCGTTTCTTCCTTGGAGTCTTGAGATTCTAGGCCCATGCCCAGCCAAGAACCAAGATACCCTCATGCAGTCCCACACATAATGGTGGAAATATTTTGTTCACTCTAGTACTTTCTATAAGCCTTATAATAACACACCACAAAACTTTTTGGTGTAATTTACAGAGATTTTTTTTTTTTTTTTGTGCTGTGCATTGTTTTGAAGATGTTATTTGTGTACTTTGTGTTTTATTATTGGGGCCAGGTGCTCTATTTTTAGGTATATTCATAAGTACACTTTCACATGCTCATTTAAAGATTATCAGCATAGGATCTTACTGTCTCTCAGTGTGAGAATAGTAAAATAACAAGAAGTCACAAAAAAATGCCAAAAAACAATAACAACTTTGCTCATGCACCAATCCCAAACACTACTAATGATACCCTATTACGCTTGCTGACTGGACCATGTCCTCTGAGAGGCTCCACCCAGTAGCTGACTCAGATAGATACAAATATCCACATCCAAACAGTGGATGGAGCTTGGGGACTCTTCTGGAAGTAGGACTAAGTATTCTGGGCCCCAAAGTGGATAATAACTCTATAGGAAGACCAACAGAGTCAACCAACCTGGGCCCTTGAAGTTGTCAGAGACTGAACCACCAACCAAACAATATTACATGGGCTGGATCTAGGCCTCTATGCTCATATGTACTAGATGTACATCTTGACCTTCATGTGGGTACTGAACATGAACAACTGGAACAGGCGCTACAGCAAAAGCTGTTGCCTGTATGTGGATATTTTCTTCTAGCTAGGCTGCTTTGTCTGGCCTCAGTGTGGGAGGAAGCGCCTAGCCTCACAGAGAATTGAAGTGTGGGGGTTGGGGGATACTCAGAAAGGTGCCCCCTTGCTCAGAGAAGAAGAGGAGGGTATATGGAGCAGGACTGTGGGATGTAGTAGGGGGTAATCAGGAGGGAGGCAGTGAATGGGATGTAAAGTGAATAAGTAAAAAAAAAAATCCAATATAAATTAGTGGGAAATGCAAGATATGATAATAAACTTTATTGATTATTTTTCCCTTACTTTGTGGCATTGCTCTAAGTGCTTCATATATTTTATTTGTTTGTTCTCATTTTTGTATTATATCTTACAATCAGCCAAGGAAACAGGTACATTTATTTTTATTTACTTTTCTTATTGTTTTTCAAATAGGGAAAGTAGAACACAGAAAAAAATGCATCATTTTTTTATAGTTATGAGGTTAGCAGGTGACAGTGCTCAGATTCCTATGTGAATAAAGCATACTGGACTGAGTCAGCACCTGCTGTCCTATGCAGTGCTGTTTCCAATAGCTTCTGAGCAAGGGGTTCTATGACATTTAATAGATGACATAACCAAGGATCAAAAATTTGTTTGTATACATATTTATTCCCAAGCACAGTTTTTCATCTAATAGATCACAAAATGATTCTTAATGCTTACTACTTAATATGAAACTGGAAGTCTAGAAAGTTAGAGAAGATATTTTTTGTATTTGTAACAGTGAGAAATACCCTTTTCTACTTTTGAAAGTCTTATTACATATTACAGTTTTTTTTTTTTTTTTTTTTAGAAGAAAGTGCTGTTGATGAAAGCAGAACAAAGGGAACAGAGATACAGTTGTATAAATATAGACTGTAAAAGATGCATGCAAAGCAATGCAAGTAACTAAAGTGTGATTTTCCAGAATGCTCAATGAAAACTTTCAGATAATGTCATGCTAAGAAATTTAAAGTGTTATTAAAATGACTTAAAATGGAGAGAAGACTTGAGTAGTTAGATCTTATGAAGTGTTTTAATCTACTTAGATTTTATCTTTTTTTTTTTTGTGGACAAGATGATCATTTTATTTATTTATTTATTCATTTATTTATTTATTTATTTATTTGTTGTTTGTTTTGATGAACCACTGTACTGATTCCCATAGTTTGCACTCCCACCAGCAACAAATGAGTGTTCTTTTCCTATATCCTTGACCACATCTGCTGCTTGTTTTCTACTTAGCCATTCTGAGTGGCATGAGGTATATTCTGGAGTGCATTTAATTTTCATTTCCCCATGGTTGAAGATGCTGAAACTTTTCAATTGTTTAGACGTCCATTTATTGATTGGATGATTTGATTTTTCTTTTTTTTTTTTTTTACTTGATTTTCAAACATACATGACACTTAACCCATCTCATTCTTGATGAGACCACCAGAAGCTGCCAACTAAAGTAGGCTTTTTATAGTAGGATCTCTCTTCTGGGATCAATGAAGTAAGGTCATTTTATAATTCTAGCCAATAAAATATATTTCTTATTTATTTCTTTATATATTCTATTCAAGTCTTCTTGTATTCTACTTATGGCACACTCAGGAATCACAGTTTAGGATAGTCACAAGAATGATTTCTCTTGACTTTGTAAGCTTAATACAAATCTGAAAACAAATCATTATTTGTGGGATTATTACTATCACTGTAACAAATAACTAGGACAGTCAACTAATAAAAAATATTGGTTAATTTTGGATCATAATTTAGAGGGTCTGTCCACAATGTGATGAGCCATTCTCAAGGAAGTAAGAGTGAATAGCAGAGCATACCAGTTAATTTACTGCTAGGAAACAAAAGAGAGTCAAGAAGGGTACAGGACCCTACAATCCCATTCAAGAGTTTTACAAACTATTGGGATTAATGATTAGGAAAGTTCCTCAAAGCAATATCAGTAATTCCAAATCAATAACATTCCCATGTTTCAAATATAAATTAGATGCTGCATAAATATCATCCACAGAAGCAAAAAGTATAATGTATCTAGAAATAAACCTATTGAATTTGTACAGAAGCTTTACTGAAGAATCAATTAAATTTACTGAAAGGCATCAACTGAATGAAATGAATGAAGAAATAAACCCTATTCATAATTGAAGAGTTACTACTTGTGGTAGCAAAGAAAACAACTATATAAATTATAAAGAAAAATACTAATACATTGATTATAGTTATATTAAAGTGTTTATAAAATATTAAATATATTTGTGACAAATAAGAGAAAAAACTTTAATATTTAGGATATATGATGAGTTCCTTTATATCAAGCAAAAATGAAACTAAAAATTGATGGAAAAGAAAGGTGCATAAATTAGTAATTTAAAGCAGTCATTAATAACCATAAAAAGTTGACAATATATAACCTTAGTAATGATCAAGTTTATGCAAATCCAAAACTCACAAAATTGTACTTAGCTGCTCTGAGTTTATAGAATTGAAAATGTTTGGTAATGCAGTGTCTCAGTGAGAACATAAAGAAATAGACATGTCATCTCAGTGAGGAAATTGCAATTCTGTCCTACCACATTCATGAACAATCTGTCATCTTTATCTTGGTAATTTGAAAATGTGCATTCCTGAAATCTGGCACTTACTTCTCTGGGTAATCCAATGTTGACTAAGTCTTCCATTTGCTCCAAAAACAATAATCTGTGGTCCAGTGATCAGTATAAAATGACTCTAAATGGGCTAGAGAAATGGATCACCAATTAAGAGCTCTTGAAGCTTTTCCAAAGGACCCTAGTTCAACTTTCAGCATCCATATAAAATAGCTTACTACTCTCTGTAACTTTAGTGCCAGAGGATCTGAAACCTTCTTCTGGCTTCGCTTGCTGCTTTCATCAGATGCATATGCTTATATTCATACACACACATTAAAAATAATATAAGTAAAAATTATTAAATATCCTGCATTTTAATGGTGATCTTCAATAAGGATATTGATTATAATAGTAAGATGTGAGTAAAGCCATATTACTTGACCTAGGCTATCACCTATTCCATAGTATCTTTAGGTGTCTTTTCTTCAAATCCCCAGGAAACATACTGGAGAAGCCAATGGAGTATAATCTTGGAAAAGGCCTTGGAAAGAAAGGTTCTTGTAAGCTTCTTGTAATGTCAGAAGATACATGTGTCATGTCTCACCAAAATGACTGCTAAAGTGTAAACTGAACAAGAAGGACACCAATGGACATGCCAAAATGGATAGGATGAAGCCCATGAGGCCTTAATCCCACACAAATAATGACAGAAAGCTTAGAAAAGCCAGGAGAAGAGAGGTGAGCTTACTCTAAAGAGTAGCATAGCACATCAATTGCTTTTCCAGGATCAAATGGTTAGCCCTGAAAACATAAATCATACATTCAAGTGGGGTGTGTTTGTGTATGTGTGTGTGTGTGTGTACAATAACAATTAGTGAAAAAGAGGCTATGAAAACAGGGCTGATAGATCGAAGGCTTTTTTAAGAAAGAAAAGAAAGGGATATATGTCATAATTAAAATATAAAAAATAAGATTAAAACAAGAATAGATGCTCTTTTTGCTGAAAATAGTTTCTTCTCTCATACAATACATCCCTACCAATGTTTCTCCTCTCTTTATTCTTTCTAGTCCTGCCTCCCCTCTCTATTCCCCCAAATCTACTTTCTCAATCTCAAAAAAAGAGCAGACTTCCAAGAGACAACAATCAAGCAGAACAAACCAAGATACAATTAGACAAGGCAAAAGCCTCCCATATTGAGGCTACACAAGGCAACTCAATAGGATAAAAAGAGTCAAAGTCTAATTCTCTATCTGGAAGATCATTAAGAAAGCAAAATTGGTCTTAGACCCACAATTACATGTATGAATAATTCTACAAATTTAGAGAAGACAGAAAGAAAAGGGTGAGAGAAGAACCTGTTCTTTGTGGTAAGGAACAGGGTTCCTTGAGGGCCAGAAACTAGAGATCTATTTCTGAACTGTTTGTTTTTTATAAGAGTTACTTGTCCCCTATTGTAAAAGAATTAAGATAGTTTGCTAGCTTAATGTTTGCTGGATGTTTGCTGGTTGTAACTGAGTGTGAACAATGTATAAGACTGTGTTTAATTGAAGATAAATAAATTAAGAAATTACAAAGTGGTTACTTGACCCTACCCTGCCTCTTAAGCAAGCCTTTTCTGTAAGTAAAAGGACAAGGATTGGTAAGGCTGCTGGTTAGGAGAACTGATGATGGCTACTCAGCTAGCCAGAACAGTACAGAGCTGAAGAGAAAGACAAACAAGTAACAATATGCTTAAATGAAAACCAAGAAGAAAATATTCACGTCTCTGCCTCTCTTCTGTTTCTCATCTTACATTTTCTAGAAGGAAGTATGAGCTTGCACATGGAGTCTCCTCCAACTGCTTTCTGTTTCTTAGATATTGCCAGGGATAAGGAAAGGAAATGGGAGCTAAATAAAAGTTGCAGTCAACACATTAAATACAAACAGTTTAGCTGGGCATGATGAATATGCCTATAACACCAGCATTTACAAAACAGGTAGCTTATTCTACACAGTAAATTCCAGAGCAGCAAATTTAACAGAGCTACAGCCTCTCTCAAAGAAACCAAAGAATAAAACAAACAAAACCACATAGAGTTTATTAATTAAAACAAAATGTTAGGAACTACATATAAGGAAGTATAAAAACAGAATGGAGCAATAAACTAAAATTGGAAGGATATTTAGCAACAGAGATAGTGAAGAGCTTTAGAAACACAGGTAATGCATTATTTATTTTTTAAAGGAAATTATGATATTCATTTTTAACTAGTTATTAGCTGTTAAGTAAATAATAATCAAGGTAGAATCCACAAGGCTGTACAAGGCAACTCAATAGGAACATAACATAGAGAAGTTAGGTAAAGAAAAAGGCTTTAGTGGGATTCGTGGATCTTCCTGGGAATGGGCATAAGAATAGACTTCACTGATCGATTGCATGTGGGAGGGGACTGAAGCAGTAGAGATCTGGTTGGGAGAAGAAAAAATGGAAGGAGTGTGGTGGTTTGAATAGCTTTGGTCCCCATAGATTCATGTGTTTGAATATTTGGCCCATAGGAAGTGACACTGTTAAGAGGTGTGCCCTCATTGGATAAAGTGTTTAACTATGAATGTGATCTTTATGATCATATATATGCTCAAGCTCCACCCAATGTGGAACTCAGACCCTCTTCCTGGTTGCCTACCATAGCCAGTCTCTTCCTGGTTGCCTTTGGATCAAGATGTATAACTTTTGGCTTCTTCAGCACTAAGTCTGCCTGAACCCTAACATGCTTTTCCACTGTGATAATAATAGACTTAATGAAACTGTAAGCTAGTCTCAATGAAATGTTCCTTTATAAGAGTTGCCTTGGTTATGTTGTCCCTTCACAGCAATGAAATCGTAACTAAAACAGGGAAAGAATATGGGAGGAGACAAGTGGAACTGCAGGGGGTGGTGTCTTGTGGGTAGTTTGGAAACAGTGTAGTGGAAACTTCCTGAAATCTCTGATGTCAATCATAGTGAAGACTCCTAGTTATGGGGCATATGGACTCTGAACTAGACATCTTTGTAGCCAGAAATGCTTCCAGTGATAATATTGGTTTACATTTGGTTGAATTGTTTGGTCAAGGAGGTCCTGTGAAGATCCCTAAACAACGTAAGATGATGCTAGGACAGAAAGTCTGTCTCTGAAACCTGAGAGTAAAGACCCATTGCTGAAGACAACATTCACACAGCTCAACCAGGTTGAGCTGGTTACTGCATAGATATCTTCACTGCTACTTTCTAGTCTCTTCAGTATGTGAAAGTACTCTGTAGGCTAGGGAAAGAAAAACCTGGATATTAAACCTGCCATAAAATCCTCCACTTACAATCTGTCCTGCTTGCAAGAAGTCCTGGGAAAATGGTAGCACAGAACTTCTGTAATTGGCCAACCAACATCTGATTTACTTTAAAGCCCATACCAAGAAAGTGAGGCCATGCTCTACACTGCCTAGATGTACAGGAACAAGAGACTGGATAGCTCCTCTCTTAAGGAAGAATCAAATATAACAGTGCAAACAAACAACAGAAAACAGAAGAAAACAGCAAGCAAGCACACAAAAACAGAAAGAAAATCTAGAAAATGATTTCTAATGATATTATGCTGTGCTCATAAATCAGTACCTTGTCCAGTCTTCACTAGAGAGGCTTCATTCAGCACTAGATGGAACAGATACAGAGATCCACAGCCAGACATTATGCAAAGAAAGTTTCTAAATTGGAGATCTACATTTTCAGTTTCTCCCTGATAGCCTGGGCAAGCCTCACAGAAGAGGGAGAGGAAAGAGTATAAAAGCCAGAGGGGATGGAAGATATCAGGCAAACATGGCCCATTAAATCAACTAAGAGAGAGAGGAGAGATTATAGAAGCCAGAGAGGTTGGAAGACACCAGGCAAACAGGGTCCATCGAATCAATTAAGCCTGTATCACACCAGCTCACAGCTCAGAGACTGAGGTGGTAAGCATGCGTCTTGCCTAGGGCCTGTATGAGTCTGTACCTGGTCCTCTGAGTAAAAGTTATGGATGTAAGCTTGGTGTTTTGTGGGACTCCTAACAGTGGGAGTTTGTGTGTCTCTGACTCTTTTGACTCCTCTTGGGGCTATTTTCCTCCTACTGTCTTGCCTTGTCCAGTCTCAATATGAGTAATTTTGACTTGTTTTATTGTATCCATTGTTTGGTTGTTTTTAGGATGCAGCTTTTTTCTGAAGGGAAATGAGAGGAAGAGGTACAGCAGGTAAGGGAAGGTACAGGAACTGTGGAGCTGGGAGGGGTGGAGGGAGGGGAAACTGGTAGAGATGTATTGTATGAGAGAAGAATATTTTCAATTAAAAAATGATTGAATAGATAAAAGAATGCCCATCCCCTACTTTGGAGTACAGACAATTCAAGAGCTGAAATTTCTATTCTTCATTCATAGAATCTCTATAGATCAGTAACTATCTCTGTTTTTACTAAGGAGAGACATCAACCATTGACTTACTGTCTTTACTAATTGTTTCTAGCAGTATGAAAGAAATATTCAGTGAGAAAATTTCCTTACCACAGTCTCTATTTATGTATTGAATACTGTGAGTACTCATATATGTATTTGAAATTATCTGTAGTATATATATTTCTTCTGTGCCAGCTTATTTATCACCATTTCTAAAGGTAAAAGGAATTTATATCAGCTTTCAGGCAAGAATTCAAGACTATTGTTTTGTTCATATATATATATATGTGTGTGTGTGTGTGTGTACCTACATAACTATGTACACATACTATTTATCACAAAATTTATCTGTATATTATTTATGTATATATTTATTATACACATATGCATTGTATTTAATTATCAGCAGCATCCTAATGTAGAATATAACTGTAATTTCACTCATGTTTCTAGTTCACTTCACTTAAAATTGTATTGAATTTCGTGATTTCTACCTTTTTATCTGGTCTTCATCCCCTCCTACTGTGCTCATGGATCCTTGACAACGAATGTAAGATTCTTATATTCATAGAGTCTTTATTATACAAAATGTGCATTAATGTCACTCTTATCTGCTAATGGCCTCCATGAGTAGAAGAAGCAATGAAAGGGAATGAGAATGATTATTTATTCACCAGCCTGGTGGAGCACATCATTAATGAACCATGACCACAGATTGTCTGAGCAAATTTCCAGGGTTAGACAGGGTCTGATCTTGTGGTTTTCTTCAAAATACGCTTAATAATTATTTGCTATTACATGCATAAGAATAGAATATCACGATTCTAATCCACACTTAGTTTAGTAAATTTGAAATGTGCTAGGCATTAAAGTACAAACTGTGTATGTGATGCCTGATAGATATGGATGCTATTTAAGTTCCATATGACTCATCATAGTGTAATACATTTTGACTTGCACTGCAGTGGCTAATTTAGAATCTCATAAATTATCCCTGGATTCAGTTATTATTGAAGGATATCCTCCTATAATTGAAGTTCTTATAACAACGTATTCAACAAATTCAGGATCTACATTGCTCAAATTGTGCCAGTTGCTTGAATCATAGTTATTTTTAAAATAGTCATTATCATCAAGGAATTCATTTTAGAAGAAATTGCTTATGAACAAATAGATAGGCTTCTAAAAGAAATTTTGTCATATTGTTTTTTATTAAAAGAATCAGAAGTTCTATCAAACATTTTCCCCATTATTCATAAAATGACATTCCTGAATTAACAATGAATTTCTTATATAGTATGCATTGTATTGACTGTTTGGATGTGTGTACATGTGTTATCTAAAAGTTTTAGACTACTTGACAATTATCAATCATGTGTACATGTATCTTCTCTTGTCTTATTTAAAAACTGTAGCTTCTTAAATGCCCATTCTAATTGGATAAACTACCATCACTATACATCTAGACCCCTAGCCACCTTGGGTAATTCACTTAACACTGTCTTCCCCTTCTCATAATTTCACAGTCAATTTGTGCTTCCCTTACTATCAGTGATTAAGTTAAGGTAGCACATCTACCATTTCTATTGCTTTATTCTTGACTTCCTGTCTTTCACCAACCTTTTTCTTAAAGTTGCCTTGATCTCACATACCTAAGACCACACCTTAACTACTTTCTTTATCAAACCCATGAGACTTTGGATCCCTTATTCTTTTTTTTTTTTTTTTTTAATTTTTATTTTCAGCAAATCAAAAAAATTTAAAAAGCATTCAAACAGAATAAAATGAAAATACACAAACAAGCAAAATACCAAGGGTCAGATATACTTATACAAGAATTCTATAGGGCCTTCAAAAAGGCAACACTTTTTGAGTTATGTTTAAAAAAATTCAGAACCACAATAAGCTCCTTCACAAAGCAAATAATATTGAAATAGTGAAATCAAGTGTAGACCCAACAAAAATATATAAATTATAGTCCAATATCCCTCATGAATATACATACAAAAATTCTCATTGAAGTAGTTGCAAACTGAGTACAAGAGATATAAAAAAATAATATTCCATGAATAACTGAACAACTGTTTTTTTTTTGAAGACCGTACTCCATATACAGGCTGCATGTTTTGGGATAGCCCCCACTCCAGATGTTTGAGACCTACATGAAAACCAAGCTGCACATTTACAACATATGTGCAGGGAGGCCTAGGTCCAGCCCATGGAGGTAGATCTGTGTAGACTAGGTATGCTCCACGGTTGGTGATTCAGTCTCTGAGAGCTCCAAGGGTTCAGGTTCATTTACTCTGTTGATCTTCCTGTGCAGTTCCTATCTCCTTAGGGCCCACAATCCTTCCACCTATTCTTCTTTAAGAGTCCTCAAGCTCCATCCACTGTTTGGCTCTGGATGTCTGTATCTGTCTGAGTCAGCTGCTGGTTAGAGCCTCTCAGAGGATAGCTTGCCGGTCTGTTCTCAGGCTGGAGGTTTAGCTCCTGGGAGCTCTGGTTGAATCTTTTGATACTCGTTCTAAAAAGGACAAAAACACCCTCACTTTGGTCTTCCTCCTTCTTCTTGAGTTTCATGAGGTTTATGCGTTGCATCTTAGGTATTGTGTGTTTTGGGGCTAATATCCGATCCCTTATTCTTAACTCTATTTGGTCCACTCAGAAATGATTTGACAAGATGATGTCCTGAAATCCAGAGTCACTAAGTTTTGTCACCGTTCGACTCTGACTGAAATCTGCATTTCTCTTCACATATATATTATATACATATTATTGAACCCTTTTCTATACAAGCATTGTCTTGTCCTCTTTACTTTCTCTTCAGTTTTTTATTGGGAAAACTTTAATTATTTTAATCTCAAGGATTTTGTATCCATCCTTTATTTTTCTCAGACCACAATTTCTTCATATTTTATTGGCATACCTTATTTAGAATCACTTTTAAAAGTTATATTTTTAAAATCATTTATTAACTGAGAGTTTCCTTAAATTAGATTTTTATACAGCTTTAGTTTTGGTTACACCATCCGTGATTCCATTCTCTTCACCTCCATCTCCACTTAAATTTTTAACCTCAATATTCTGTCCTCTTCTTTATACTACATGCATTTCATATCTGTACCATTCAAATAATATTTTTTATTGTGTTATAAAAAAGTAGGCTCCCACATGGCATTTTTAAATATACTTCTCCTTTGGTTTAGTCTGAAAAAAATACCCCTGCATACCAATGGACAGCAGACAGGAGTCATTAAAGTCTCAGTGCAAAGCATAAGAGATCTTCATAGAAGTTATTGGTCAGAATGTTCTCAGAGTTCTGGAAAAGACAGAATATCACCATTAGTCTTGGTTACCTACCATGAATACATATTAAATTTTTATTGTTGGAGCTACCACACAGTTTGATTGGTGAACTTAGAGAAATCAATGTCAAAATGACTCCAAATCTTTTTCTCTGCTGGTTAGGTTTCATAATGCCAGAAGGTGATATTTAAGCTTCTGGGGTGGGTTGTGACATCAACATACCCTGCATGATACAATGCCGACCTGCTAGGCAAAATACACTCATTTCTCAAACTGTTCCCTGAGTTATGTAGTATCTGTGGTGGTTTGAATGAAAATGGCTCCCATAGTCTCCTAGGGAGTGGCATTATTAGGAGGAATCAGTTTCTTGGAGAAAGTGTGTCACAAGGGATGGACTTTGACATTTTTAAGTGATCAAGGCAGCCCCAGTATCCCTATTTCTTCCTGGTGCCTTCCAATCCAGACAGAACTCTTAGTTCTTTCTCAATACCATCTCTGCCTGCATTGCCACCATGCTTTTACTCATGAGGACAATGGACTAAACCTCTGAATTGTCAGCCAGCTTTTCTTTTTAAGAGTTGCCATGACCATGGTGTCATGAGGCCCATCAAGTAGCTACAAGAGTAAGATGCAGATACTTACACCCAACCAATGGACAGAAGCTGGAGACTCTGTGGTTGAATTAGAGAATAGATGGAAGAAGCTGAAGAGGAGGGCAATCCCATAGGAAGACCAGCAGTCTCAACTAACCTGGACCTCCAAGATCTCTCAGGCAACATACAGTAGATGATATGAGGCCCCTGACACATATACAGCAGAGGACTGTCTGGTCTGGCCTCAGTGAGAGAAGATGCACCTAACCCTTGAGAGACTTGAGGCCTCAGAGAATGGAGAGGTTTGGTGGGGTGGGTGGTGGGGTGAAGGTCAGACATCCTCTTGGAAATGGGGGAGGAGGAATGGGATGAGCAACAGTTGGAAGGTGGACTAGGAGGGGGATTACAGCTGAACTGTAAAACAAGATTAAAGAAAAAAATAATAATAAAGAGTTGCCATGGTCATGATGTCTGTTCTCAGCAATAAAAACCCTAAAAAATGACAAAAGTTGGTAGGGACTGATGTATTGCTATGATAAGTTTGACTAGGCTTTTGTTTAGAGGAAAGTTGATTTTGGGACTTTGGATTAGGAAAGCAGTTGAATGCTTTAAGTGTGGCTAATGGGCCATACTAGTAAGAAAATCAAAGACAGTTATACTGATGGTGAGTGGAGGCCTGGATCAAGAGGTTTCGGAGAAGAATATTAGTGTGTGGCCAAGTGACCATTCTTGTGATATTTTGTCAAAGAATGTGGCTATTTTCAAATGGAGCTGATTTTTACCCTGTCCAAAAAGTTTGCCTGAGGCTATATGAAGACTCATAGATTAAAAGCTTTGGATGAGATTTCCAGAGAGTCTAGTTTTGACAGTGTCACTTGGTTATTAGTGGGCAAACTTATAAGATCTATAATGAATAGCAGCAAGCTGAGCAAGGAAAAATACAAAATGTTCAGTTTGAGGCAAAGTAAAGCACCAGGAAAAAGTGTAAAGAATCCTATAAAGAAAAAAGGGAGTGGGGACTTCAGGGGAAGACCCAACCCAGCTAAGCTTCCAACTGTGAAAAGGAAGTTTAAGGCTTGGAGGCATGGTGCATGCCTTTAATTCCAGCACTCTGGAGGTAGAGATAGAAGGAATTTTGAGCTCTAGGCTAGCCTGATCTACAATTCAAATGCCAGGACAGCCAAGCTTAAGCAGTGGAGGAAACCATCAAAAATGGAAAGCTGGTAAAAATTTAATTGAACAAGGGGGCCATGTTCCAACCTCAGCAAGCAGAAGAACTTAGAAACTTTTGGCCACCTGGTTCTGACTTCAGAGTCAAGTGAACAAGAAAGGGTCTATGGAATATCCCTCCACAACTAAAGAAAGCTACTGAGGTCTGATAGATAGATAGATAGATAGATAGATAGATAGATAGATAGATAGATAGATAGATAGATAGAGATAGATGATAGAGATAGAGATAGAGATAGAGATAGAGATAGAGATAGAGATAGAGATAGAGATAGAGATAGAGATAATGTCAGGGGTATCTGCATGGAGGCTTCCAGAGGCCACTGCACAAAGCTGTTAAGGTGAAGTACAGATTTCCTTGGAGAATCTACAATGTTACAGATGACAGATTCACAGGATAACTGCCAAAGAGAGCTGATAACAGGGAGTAGAAACATCCTAAGAGACAGAAGTGTGTTGTAGTCAACAAAGCTGAAAGAAGTTGGAGATCTAGAGAGCACATTGACATCAGATGAAGATGCAGAGTTTGGAATTGGCTTAGCTAATTTTCAGTCTTGTTTTGATACAAGATCTTTGTACTGTGCTCCTTTCTTCCCTTTTGGAATGGTAAAGTATACTCTGTAACATTACATGTTGGAAGTATGGGATCTGTGTTTTCATTTTGATTTTATAGGGGGCTATAATTAAGAGATTGCCATGAGTTTCAGGACAGACTTTGAACTTTGCACATTTAAACAACGTGGGGTGACTGTGATAGACTATGAATGGGGACTTTTAAGTTTGGACTGAATACGATTTTACACTATAATTCGGCTACAAGCCTATGGGAGTCAGGGAGTGAAAAGTGTTGGTT
The DNA here is from genome assembly GCA_021653895.1 of Mastomys natalensis. Lineage (NCBI taxonomy): Eukaryota > Metazoa > Chordata > Mammalia > Rodentia > Muridae > Mastomys > Mastomys natalensis. The sequence continues at coordinate 831,966 of JAJTUV010000461.1, forward strand.
TGAATGAAAATGACCCCCATAAACTCATAGGAAGTGACACTATTAGGAAGAATGGCCTTGTTGAAAGAAGTATTTCTCAGAGTGGGTTTTGAGGTTTTAAGTGCTTAGCCCAGGCTCAGTGTCATTTTCTTTCTTCTTATTGGTTGCAAATCTAGATGTAGAACTCTTGGTTCTTTCTCCAGCACCATGTCTGCCTGCACAGTGCCATACCTCCTAACATGATCATAATTGATTAAACCTCTGAAGTGTAAGTCAGCCCAAAATAAATGGTTTTCTTTATAAGAGTTGCTTTGGTCATGGTGTCTCTTCACAGCACTTTAACCCCAATTGTCCATTTTCTGAATGGATGTAAAGCCTGTTCCACAGGAGGAAATTTCATCCCTAGTACTATAATTCTGTTCAAAATGTCATGGCTGGGCAGGTCATAGGCCTTAGAGTAGTACCTGCTATTGTTATTTTATAAAAAAAAGCTTAAGTTGTCGAACTGCCTTCTTATTTTTCCACAATTTTAATAGTGTATTTCTTTGTTTTAATTGGATATTTTATTTATTTACATTTCAAATGTTATCCACTTTCCAGGTTTCTCTTCTGGAAACCCCGATTCCCTCCTTTTCTCCCTGCTTCTTTGTTTATACACACATATTTGGGCTGCCCTCAACTTTCTTCAGAAAAGTGTCTTTTCACTGTGGATAGCAGACAGTGATAAGCTGCATAATTGACTAAAGTGAAGAAAATTAAAGATTTGATACCCATCTCTAAATGTAACATATTATTAACCCCTCTCCAAGGTTCATGGAAAATCATGGAGGAGGAGGCAGACAGGGTATAAGAGTTGGAAGATGAGGATGATTGCTGCAAAATGCAGACTTCTGGACTTGCTATGGGTACAAAACTTGTAAACTCACAGCATCTAACACAAAAACAAATCAAACAAGTCTCCAGCATTCATGGATTCATGGATTCATGGAGGTAATGATTTCTAGGCTCTACCTACCCTTACCAAGGAATTTTTTGAAAAGGATAGCTGATCAATGAGGACCAATTTTTTTTCCCCAGGGTCCAGCCTTGACAAGAGTCAGGGTCATCAAGGACTATGAATACCGTGTAGGAGAATAAGAAAACACACAATTGAGATACAATACTGACAGGCTGTTCTTTTTTGTCATGAGAGTCCCTGAACTTGGGAGTCAGCATGCTCATATTGACATGACTTGGCCCCAGTCTTTTAATGAAATCATACAAAGAAGTTGGGTTACAAAGTTCATTGTTGGCGGCTAGGTAAATGCTTCTTTATTTTCCTGTGCTAACATTTTCTCATGATACAGAGAAGTACAAATTTAGAACAGAAAAAAAGGGAACTATACAATCTCAAACATAAAAGTTTTACAGCAAGCACAATTTCTATTATATATCTCCTGACCACCAGTCTCTGGTGAGGTCGGGGGCAACAGTATTATGGTTACAAAGCCAGAATCTTTCAGACATGTGTGAGACAGTATGGTTTCATTAAAGGGCAAACATGAGGTCATACTACTGACCCTGCAGTCTTTGTAATTTTTGGACCTCATCTGTCTGTCTACAAAAACATCCTCACTTAACCTGTATGGGGAATTCCTAGGGGGGCTGCCACCACCATCCCTGAACCAAGGAACCATTACTGACTTTCTGTGAAATAGCTCTATGTTACTCCATCCTCATTTTTTATAATAAAAATGTCCTGCTTTTATTATACAGAATTGAGGCTAAGACTGAGGGAACAGCTGCAGATTTACTCATCTCTGCCCACAGCTCTAGGACGCTTTCATTTGTACCTCCAGCTAGTGACTGTAACATACATTTCTCTTAAATTCATGAACAGCCTTCACTTTAATACTATTGGTAACATCTAGTTTCTGAATATCAAGTGGGCTCCTACTACATCTTGCCAGGTCACCAAATACTAGTTTAATCAAGGAAGGAAGAAAGAAAAGGAACAGTAAATAGACAGGAAGAATGATAAGTACTAAGAATAGTCACAGAAATAAAATCACAAGGTGATTGCCTCAGAGAAACAAGCTTTGGAGCCTCTCAGTACTCATACTGGGACCCACAAGAGGCCATAGCATCACACTCTGAAACACGGTACCCCTGGCAGGTTTTTCTTCCTTCTCCCAGGCATCTCAAGATTAATGTGGGGTGTCTCTAACCTTTTTTTAATGGTTTGGCCACTCATGCTTTAGTGGATAACCCAACCCACCAATACTTGCACATAAAGGCAGCACTGAGGTGGAAGATTTCTGATATGAGCTGATACAAACTCATGTGGTGTTTTGCTAAGACAAGACTCACAGTGTGTTTTGCTGAGGCAAGACCTGTGGGAGGACACATGATATTTGGAGAAAGTATAAATAGAACTCAATGGACAATGATGTCATGTTTCCATATATTTGCAATGCTTTGGTGGTCTTGTGTCTTTGTCTTTGCTGATCTTTACTTCATTGAGAAAGTCATGTTAGAGAATTTTTCTTGGCATCTCTATTGGTCCTAATCTCTCTTGTTGACTCATGCTAATTCAGTGGAAGTCTGGCTGTTTCTATTACATTATGCCATTGCTAGTGATTTGTGTTTGGTATTTTGACACTACTGAACTGGAATGTTGGCATCTTGACAGACATTAGAATTACCCCAAGGAACTACTTCTAGAAAGGTCTATATATCCTTGTCTTATTTACTATCTTTTTCCCCTACCTTTGGACTGTGGGTTAGAAGAGATTTAGAATTCTTATTAAAAATAATCTTTTTAAAAAATCAAAGCCTACACAGAACTAATTGTACTTAGTGAGTCAGAAATGGTAGTTAGGTAGATAGATTAGATAGAAAAATAGAGATAGATAGATAGAGATGGATAGATAGATAAAATAAAGTGGGAGAGGGAATTTTGGGAAGATTATGGGGAAGAATACAATATTTCATTATTACATGTATGCAACTGACAAATAATAATTAACTAGAAATCACAAATTGATACCCTCTGTCTATGTCATCCTTATTCTATTTTTCTCCTTTGCACAAAACACCTTTGAGCTGTTTCTAAGTTTTGTCTTTTTTCCTTTCCTTTTTGTTTATTCTTCCACATGTTGCATCTTGCCTCTCAACTGCTACCATGGAGATCAATAAGGTGTCCTATGATGAAAAATCCAATTAACACTTTCGTTTTCATTCTATTTGCTTTTCTAGCATCATTTCAGGTGACTGGCTTCTTTGTTCTTCTGAAAATGTTTCTTTCTATGCATTATATTTGGCAGCTATTTTCAAGTGAATCCATTTAAGATAAATTCAAACATTTACCTTTTCCTTAATTTTGAATTCACCTTCACGCCACTTTACAGATATAAGGATTTAAGTAAAAACAATAAAATCTATTACTTACTCCATAATTTGAAATTGAGGAAATGACTAGAATATGAATTGTTTTTTATTGTGTAGCATGATTATGTACTCATGTGAACTTGCAGTGGTTTGATTTGCACTTCTGGAGCTCAGGCAGAAAGAATGAAATCAGGATTCAGTCACTTGAAGTCACACAGATCTCCATGTCCTCTCTTATTTTTCTGGTTCCCTCACTGATTCTTTTATCCACTTCCATATTCCTCCTCCTTTCTTCTTTTTTTCTCTTTTTAGTTTTCCTTCTCCTTTCCCATTAAACCTTTACATTGTGAATGATATGGTTCCAAAGTGAAGAAAAGGAAACTTTAGGGATGGAACCCTGTGTTAGAAACTGAGACGTGGCTGTGCATGCTTCATTGCTGGAAATCCATTAACCCTTTTTTTTTTTGTTTATGATCACCATTTGCAAGTATATATTCATAGACAATTTCATAGCACACTTTATGCAAAAAGTCACTCAATTTTTTCATTAACTCATTCATTTATTCTAGTCTAAAAACTGGTAACTACCTAATAAGTATGAAACATTCAGTTATATTTGAGGAAGATAAAACATATGACTTGAAGCTTGTTATCTTGAATATTTAAGGCATGGCTGGTAAATATGCCTTTAATATGATACCAGCAATATTACTAACATTACTTAAAATTATGCCTAATGAAATGTTCGTGCATAAATCATACCATAAATTAGAGATCTTTTAGGAGGTGTGGTGTGTGTGTGTGTGTGTGTGTGTGTGTGTGTGTGAGAGAGAGAGAGAGAGAGAGAGAGAGAGAGAGAGAAATGAAGAAATTAAGAGTTGAAAAATATTTCTAAAATACCATAAATATTGAATAAAAAAGCCTTTATGGTAACTCAATTCTTTAGATTTCTTAAATCATACTATATTACATACCATGATAGTGTAGAAACTGATAGTTTAACAGGCTATGATTAAATGATTGAGGTGCTGAGTTTTCTTATTTGTCATTTACTTGTTTGTTTGTTTGTTTAATTTTTACACTCCAGATTTTATCCCCCTCTCTGTCCACCCTCCCACTGTTCCACTTCTCATATCTCTTCCCTACCTCTTGTCTCCATGAGGATGTACCCACCCCCCACCCAATCAGACCTCTAAATTCTCTGAGACCTCCAGTCTCTTGAGGGTTAGGTGCATCTTCTCTGACTGAACTCAGACCCAGAAGTCCTCTGCTGTATATGTGTTGGGGACCTCATATCAGCTGGTGTATGCTGCCTGGTTGATGGTCCAGTGTTTAAGAGATTTCAGAAGTCCAGGTTAATTGAGACTGCTGATCATCCTACAGGGTTGCCCTCCTCCTCAGCTTCTTCAAGCCTTTCCCTAATTCAACCACAGGGGTCAGCAGTTTCTGTCCATTGGTTGGGTGGAAATATCTGCATCTGACTCTTTCAGCTGCTTGTTGGGCCGGAGTGCAGTCTTGATAGGTCCCTTTTTGTGAGTGCTCCATAGCCTCAGTAATAGTGTCAGGCCTTGGGGCCTCTCCTTGAGCTGGATCCCACTTTTGGCCTGTTGCTGGACCTTCTTTTCCTCTGGCTCCTCTCCATTTCCATTCCTGAAGTTCTTTCAGACTGGAACAATTATGGGTCAGAGTTTTGACTATGGGCTGGCAACTCCCTCCTTCACTTGATGCCCTGTCTTCCTGCTGGAGGTGGGCTATATAAGTTCCCTCTCTTTACTACCTCCCCTGGTTGCCTATTTTATTCTTTCTCCTGGCCCTCAGGGCTTCAGTCTTTTCCCTCACCAATACCAGATCAGGTTCCCCTCTTCCCCCCGCAACCCCCAAAACTCCCATCTACTTTCCCTCCCAGTCCCTCCCTCCCTACTTGTGACTCTTCTCCCTCTCAAGTGGGATCGAGGCATCCTCACTTGGGCCCTTCAGCTTGTTGACCTTTTTGAGTTCTATGAACTGTATCATGGGTGTTCTGTACTTATTTGGGGGGGGGGGTGCTAATATCCACTTACTAGTGAGTACATACCACTAATTAGTGAGTACATGTCCTTTTGGGTCTGAGTTATCTCACTCAGGATGATATTTTCTAGTTCTACTCATTTGCCTGCAAACCTCAGGATTTCCTTGTTATTAATAGCTGAATAGTATTCCATAGTATACATGAACTACATTTTCTGTATCCATTCTTCTGTCATGGGATATCTGGTTTGTTTTCAGCTCCTGACTATCACAAATAAGGCCTCTATGAACATAGTGGAACATGTGCCCTTATGGCATGGTGGGGCATCTTTTGGGTATATTCCCAAGAGTGGTATTGCTAGGTCTTCAGGTAGATCTATTTCTAATTTTCTGAGGAACCTCCAGATTGATTTCCAGAGTGGTTGAAACAGTTTGCAATCCTACCAGCAATGGAGGAGTGTTCCTCTTCCTCTACATCCTCGACAACATGTGTTGTCACCTGAGGTTTTGATCTTAGCCATTCTGATTGGTGTAAGGTGGAATCTCAGGGTCCTTTTGATTTGGATTTCTCTAATCACTAAGGACTTTGAACATTTTTTTAGGTGCTTCCCAGCCATTCCAGTTTCCTCTGTTGTGAGTTCTTGGTTTAGTTCTCTACCCCATTTTTTTTGGGTTGTTTTGTTTATTGATGGTTAGCTACTTGAGTTCTTTATATATTTTGGATATTAGCTGTCTCTTGGATATGGGGCTAGTAAAGATTTTTTTTCCCCAATCTGTAGGTTGCTAATTTCTTATTGACTATATCCTTTGCCTTACAGAAGCTTTCCAGTTTTATGAAGTCCCATTTATCAATTCTTGGTCTTAGAGCATGAGCCATTGGAGTTCTGTTTTGGAAATTTCCCCCTGTGCCAATGAGTTCAAGGCACTTTCCCACTTTTGCTTCTATTAGATTCAATGTATCTGGTTTTATGTTTAGGTCCTTGATCTGCTTGGACATGAGCTTTGTGAAAGGTGACAAACATGGGTCTATTTTCAGTTTTCTATATTAAGACAGCCAGTTATACCAGCACCATTTATTGAAGATGCTTTCTTTTTTCTATTGAATATTTTTGGTGTCTTTGTCAAAGATCAAGTGTCCTTAAATGTTGGTTTTATTTCTGGGTTTTCAATTCTATTCGATTGATCAACATGTCTATCTCTGTGCCAATACTATGCAATTTTTATCACTATTCCTCTGTAGTAAAGCTTGAGGTCAGGGATGGTGATTCCCCCAGCTATTTTTTTATTGTTAAGAATTGTTTTTGCTATTCTGTTTTTTTTTTTTTTTTTTTTTTTTGCCTTTCCAGATGAATTTGAGAATTGTTCTTTCCATGAGCATTTCTCTACTTAATGATAACTTGGTAAGGGAAGAAATAAAGAAAGAAATTAAAGAGTTCCTGGAATTTAATGAAAATGCTGACATATCTTACCCAAACTCATGGGACACAAGGAAAGCAGTGTTAAGAGGAAAATTCATAGCAGTAAGTGCCCTGGTAAAGAAACTGGAGAAATCTTACACTAACAACTTAACAGCACACCTGAGAGCTCTAGAACAAAAAGAACCAAACTCAATGAAGAGGAGTAGACAGCAGGAAATAGTCAAACTCAGGGAGGAAATCAACCAAATAGAAACAAAGAAAACAAACAAAGAATCAACAAAACCAAAACCTGGCTCTTTGAGAGAATCAACAAGATAGATAAACCCCTAGCCAAACTAACTAAAGGGCCCAGAGGCAGTATCCAAATTAATAAAATCAGAAATGAAACAGGAGACATAACAACAGAAATTGAGGAAATTCAAAAAATCATCAGATCCTACTACAAAGGCCTATACTCAACAAAACTGGAAATTCGAGATGAAATGAATGGTTTTCTAGACAGATACCACATAGAAAAGTTAAGTAATCAGGTAAACTATCTACAGGTCCATAGGTCACAAAGAAATAGAAGTCATTGAAATCCTCCCAACCAATAAAAGCCCAGGACCAGATTGATTTAGTGCTGAATTCTACCAGACCTTCAATGAAGACCTGTTACCAATATTCCTTAAACCATTGTATAAAATAAAAACAGAAGGAACACTACCTAACTTGTACTATGAAGCCATAATTATTCTGATGCCTAAACCATACAAGGACCCAACCTAAAATGAGAACTTCAGACTAATCTCACTTATGAATATTGATGCAAAAATACTCAATAAAATTCTTGCAAACCGAATCCAAGAACTCATCAGAACCATCATTTACCACAAACAAGTAGGCTTCATCCCAGGGATGCAAGGTTGGTTCAATAAACAAATATCCAATAACATAATCCACTATATAAACAAACTCAAAGGAGAAAAAAATCACATGATCATTCCCTTAGATACAGAAAAAGCATTTGACAAAATACAACATCCTTTCATGTTAAAAGTATTGGCGAGATGAGGAATTCAAGGCCCATACCTAAACATAATAAAAGCAATGTATGGCAAACCAACAGCCAATATCACATTAAATGGCAATAACTTGAAGCAATCCCACTAAAATTGGGGACAAGACAAAGATGCCCACGCTCCCTATATCTATTCAGTATAGTACTAGAAGTGCTACCTAGAACAATAAGACAACAAAAAGAGTAAGGATCCATAATGGTAAAAGCTAATAACTAGTAGGTGATCATACTGAAATGGCTTGCCTTGGATTATTATATAATCTGCGACAGATGTGTCTTTATTCAGCAGGGCTGTAAGGGACTCATTTTAGGGAAGATTCCTGCTATTTATATGTTTTTCCTGTTATTATTAAACAGATATAACAATCACTAAGTAATAGCACACCCTTTGGAGCAGATCTCTGCAGATCCATCACTACTGTCTTGTAGTGATGCTATATAGACAAATAGATGACTTCTTTAGTCTTAATGATGATCCTATAAGAATTCCTAAAATTATATCAGTGATTATTAAGCTCCTTTATAATGGGACTGCTATTAGGTCCTTTTCTCAAAACTGCTATGAGATCTCTTCCAGTCTCCCAATTGTCACCAGTTAATTGCTCTTAGATAGGAACCAGACTTTCTCTTACTCAGAGCACATTCCAAGAGGTTGTAAAGCAATTAACTAAAGATCATTAAAAGGGAACTAATGATTTATTATAGGTGCTAGGACAGAAGATAAAATATTGCCTGGGTTTATCTATACAAAACTTCACTAATAACTTATACTTTTAAACCTTCATTGAACCTGTGGAGGTAGGCAGGTGATGGATGTTTAGCCAGATTACTCCTAATGGATATGCATGTAAATATTCTCTGTTGTAAGCTTCTATTTCAATTTATGATTTGAATTTTTGTGTGAAGTTGTGATGAACTTTGTAACATGTGACCATGAATTCTGAAAGATGTGTAAGTACTGAGGACAAAGAGATGAGAAGGAGATAGGATAGATTTTTTTGCCTTTCCCCACTTAGAATAGTATATAGAATAGAATTTCTTCCCTTTCTCCTGATAGAATGGAATTTTTTGTTTTCCCCACTTAGGATCTTTCTGCTTTTCCCCTTAGATAGCTTTCATAGGAAACTTTTTACACTTAGTAATGCACTCTTTAATCACTTCTCTAAGAGTCTTTTCTTCCTGTGACTTCTGACTAGCAAGTGAAAGTTAGGGCCCAGCAGTTCCTGCTGAAATAGAACAAAGTCCACATAGCCTAATCCTCTGCTGTTAGGCTACAGGTGTTAATCACCTAAGCCAGCAGTCTTTTACCCTCAGAAGGAGTAAGAAGCTTTTAGGACTTCCAGAAATGAACCCACACACCTACAGTCATTTGATCTTTGAGAAAGGAGCTAAAACCATCCAGTGGAACAAGGACAGCATTTTCAACAAATGGTGCTGGTTCAACTGGAGGACAACATGTAGAAAAATGCAAATAGATCCATTCTTACCTCCTTGTACAAAGCTGAAGTCCAAGTGGATAAAGGACCTTCACATAAAACCAGACACACTGAAATTAATAGAAGAGAAGGTGGGGAAGATCCTCGAATACCTGGGCACAGGGGAAAAGTTTCTGAACAGAACACCAATGGCTTATGCTCTAAAATCAAGAATTGACAAATGGGACTTCATAAAATTGCAAAGTTTCTGTAAGGCAAAGGACACTGTCAATAGGACAAAACGGCAACCAACAGATTGGGAAAAGATCTTTACCAATCCCACATCCGATAGAGGACTAATATCCAATATATACAAAGAACTCAAGAAATTAGACTCTAGGCAACCAAATAACCCTATTAAAAATGGAATAAGGAGCTAAACAAAGAATTCTCAACTGAGGAAATGCGAATGGCCGAGAAACACCAAAAGAAATGTTCAGCATCCTTGGTCATCAAGGAAATGCAAATCAAAGCAACCCTGAGATTCCACCTCACACCAGTCAGAATGACTAAGATCAAAACCTCAGGTGATAATAGATGCTCCATTGTTGGTGGGATTGCAAGATGATGCAACCACTCTGGAAAACAGTCTGGCAGTTCCTCAGAAAATTGGACATTAACTGAGGACCCAGCTATACCATTCCTAGACATATACTTAGAAGATACTCTAACATATAACAAGGACACATGCTCCACTATGTTCATAGCAGCTTTATTTATAATAGCCAGAAGCTGGAAAGAACCCAGATATCCTTCAACAGAAGAATGGATAAAAAAAATGTGGTACATTTACACAATGGAATATTACTCAGCTATTAAAAATGATGAATTCGAGAAATTCTTATGTAGAATTTCTTAGAAAATATCATGAGTGAAGTAACCCAATCACAAAAGAACACACATGATATTCACTCACTGATTATTGGATTTTAGCCCAGAAGCTTTAAATACCCAAGATTCAACTCACAGACCACATAAAGCTCATGAAGAATGAAGATCAAGTAGGGGTGCTTCAGTCCTTCTTAGAAGAAGTAACAAAATACTCAAGGGAGCAAATAGGATACAAAGTGCAGGACAGAAACTGAAGGAAGGGCCATCTGTAGATCATTCCACATGGGTATCCATTCCATGTGCAGTCACCAAAGGTAGATGCTGATGTGGATGTCAGGAGGTGCATGCTGACAGGAGCCTGACATAGCTGTCTCCTTAGAAGTCTGCAAGAGTCTGACATATTTAGAGGCAGATGCTCACAGCTAACCATTAAACTGATCATGGGGTTCCCAACAGAGAAGATAGAGTGAAGACTGAAGGAGTTGAAAGGATTTGAGACCCCATGAGGAAAGCAACAATACCAACCAACCAGAGCCCCAGGGTCTAAACCACCAGCCTGGGAGCGCTTAGGGAGGGACCCATGGCTCCAGCTATATATGCAAGGGTGTTATAGGTGGGAGAAGAGATCCTTGGTCCCATGAAGGCTGGAAGTCGTGTTGGGGGTGTGGAATTTAAGGGTGGGGAGGTGAGGTGCAGGGGGGATGGGTGGGAGCACATAGAAGCAGGAAGAGGGGGGATGGTATAGGAGGTTCCTGGGAGAGAGGGGGGGAAAATGGGGTAAGGGGAGAACATCTGAAATGTAAATAAAATATCCAATAAAAAAAGAAGCTATCATCAGCATTCCAGTACAATTAGAGAGCTACAAAGCCCTAAGACTCTCAGACTTTAAAGCCATCACCAGAGTCCTACTCTGTGCCTCCATCACTACCTTCTCCAGGCTGGGAGCCTCCTAGCAAAAAAGAGATCAAGGGGATACAAATTGGCAAAGAAGAAATACAAGTATCACTATTTGCAAATGATATGATAGTATATATATCATATCATTGACTATATATATGACCCCAAAAATTCTATCAGAGAACTTCTCCAACTGATAAACAACTTCAGCAAAGTGTGTGGATATATAATTAACTCAAATAAATCAGTAGCCTTCCTTTATACAACTGGTAAACAAACTGAGAAAGAAATTAGCAAAACAAATCCCTTCACAATAGCCACAAATAATATATCTTGGGGTAACTCTAATCAAACAAGTGAAAGACCTGTATGACAATAACTTCAAGTCTCTCAAGAAAGAAATTGAAGATGATCTCAGAAAATAGAAAGATCTTCTGTGCTCATGGTTTGGCAGAATTAATATAGTAAAAATTGCTATCCTACCAAATTCAATCTACAGATTCAGTGCAAACCCTATCAAAATTCCAACAAATTCTTCAAAGAGATGCTGAGTTTTCAAATAAGCAAATAACTTTGGCTGCAGCTTTTATATGGTGACTCAGTGGACCACAGACAAGCATTTAGCACATTCCCTTTTATTGTCTCTTTAATATCACTCTCCTTGGACAGTGCTGACTAATTCTATTAGTGACATGAAAATAGCTTCGAAAATTTTGTTTTCTTTTGCGGTAATTTTGTAAGCATTATTTTTGCCGTTAATTTATCTGAAGTCTTATTTACTCTCTTAGAAATGTACAGCCTGGAGCATTATGTACCAGTTAACTATGGATGTGTCATTTGATGTAAGAGAAGTTGTAATTGCTTTAAATTTTTGAGGCCATATGTTAGATCAAATAGGAACTTACTCCCTCTGGGGTCTATGGGATTGAAATCATCATTTCCCTCCACAATTCATGGATGTTAGTATTTCATTGCTTTGCAGCCATAGTATCTAATCATCAAAGACAAACCAAATCTCTCTAGTTTCTTGTTACATTTATCTTGACTTCTCTTGTGTAATATATCTTCTCTCCTCCATCTCTCAATTTGTCTCCCTCTCTGTCTCTGTCCCTGTCTCTCTGTGTCTGTCTCTGACTGTCTCTGTCTTGACAAGTGTTCTTGTGGTAGGATAACTTTGGGTATACGCCCAGGAGTGGTATAGCAGGGTCTTGACTTAGGTTTATTTCCAGTTTTCTAAGAAACTGACATATTCATTTCCAAACTGGCTGTACAAGTTCAAACTCCCAGCAGAAGTGGAGGAATATTCTCCTTGCTCCATATCTACATCAGCATGAGCTGTCACTTGTGGTTTTGATCTTAGACATTCTGACAGGTATAAAATGGAATCTCAGAGTTGTTTTGATTTGAATTTCCTTGATGGGTAAGAATATTAAATTTTTTTTTTAGTGCCTCCTGGCCATTTGAACTTCTTTTGTTGAAAGTTTACTTTTTAGATCTGACCTCCATTTAAATTGGATTATTTAGTTTATTGATGAGTAATTTCTTGAGTTTGTTATGTATTTTGGATATTAGTTTTCTGCCAGATGTATAGTTTGTTGTAAATATATATTTTACTTGCTTGATATAATTGTCATCTCAGAGTCTTACTTCTGAATAGGCTCACCCTTTCTAGCTCCTTCTGACCTCTGGCTGGTTGGTTTGAGATGCTCTGTCTGAAACTACTCTCCAAGCTGGCTGATTCAAACTGGCTTCTTTCAGCTTCTGCCTGAATTGCTCTGCTTGGCCTCAAACTAACTCCTGCAATTTGTTCTAATCTTCTGTATCTTTCTTATTCTTTAGTTTCAAGTGCTTCAGCTCCACTGCATTGCACTCACTAGTTAGACTCCCAACTGACTTACTCGCTTTATGCTGCTCTTAAATAGCTCCCCTTTCCAGCCTGTTCTGTGATTTGGGCATATCCTATCTCTAACTCATTCTGTGTTTTCTGATTTGTTATTTTGTATCCACCTCAATTAGATGTTGCTTTCAAACATGGCTACTTACTTCTCTAAAAAACATTTTTACCTCAAAGTTGTACACTAGAGGCATGTTTGTATCCAGTCAGAGAGACTAAAAGGTGTGTGGTGAATCTGTAATCACATTGACAGAAAGTGTTAGGGAATCTCCTTCTATTTCTATTATTCTTAGGTTTGGTCTTTCCATAGTGTCCCAGACTTCCTGCACATTTTGTGTCAGGTTTTTTTTTGTTTTGTTTTTTTTTCAGATTTAACATTTTCTTTGATAGATATATTTATTTCTTCTATTGTATCTTTATTACCTGAGATTCCCTCTTCCATCTCTTGTATTCTGTTGGTATTGTTGTACCTGTAGTTCTGTTCATTTACCTAGATGCCCCATCTCCAGAATTCCTCAGTTTGTGTCTTCTTTATTGTTTCTATTTATATCTTCAGATCTTGAACAGTTTTAGTTTTTTAACTATTTGTTTTTTTCTTAGCTTTCTTGATATTCTGTAATGGAATTATTGATTTATTCCCATTTTTAGATGGTATTTTCCTCAATTTCTTTAACATTTATGCATTTCTTCTCTAAGGTCCTCAATTATCTCTATAAAGTTGGTTTTATGGTTGTTTTCATGTTCTTTAGGTGTGTTAGGTTTGCTGTAGTGGGATGGCTGGGCTCTGCTTATGACATAATTATCCTACTTGTTAATTATGTTCTTACACTGGCATCTAGGCATCTGGATTTGGAATGATCATAGATCTAGGTGCTGATTTCTGGGTTTGTCTTTGTTGGATGGATGTTGGTTTTCATTTTCTCTTTGGTCTTCTGACTGGAATGCTTTGTAATTGAGAAGAGGGTCTCTACCACATTTGGTGATTGGACACCTGATGGCCTGGATGACCTCTGGCCAAGCAGGACAATTCTGCCAAAGTTGGGGGCCTGGGGTTCCTATGATATACATAGAGGTAACCTCTGGAGTTCAGGATGTGAGCCTGGCATATGGTTCGGTTGAAGATATCTGCCTAGTTTTCAGGGAGCTGGACTGGCTTCTGTGATTCAGAGAAATGGTCTGGACTCTGGTGGGGTAGCCTTCCACCAAAAGTGTGGGCCAGGATATGGTGGCTAGCAAAGGAGGGTAGTTGGGGTTTTGTATGGCAGGCATGGGCAGGGTTGGGGAGATTCTTACCTGGGGTTCAGGATGCTGGCCCGTCTTCTGGTGGGATTCGAGCATTTTGCCAGAGGATGTATGGAAAAGGATATGGTCAAGGTGACTCATTTTAATGAAATATTTTAAGGAAAATATCCTCATATTAAGTGCATATAATTTAATGAATATAAATGAAAGAATAATATAATAAAATTAATATACAAAACTAAGTTTTAAATTATTCTAACAGTGACCCAATATATAATTTGTAAAATCATTACAATAGAGACAGTTAAACACATATAATTTAAAGAGATTAGAATAGCCTTTGGACAACAGAATAAAACATTAAATGGAGGGTTTTTGTCATTTAAAGGGGCTATTAAAAATGTAACAAAGCAAAAAAAAATGTAACAAAGCAACTTTTAATTATAAAATACCTGTTTTCTTTTCAAATTATATGCCCTATTATTTTGATAATAACAATACAGGTTAAAACAACAAAAGATTTACTTAACCCATTATGTTAAAATTATAGATCTTTTGACCTGTAAGAGCTGAAGTAATTTTCTATAAACACATGCTAAACTGCAGGTAGCTCTTTCCTGTGGAAACTTGATGGATCACTACACTTCAGGTAGAAAACATACTCCAAGAAAAGCTGCAGTACTACAGAGGTCCTCTGCAGGAATAAATATGAAATGTGGCTTTATGTTATGTTTGTCTCTTTTGGCTATGATTTTTTTCAGTGCCTGGCTACAGTAGTTAGTAGAAATAACTGTAGGTAGTGGCTAAATTTTGATATGCATCATATCCTGTGGATCCACTTGAATATGAATGTTTTAATTACTCCATCGGAAAGCAATGGAACACTTTGCTGTATTGCTTTGTTATGAATAAGACTCCTAGCACTGCTAATTCTTGGCTCTGGCTGTTAAAGAGCCATCACTTCTTGGTTTGCAGCCTGGAATAATATGTTACATAAATAACTTCATTGTGGGCTAGTCCTCTAAGCTTGATGTGGTGCCACTATTCATTAATGTCATCTAGCTGAGCAGCTCTGCCAAGAACATGCAGTGCTATTCTTCCTCAGAAATGAAAGTGACCGTGGCAGGGTTAAACAGCTAGACACAGGTGATGTACCATTACAGCTCAGGTCATGGCATCATGCGTAACCAATGGAATAAAACTACTATTTTGTGTTTGTTTTGTGACCTTTTTAGTTTATCGCAGGATATCTGTATAATCCCTGGAATGAGGGCTATTAAAGAAGGAATGAGGGGGGTTGGTAAGGAGGGGTAGAAGACAAAAGAGGGTGAAGAAGGAGAGGGTAATCAGAAAATATTATATATACTATATAGTATGAAATTCTCTACTGACAAAATTATGCAATAACATAGTTTAAAAGTAAGTTTTCACACTTTGATGGATGATATAAGCTCCTCTTGGCCCCCAATCTTAGTGACATAATAACCTTCAAAGTCTTCTAAAATTATTTCACATGTGACTGCATGCTACAATTATTTTCTGTCATATACAGGGTTCATTCATAAATTAACACTTATTTGATGCACACACATTTGTATTATATTAAGTGGAGATTATATTTCTTTACCTTGTCACTACACACTGTAGGCATGCTATGTAAACACAAAACCCTACAACTCCATGTAGCTCATGTCTGTACAAGGTATGGAGACTTAAACTGTGAGTGGGAAGGAAGCCAGATTTGTTCTTGGCTACAACTTACTGGATGTGTGAGGTGAATTATAGTTCAAGGAAGTCCAAGCATTTCTCAGGTGGATTCATGCAAAGCTCTGTCCAGAATAGAACTCTGTGGGGACTATAAATAAACTTTCCAAGTGGAGTCTTTTAGGGCTATTGGAAAACATAGCAAAGAAGACTGAATTTCCTCTGGCTGCCCAGGAATACTTTCAGTCTTCATTGTCAGTTTATTTAACACTGAGAAGCATATGGTAAAAGGAAACTTGAATACACATTCATTTATCATCGTGATAAATTGTTTTGTAAGCATGTTATCTTTACCCTGGGATAATCTCAGTTACATATCTAGGAAACAATATTTGCAATTAAGTCACTGGCCAAAAGGAAGAATTGATTATGAAGATATTTATATCTGCTGACAGACAAAGACAAGATGATGCTTTTCCCCTTAGTTTTAGCTCCTACTAGATTTAATGGTATACTTGAATTACAGGTATGATCTAGAGAAACAGTACAATTCTGATATTCTCGATTATTTGAGAACCCCAATAAAAGTGTATGGTTTCATTGACTTTAGTAGGTTTTAAAGAGTTTATGCATCTATTTCCTTTATTATATTGCTTTAAACAAGAGTGAATAAATGTTACTCCAAACATGTAATAGTTTCGAATGTAAACAATTCTTTGTTAAGGAACTTCTTTATGAAAATATTGTTTTAGGCTTGTGTGTTGTCACATAAATATTTAAATAATAGGGAATAAGGGAGAAAGTTTTTATTATTTAATTCCGGTAATTTATTATTATTACTATTAATTGATCTAACAGTGAAAACATACTTTTTAAATAAACATTTTACAAAATAATAATGACTGTTTTATGTATAAATTAGAAATAAAAGCATCTTATAATTCTGGAATAGTAGGTTTCAGAATAAATAATGCAAGTCTAATTTTAAAAAAATGTTTTTGAATTTGCATGGATAGTACTTAGTTAAAAGTTCTTCCTGCAGAGGCCCCCAGCTCTGTTTCTACGTCTATGCTGGGAAGGTCACAACAATCTGAAACTCCAGTTCCAAGGAATCTGAGAAATGCTTGTGGCCCTTTAAGATATAATACTCATACTCACTACACACCCAGACACACAGACTCACACACAGACACACAGCACTCACATACATACACACACACACACACCACACGCACAAGCACAAGCACACACATACATACACACACAAATGTGTGCACACACACAAACACATGCATGTACACACAAAGAAACACACATAAACACACACATGCATGTATACACACAAACACAAACAAACACATACATATGCATGCACACACACAAAAACACACAGACACATACACACAGAGAGAGGGAGAGAGAGAAGAGAGCGAGAAACAGACAGAGAGAGAGACAGAGAGAAATTCACATGGGAAGACACAGAGACACAAAAAGACAGACAGAGACACATACACCAACACTTATCTTTACAATTGAATCATGAATCTTCAGATAACGCATGTATACCACACTGACCAATTGTCTTTATCTCTCATGGGTCCAGTTCCTCATTGGCCTTCATAAATATAAATATAATTTCTTTTCTTATCTGTCATTCTGGACTAAACAAAATATTTCTTCTTAAAAAGAAATTCTGACCACTAATTTATACTTGAATTTTAAAACACTTGGATTGCCTCTGCTTCCATCTTTCTACCAACCATTTATGAGGATTATTCCTATTGTATTTATTTTACAGCAAATTATAGCATAGAGTGGAGAGAAATGTGACTTCCATATGTCATTCATGGTTTCATTTGATAATAAAATCTTTTACTAGTATGTAAATTTCATCATACTAAGTGTACAAAACAGATACATCCTAATTAATTGTATTTTATACATTATTTGCAGTGCTTTTATTTTAAAATATGCCAAGTTATGATTTAATGTTAACATATCCAGTCATATCTCTTTAAGTCTAGTTGGCTGTCAATTTTTAGAGTGCCTTTATTTTTGAGAACCTTGACTTGTGTGAAGACTACTAGTTGGTTATTTTGTATTTTATGATTAGACTAGAATTTTTGGACTTTAACAAAGACTACAGGGAAAGTGGCATATTATCACATGTAGGATACACACTGTGAACACTGGCAGTGTTTGTCATATTACTTTCTTGTAGACTAATTCCTTTACTTATCTTTTACTATAACATAAGGTATATATCTTTCTATACGTTTTAAACATAAGAAGTAGAAGAGTTAGTGGAAACTCCAATTAAATATATATGTATATATAAAATATATATACATATATTTACACAAATTTTCAAATATATGTATATATGTACATATTTTACACAGATATTTTCAAGTATATATATATATGTATATATATATATATATACATACACATATACATATCACATGCAGCTAGTCAATTTTACTGAAAATCTGCTATATATGTTGAATATAGCCCTTGCTGAATTTAAATTAAAAGAGAAAAGAAAAAAAAGTAGACCTTTAGATCCTTTGAGAAAGAAAATTAAATTATTCAACATGGCTCAGAAGGAATTTATCTATCTCCCTCTCCCTCTAATTACATATTACCTATATATTCATATTACTAGAGACAAATATAAATATATATTATACTCTGACTATAGTACAATACTAAGATTCTTTTGTTGCTCAAAGTGTCCTGAGCACCTTTCATTTAGCTTGCAGATCACAGTCATAAGCTGTAAGGTCACATTGTGTGTTTTAGTGTTGTTTTGCTTTAGCATACCTTCTTGCCTTGTGAAACTACATGCTTCAGAAATCTTCTTGTGTTTTTCTTACCTTAGTTCTAGAAGCAGCTGGTGCTCTAAGGACTCTTAACTTTCTTGATTATGAAATTCTATATATATGATATGATGTTTGTGTGTACATAATACTATAAGAATGTCATTCCATTATTTCCTCTACTAATTGAGTAAGAGAAAATTTATGTGTACAGCCATTTTGTATATGCTTCTGTCCATTATTATTATGTAATCTTCTGCATGTATATATTGTAAACCCTCTGTATACATTGAAAGAAAAGTATGCATTTGTTCTGCTGTCTCAAGTTCTTAAATCATCAGCGCATGGGTTAGTCTAATACTCTGTTATTATCATCCTGCACATCACTGGTTTGGAATTTAGATTGCTGTCTCCACCATGCACCTAACTGTCCATTTGTCCTGTACTGTGCTATGGCTTTAGAATTGTGAGCTTGTATTGTTGTTAATGACAACTTATTACCTGGAATACTAGTTTTAGAATGGACAATTTGTTTTACTTTCAACCAGAAATTCCAACTCTCTCAAACACAGTTGAGTTTATATTTTATCATCCTCCGTGGAGCTATATCACATTAATAGAATATATTCAGATATCTTATTACAGTTTTTTCGAACCTAAGTGGACTTATTTTATTTGGTTTTATCAGCAAAAGTTCATTCTTTCTGGTAAACTTGCATGGATTTGGACACATTTATGTAGCAGTTCTATGTAACTATGTAAAAATAAGCTTACATTTAATATGAAAGAATCACCCTGAATAATTTAATGACTTTTAAGAATTAACTGTGACTTATATAGTCATTAATCATACCACATATTTATTAATTATTTTATTTCTTTATATCCCAAATGTTGTCCCCCATCCCTGTTGGGGTCATAATGGGAAAAGTTAATAATTAGCAGGTGATCAGCCTGAAATGCTTGCCTTAGATTATAATTTGCGACAAGTGTTTCCCACTAGCAAGGCTGTGGCTAGACATATTTTAGGAAAAAAATCCCTGCTATTAATATGCTTTTCCTATCATTATTATTATTATTATTATTATTATTAAACATATGTAACAATCACTAAGCAATAGCACACCCCTTTGGAGCAGATCTCTATAGACCCACGAAGATGTACTGTCTTGTACTGATACTATATAGACAAATAGATGACTTCTTAAGTCTTAATGATGATCCTATAAGAATTCCTAAAATTATATCAATGATTATTTAGCTCTTTTATAGTGGGACTGGTAGTAAGTCCCTTTCTGACAGTCAATACTGCTATGAGAACTCTTCCAGTCTCCCAAGTGTCATCTGTTAACAGCTCTTACATAGTAACCAGACTTCGCCTGCTCAGAGCACATTCCAATGTGGTTGTAAAACAATTAACCAAGGGTCACTAAAGGGAACTCATGATTTATTATAGGTGCTAGGACAGAAGAGAAAATATTGCCTGGGTTTATTTATACAAAACTTCACTAATTTCTTAAGTTATAGTTTTAAACCTTCAATGAACCTGTGGAGCTAGACAGGTGATGGATGTTTAGTCAGATAATTACTCCTAATAGATATGCATGTAAACATTCTCTGTTGTAAACTTCTATTTCAATTTATGATTTGAATTTTGGTGTGAACTTGTGATGAACTTTGTAACATGTGATCATGTACTCTGAATGATGTATAAGAAAAGGGACTTTTGTTAGTGACTTGCTTCGTCTTCTCTCTTCTCCTCTCTCTCTGTCTCTCTCTCTGTCTGTCTCTGTCTGTCTCTGTCTCTCTCTCTCTGTCTCTCTCCTTCTCTCTCTCTCTGTCTCTCTCCTTCTCTCTCTCTCTGTCTCTCTCTGTCTCTCTCTGTCTCTCTGTCTCTCTCTGTGTCTCTCTCTGTCTCTCTCTCTCTCCTCTCTTCTCTCTCTTTGCTCTCTCCTCTCTCTTTCTTCTCTTCCCCACTTAGAATCTCTCCATTTAGGACCTTTCCACTTTTTCTCTTAGATAGCTTTCATAGGAAACTTTTTACACTTAATAATAAACTATAATAACTTCTTTAAGTGACTTTTCTTCCTGAGACCTCAAACTAACAGACCTAAGTTAGAGCCTGGCAGCGCCTGCAGAGAGAGTACAAAGGCCATTTGCCTAATCCTCTGCTGTCTCTGGCTGATGTGTAAAGTTCCAGAAACAGCAGTTTCTGGCCTCAGAGGATCAAATAGATAGCAGGTCAGCTACAGTAGCCTGGTAAATAAACTTTAGTAACTGTAGACAAATAAGATTTTACTAATTAGCAATCCTAAAAATATCATAAGACCAAAGTCTTACCCCAATCTTGTAAGACCAAGTCTTACCCCTGCCTACTCTCTTCCAATCCCTATTCCCCCTCGGCTACCTCAAGAAGAACCAACCGGAGGAGAAGAAAGAAGATCACCTTCTCTTCCCACCTAGATGGGGCTAGCTCCTGGCACATCCCCATCCTCTTTGCCTTGGAGAAGGGAGAGTGACCTCCCAAGTATCCCCTCACCCTGGGGCATCACTTCTATACAGGATTCATGACACTTTCTCCCAATGAGGCCAAACAAGGCAGTCTTCTGCTACATATGTACCTACATATGTACTGCTACATATGTTGGCCTTGGGCCAACCCATATATGATCTTTGTTTGGTAGCTCAGTCTCTGGGATCTCCCAAGGATCCAGGTTAGTTGACAGTGTTGGTCTTCCTATGGGGTTTCTATCCCCTTCAGTTTCTTCAATGTTTCCCCTAAAACTCTTCATAGTAGTCCTCGACCTCTGTCCAATGTTTGACTGTGAGGATCTGCCTCTCTCTCAGACAGCTGTGGTAGAGCCTCTCAGGAGACAGCCATACTAGGCTCCTGTATGTAAGCAAACAGAGTATCATTAAGAGTGTCAGGGCCTGTATATGGAGTATGGTCTTCTAAAAAAAAAAACAAAAAAACAAAAAAAAAAAACAGTTATTCAGTTATTCATGGAATATTATTTTTTTATATCTCTTGTATTCAGTTTGCAACTACTTCATTGAGAATTTTTGTATGTATACTCATGAGGGATACTGGACTATAATTTATATATTTTGTTGGGTTTACACTTGATTTCACTATTTCAATATTTGCTTTGTGAAGGAGCTTATTGTGGTTCTGAATTTTTTTAAACATAACTCAAAAGTATTGCTTGTTTGAAGGCTCTATAGAATTCTTGTATAAGTATATCTGACCCTTGGTATTTAGCTTGTTTGTTTCTTTTCATTTTATTCTGTTTGAATGCTTTTTAAATTTTTTTGATTTGCTGAAAAAAAAATTAAAAATAAAAATTAAAAAAAAAGAGTGTCAGGGATTGGTCCTTGCCAACACTTTTTATTATAGTCATTACTTTAAATGCTGGATGTAGAGAAGCAATATGTTTGCCTATGGGCATCATTTCTTTCTGGCACCAAACTTTGACATAACCATTTTTTAAAAAAATAAATTAACTTCTTTTGTGTAAAGTTATTTTGGGATGATTATTCTATCTTATCTTATACAGAAATTATTTACTGATATAATTGTTTACCATCTATTTTCTTGAATAATATATTTGTAGCTTTACTTAATGCTTCAAGATGAAAAATAATTGGAATCCTCTTACTTCATTCTTTACTTCATCTTAGCTACTCTATGATTAAGATTTTGAATGAACTTTCTTAATCAGTTTGTTAATAACTATAAAATTTTGGTTGAAATTTACGTGCCTTGCACAGAACAAGGTGGGAAGAATTGATATGTTTACAATGTTGTGAATGTTCCAATCTGAAGTCAAGACATCTATCTTCATTTATTTACATACACTCAGAAGTTTTTCACTATACTTTAGTCATTTTAAAACTATTTTACTTATTTATATTCCAGCCATTCCCCAACCTCTTATTCCTCCCTCCCACAGTTCCTCATCCCACTTTTCTTTCTCTTTGCCTCCAAGAGGGTGATTCTATCTCCCTTCACAGCAGGCCTCCCACCTCCCTGATGCCTCAAGTCTCTGGAGGATTAAGCATGTCTTCTCCCACTGAGGCCAAACCAGGCAGTCTTCAACTATATATGTGCCAGGGGTCACAGACAAGCCCGTGTATACTACGTGGTTGGTGACTCAGTCTTTGGTACCTCCCCGGTGTCCAGGATAGTTGAGATCACCAGATTGATTTCCAGAGTGGTTGTACCAGTATGCAATCCCACCAGCAATGGAGGACTGCTCCTCTTGCCAGTATGTGCTGTCATTTGAGTTTTTGATCAAAGACATTCTGCTTTTTGTAAGGTGGAATCTCACTTGAATTATTTGGCTTTTTGGAGATTAACTTCTTGAGTTCTTTATACATTTTGGACCTCTAATGGACACAGGATTAGTGAAGATTTTTTCCCAATTTGTAGATTGCTGATTTGTCCTAGTGGTGGTGGGTTTTGTTTGTTTGTTTGTTTGGTTGGTTTTTTTTTTTTTTTTTTTTTTTTTTTTTTTTTTCCTTATAGAAGCTTTTCAGTTTCATAGGGTCCAATTTATCAGTTGTTGATCTAAAAGCCTGAGTCATTGGTATTCTGTCCAGAAAATTGTCCCCTGTGCTAATGATGTTGTTCCCACTTTCTTTTCTATTTGATTCATCATATCTGGCTTTCTATTGAGGTTCTTGATACACTTGGAGTTGAGATTTGTGTAAGGTGATAAATATGGATCATTCTTCTACAAATAGAAGGCCAGGTAGACCACCACAATTTAGTGAAGATGCTGTCTTTATTCCACTGTATGCTTTTGGCTTCATTGTCAAGGATCAAGTGTCCATGGGCATGCAAATTTATTTCTGGATCTTTGATTTTATTCCATTGTTTGACCTGTATTACTCTACCAATACCATGTGGTCTATGTCACTACTGCTTTGTAGTACAGCATGAGGTCAGGGATGGTGATTCCCCCAGAAGGTCTTTTATTGTTGAGAATTGTTTTGGCTAACCAAGGTATTTTTGGTTTTTCATATGAAGTTTAGAATTGCTCTTTCCATGTCTTTGAAGAACTGTGCTGCAATTTTGACGGAGAGTGCATTGAATATATAGATTGCTTTTGTTAAGATGACCATTTTCACCATGTTAATTCTACCAATCCATGACCATGGGAGATATTCTCACCTTCAGATGTCTTCTTTGATTTCTTTCTTCAGGGATTTGAAGTTCTTGTCATACAGATCTTTCACTTGTTTGTAAGAGTTACACCAAGGTTTGTTTTTTTTTTGTTGTTGTTGTTTTTTTTTTTATTTGTGGCTATTATAGATGGGGTTGTTTGCCTAATTTCTTTTTCAGCCTGCTTATCACTTATGTAAAGGAAGGCTACTGATTTGTTTGAGTTAATTTTATATTCTGTCACTTTGGTGAAGTTGTTTATCAGTTATAAGAGTTCACTGGTGGAATTTTGGGGTTTGCTTATGTATACTGTAATATCATCTGCAAATAATGGTACTTCGACTTCTATTCAAATTTGTATTTTCTTGATTTTTTTTTTTTTTTTTGCTCTTTAATTTCTCCAGGTAAAAATTTAGATTGAGTATTGAATAGATATGGAGAGAGTGGGCAGCCTTTCTTGTCCGTAATTTTAGTGTGAGTGCTACTAGTTTCTCTTCATTTAATTTGAATATGATTGTTGGTTTGGTATATATTGTTTTTAATATGTTTATGTATATGCCATGAATTCCTGATCTCTCCAAGACTTTTCACATGAAGCAGTATTGTATTTTGTTGAGGGTTTTCTTCAGTATCGAGTGAGATGATCACGTGATTTTTTTTTTCATGAATTTGTTTATGTAGTTTATTTAGGTTGACAAATTTTATATACTGAACCATCCCCTACATTTCTGGGACAAAATCTACTTAATTTTGGTAAATGGTGGTTTGATGTGTTTTTGGATTCTGCTTGTGAGAATTTTATTGAGTATTTTTGCATCAATACTCATAAGTGAAATTGGCATGAAGTTCTCTTTTTTGTTGCATCCTTGTGTGATTTAGGTGTCAAAGTAACTGTGGCTTCATAGAATGAATTAGTGTTCCTTCTGTTTCTATTTAATGGAATCATTTGAGGAGTATTGGCATTAGTCTTCTTTGAAAGTCTGGTAGAATTCTGTACTAAAACCATCTGGTCCTGAGCTTATTTTGCTTGGGAGAATTTAGTGACTTCTATTTTTAGGAGTTATAGGACTGTTTAGATAGTTTATCTGCTCTTGATTTAACTTTGGTACATGGTGTATGTCTAGAAAATCATCCATTTCATACAGATTTTTCATTTTTGTTAAGTATAGGCTTTTGTTGTAGGTTCCCGAATTTTTTTTTTTTTTAATTTTTAAGTTTCTGTTGTTATATGTCTCCCTTTTCGTTTCTGATTTTGTTAATTTGGATACTGTCTCTGGGCACTTAGTTTGGCTAAGGATTTATTTATCTTGATTTTCTCAAAGAACCAGATCTTGGTTTTGTTGTATCTTTCTCTCATTTTATTTGTTTCTAACTGATTGAATTCAGTCCTGAGTTTAACTATTTCTTGTCATCTATACCTCTCGGGTATGTTTGCTTCTGTTCTACAGATTTCAGGTATGATGTTAAGTTGCTTGTATAGTAACTCTCTAATTTCTTTATGAAGGTATTTACTGCTTTGAATTTTTCTCTTAACACTGCTTTTATTATTACTTATAAGTTTGGGTATTCAATTTCATTGAAGTCTATAAAGTCTTTTGTTGAGCTGTGGCATGAGCATGGATATGGGTCCTGTTGGGCTGAGTTGTGGGTCCCATGTGTCTGCCACCCCAAGGGGCTGGGAGGCAGAGAAATGGGAATTTGACTGTGTTCACTCCATGCTGCACCAGGCGAATATTGGGCTGTGGGAAGCCACAGGGCTTCACGCCAGGGTGAGGAGAATACAGTCTGACACACCCTGTGGGAGCTGGAGCTCTTGGGTTGGGGTCCTCAAGCCAGGAGGCAGCCAGGAATCAGGCACTGCTGAGAGGCCATGGAAGGACCAAGACAGG
The DNA here is from genome assembly GCA_021653895.1 of Mastomys natalensis. NCBI lineage: Eukaryota > Metazoa > Chordata > Mammalia > Rodentia > Muridae > Mastomys > Mastomys natalensis. The sequence goes on from JAJTUV010000461.1 coordinate 857,720, forward strand.
GGACATACGGGCTAGAATGACCCACAGCTAAAGGGGTGAGGGGACAGGCTCTGGCATCGTCCCACAGGGAGAGGGCTCTTGGTTGTGTGACTCTCTTGGCTGGGTCTTAGCTGGCTCAAGTTGCTGGGCCTCTGTGACTGGAACTGAGAAAGGTCTTCGGCAGGAGGTTTGAAGACGGCTCTGTAATTGAAGACCTCCCGCATGGTTCCTCATGGTGGGCCCCAAAGAAGAGAGGTAGTCCATGGTCTTAAAACATTTATTGTCATGGAAGAAAATGGATGAAGCTATACCCCATGTTCTCAGGACAGGCCTGAGGTTAAATACCTTTTGCAAGGAGAAGGGTCTGGGAAGGAATGCTTAACTGGCTATGCTGTCTAGCCTTTAGGTATCTCATAAATATGGAGATGTCTTGAGGCTCTGGGGCTTGTGTCATACCCTCTACCTGTGCAATGTGACTGATGACTGTAGGGGCTGTAGAGGGCTGTGGCTATGTGAAAGCAACCAGGGGTCCCAGGAGCAAGGCTGAACTCCTACCATCCTTTTAGTGTCTCTGGGATTCAAGGCCTGCACTCAAACTACCTCTCACAGCCCAACCCCACAGTTTTTGATTTCTTTCTTTCTTTCTTCCCTGACCAAGTTATCGTTGAGCAGAGAGTTATTCAGTTTCCATGAGTATGTGGGCTTTCTGTTGTTTTTGTTGTTATTGAAGTCCAGCCTTAGTTCAGGGTGATCTGATGAAAGCATGGGAATATTTCAATCTTCTTGTATCTGTTGAGTCTTGTTTTTTGTCCAATATGTGGTCAATTTTGGAAAAAGGTTCTATGAGGTGCTGAGAAGAAGTTATGTTCTCTTGTTTTGGGGTGAAATGTTGTATAGATACCTTTAAATCCATTTGCTTCATAACTTCTGTTAGTTTCACTGTGTCTGTTTAGTTTTTGTTTCAATAACCCATCAATTGGTGAGTGTGAGGTATTGATGTGTGAGTTTCAATGTGTGTTTTGAGCTTTAGTAAAGTTTCTTTTACAAATGTGTATGCCCTTGCATTTGGAGAATTGATGTTCAGAATTGAGATTTTCTCTTGGTGGATTTTTTTCTTTTTTTTTTTTTTGATGAATATGAAGTGTCCTTCCCTATCTCATTTGATAAATTTTGGTTGAAAGTCTATTATATTTGATATCAGAATGGCCACTCTAGCTTGTTTCTTGGGAACATTTGCTTGTAAACTTTTTCCATTCCTTTTCTTTGAAGTAGTGTATGTCTTTGTCACTGAAGTGTGTTTCTTGTATGCAGCAAAATGCTGGATATATAAACAAACTGTTTATGTATCCAGTCTGTTAGCTTGTATTCTTTTATTAGTAAATTAAATTTATTGATGTTGAGAGATATTAAGGATAGATGATTGTTCATTTCTGTTACTTTTGTTGCTGGAACTTGTATTATGTATCATTGTTTGCATGATTCTCTTCTTTTGGGTTTGTTGTGATATGTAAAATTTAACACCCTGCTTGTGTTGAAGTTTTCTTTATGGTATTCTCTGTAGGGCTGGATTATTAAAAAAATATTGATTAAATTTGGTTTTGTCTTAAAGTATCTTGGTTTCAACATCTATGGTGATTAAAATTTTTGATGGGTATAGTAACCTGGGCTGACATTTATGTTCCCTTAGGGTCTGGATGACATCTGTCCAGGATCTTCTGCTTTTAAAATCTCTGTTGAGAAGTCTGGTATAATTCTGATAGTTGTGCCTTTTATATGTTACTTAGCCTTTTGTCCCTTATAGCTTTTAATATTCTTTCTTTTTTCTGTGCATTTAGTATTTTGATTATTTTGTGATAAAATTTTCTCTTCTGACCCAATCTATTTGGTGTTCTGTAGCCTTCTTGTACATTTATGGCTACCTCTTTCTTTAGGGTTGAAAATTTTTCTTCTGTGATTTTGTTGAAGAAACTTTCTAGCCCTTTGAGCTGAGAATCCTCACCCTCTTCTATTCCTATTATTCTTAAGTTGACCTTTTCATTGTGTTCTGTATTTCTTGGATATTTTGAGTTAGGAGCTTTTTGAACTTTATATTTTATTTGACTGTTATGTCAATATCTTGCATGGTATCTACTACACCTATGATTATCTCTTCTATCTCTTGTATTCTTTTGATGATGCTTGCATCTGTAGTTCCTGATCTCTTTCCTTAGTTTTCCATCTTCAGAGTTGCCTCCATTCGTGTTTTCTTTATTGTTTCTATTTCCATTTTTAAGTTTCAGAGCATTTTGTTCAATTCCTTTACCTACTTGATTCAATTTTCCTGTATATCTTTGAAGGATTTATATGTTTCCTCTTTAAGGGCTTTTGTTAGGTTGCCTGTGTTTTCCCATTTTGTTTTTAAAGGGAATCATTTATATCCTTCTTTAAGGCCTCTATCATCTTCATGAGATAAAATTTTCAAGGTCAAAATCTTGCTTTCAGAAATGTTAGGGTATCCATGGCTTGCTGTGGTGATAGAATTGGGTTCTGATGGTACCAAATTTACTGGGTTCTGTAGTTTATATTCTTTTTTTTTTTTACAAAAATGTTTTATTGAAACACAGTCACATTCATTTGTTTATTCAGTAACAATGGCTGTTTTTATGCTATAAAGACAGACACAGACAATATGGCCTGCCAGGCCCAGAGTATTTACTCTCAGGTCTTTTATAGAGCATGTGGGTTGACACCTAGCTAAATAACAAGTGCCACTTCTCTTACTGTTCACTTGCATCGTTTTCAGAGGGATCCAAAGAACTATAGTCTGAGAAATATGTGGACAGAAGACCAGTGTGGGTGGTGCAAACCTATCAGCTAGCATTTTGGAGGTGGAAGCAGGAAGATTTAAGAGTTTGTAGCTAGCATGTGCTGTATGAAAACTGGTCTAAAACATGTAGCAACAAATGACATGTGGCTTAAGGCTTTTATGACATTCAGGACATCGTGAAGAAGGAAATTAAAAATGTAAAACAACAGGCAGTATTTCTAGGCAATAATTTCAATGAACTGGACTCTTACAGAGAAAATTGAGAGCCAGTCCAATACATAAAATTATCACTTTATGTCAAGTGAACATTCCTTGTGGTGGCAACAGTATTGTTGACAGAATTATAAGTGGCTGACAGACTGTATCCACCATATCAGAATACAGGCCTTTTTCTCTGAAAAATGCCCAGGAGAGATAAAGAGGGAAAGGCTAGGGACTGTGAGGCATTGACTAGGGTCCTGGTGCCCAGGACTCAGAACTTCAGGGGAATGACAGGCCAGTACTTTGGCTGCTTTCTGTCACAGTGCTTGTCAAAGCTTAGCTGCACAGCAGCTTCCATGGCCAGGATCTTGGGAGCACTGTTCCCATACAAGCGCTTCATCTCTGCTTGGCGCCGCTCCCAGGGCTTCTCAGATGGGGGCTCCAATGACCTGTGGTGGTTGAAGTACAGGCCATGGTCCGCATTCACATAGTCATTCAGGCGCTCTGCGTCCAGCTGCTGCTGTTGCCGTCTCTCTTCTCTGTGCTTCTCAGTCTGTGCAAAGTACTGGCGGAGCTCCTCGGTGATTTCCATATTGCTCAGGTCGCACTCCACTTCATCATCTGAATCTGACTCCAGCTCTTCCTCCTCATACAGTGCTTCATTTTCTTCTGTGGATTCCTGGCTTCCATTGCTGTTATGCAGAGGCTGCTCAGGGCTTTTGAGAGGGGAAACACTGTAGGGAGACTCCTGCCACGCCATGTGCCAGCCTTGAGAGTTCCAAGGATGCCAAGCCTCATAAGCAAGAGAGTTCCAGGGAAGAACTCCATGAGAGAAGAACCATGGGGAAGTGAAATACGAATCCCTCAACTTTCTGTAGGCATTCTGGTGGCTTCGCATCCAAAGCATTGCATGATGATAATGCTGCCAGTATCTTGCATATACTGGGTGACAATACCAAGATGAAGTAGCCCTCCGTTTTGAGGCCATTACTGTAATCTCTGATTGCAAAAGTCCAAATGGGAACTCGCGGGCACGTAGCTTGAAGATCTCGGGCGGTGGGCAACAACGGACCTAGTTCTTGTGATGGGGAGGAGGATGGGGCGGGTGTAGCTTATATTCTTGTACTTGCCTCTCATCATCTGGTTATCTCTGGTTTTAACTGACCTGGGTGCCTATGACTGGAGCCAGCATCCTTGGAGACAGATAGAGCTCTTTGATCTGGGTTAGAGCTGGTCTTCTGGGAGGCAGTTAGTTCTATTTCTATTTAGGTGGGGCTCCCATGTCTCTGATTAGAGCAGGCCTCCTGTGACCCTGGTTAGAGTAGCTTTCTTGTATTCCTGGTGAACCTCCCAGGAGACAGGCAGGCTCTGGGTTCCAGGTTCAGGATCTGGTCCAGTAGTAAATGGAGGTGCAAATCCAAAGGACTGTGTCCCTGGTTAAGGCAGTTATCCTGTGTCTTTGGTTATTGTAGACCTCCTGGGAAACAGGCACACTGTAGTGTATGGGAGGGTATCTGGCCCAAGTTGGGAAGCAGGCTGGAAGGTGGACCTCGGCAGGGTGGGTAGGTCCCTCATCAGCAGGGCTCTGTGAGTTTCCCAGCTGGTGTAGGGATGTCAGTGAGAAGGAGTTTCACCTGTGCCCCTGGTTACTGTGGACATCCTGAGGGGCAGACAGGCTGTAGGGTGTGGAAGCTATTTATAGTCATATATATGTCATATGTATATGATGTATATGTATACGTATATGTATATGTAACCTTTACAAGCTGTGTGGTTTATGCATAAGATTTTTAAAAATTATTCCTTTATATTGATTTTATGTATCTCTATTCTTTATCTAATTCATTCCGTTATTATTTTAGGAACAATGATCTTTTATATAAATTAAGAAAAATATAAATATATATTTTCTCCCATTTGTTCTCTTTCTAAACCCTATTTATGTTGCTTAGAGTATTACTTAACATCTTCTTAAGTTCTCATCTATTTAGGATTTTTTAATAGCGATGGTTTGAAATCACGTTAACTATATCAATTACTTTTCATTGAACCACAGATTCAATGCAATAACATCAAATTACAGGAGGATTCATCATGGGTGTTGAAAATTTATTTGCATACAGGGTCAATCTAATTGGTAGATTATAGTTCAAAGACAATTTTAAAATAAAAATACAAGATTGTAATTTAAAAATGAGATAGAAGCTAAACCTGACATTGCTTAGGTGATCAAAAAACAGAGACTAAATAACTCAAGGATTCAGGGTAAAGCCAAATACTACTGAGGATAAAAAGAAAAAAGAGACAAAGAAAGAAAGAACAAAAAAGGAAAAAGACTTCCAATCTCCCAATCCTAATGATATTCAACTATCTTCATAGATTTGTGTCTTATCTGGGCATCATCTGAGAGGTTTCCTCATGCAGCAGACAGGAACAAATGCAGAGACACACAGTCAGATACAGCACACAAACACACACAAACACACACACACACACACACACACACACACACACACACACAAGAGAGAGAGAGAGAGAGAGAGAGAGAGGAGAGAGAGAGAGAGAGAGAGAGAGAGAAACCGAGACAGACACAGAGAGACACAGAGAGACATTGTAACACACAACTGTCAGTGGTGAAGTTTCTCCATTCAAATCGCTTCTTCATAGCTCAGAGAATAGGAAGCAGAAACAGAGTAAGAGCTAGAGGAGATCAAGGACACCAGCAAAATAAGATTTTCTGAATCAACTAAGCAAGGCTCATATAAACTTGCAGAGACTGAAGTGGCAAGCACAGGATCTACATGGGTCTGTACCAGGTCCTCTGCATATAAACTTACAGTTAAATATTTTTATGACACTCCTGAGTGTGTGAATACTTCTGATCTCTCTTGGGACTCTTTTCCTTCTGTTTGTTTGCCCTGTCTAAAATTGATAAGATGGCTTTTTGTTTTATCTTGTTATAGTCTGTATAGCTTATTTTGTTATGCCTTGCTATCTAGTAGAAGCATGCTCTTTTGTAATGAGAGATAGAAAGGGACTGGATCTGGATGGGAGGAAAGGAGTGAAAGAATTTGGAGGAGTAGAGGAAAGAGAAACTGTAAATAGGAGATATGAGAAAATTATCTTCAATAAAACAGAAAACAATTTTAAAAAGAAAATATATTGTTTTTTAAACAATATGTTCTGATTGCAGATTTTTTCCTAATTCCTCTGAGATCCCTTTCCATACCCCCTCTCATTGAATCCATTGAATCCACACTATTTCTGTCTCTCTTTAAAAAGGAGGCATCAGACTGAGCATGGGGACCACAATGGAGGAGTTAGGGGAAGGATTGAAGGAGCTAAAGGGGTTTGCAACCCATAGGAAGAACAACAATATCAACCAAACAAATCCCTCCAAGCTCCCAGGGACTAAGCCACCAATCAAAGAGTATACATGGAGGGACCCACAGCTCCAGCTGCATATGTATCAAAGAAAAGCCTTATCTGGCATCAATGAGAGGGGAACCACTTGGTTCTGAGGAAGCTCAACGACCCAGGATAAGAGAATGCTAGGATGCTGAGGTGGGATTAGGTGGGTCAGGGAGCACCCTCATAGAAGCTGGGGAGTTTGTGGAGGGGAAACTAGGAAGGGGGGGTAACACTTGAAATCTAAATAAATAAAATAACCAAAAATAAAAAAATAAAAAGGAGGCATCTTATGAATAATAGTAATGTTAAATTATATAAGATGAAACAAAGCCTGACAAACCAGTTAGGCCAAGACAAACGGGAGGAAAAGAGCCAAAGAAAAAGCACAAGTAATACATATAGATGCAGAGACATACACAAAACTAGGTGCCAGAATATAAATGTAAAGAATGTGTAAGGTTAAAAATATGCTCTGAAAATCATGAAAGAGAGAACCTCCAAATATGCCATTGGGTGTGTTTTTTGCCATCTTCTGCTCTTTGTGCACAAAGAGCTGATTGTATCCCCAGTGAGATTCTGTTAGGGAAATATAACTTTTAATTTATGAGTGGTTATCAACTGGAGATAACTTCAGAGTTAGTGATAGGGGCATTTGTTAACATACACTTTCAGTGTTGAGACCCCACCTGACATGGAGGTCCTGTACATACTGCCACAGGCTCTGAGCTTTCATATATGCACCTATCCTACTGACTTCACAAGGATATGTTTCTTTGGTGTTCTCCATTCTCTCTTGCTCTTATATGCTTTCTGCCTCCTCTTCCATGTGCTTCTTTGAGTCTTAAGGTGAGGAATTTGGTGGAGATATCCAATTTAGGATTGACTGTTTCAAGATATTTCACTCTCTATACATGGCGTAACTATGGGTCTCTTATTTGTTCTTGTCTGCTACAGAAGGAAGTGTCTCTGTTGAAGGCTGAGCAAGGCTCTGATCTATGTATATCACAAAATGTCATTGGGTATTGTTTTATTAGTAAATTCCTTTAGAAGGACAGTAGTGTTTCATTTCCACTTAGGTCCCTTGTCATTCTAGTCTGAGGTTATTGGCCACCTAAATATTTTCAGGTATGGGTTTCATCTCATGGAGAGAAACAAATATAATCACATCTTGGTTGCTTTCTGCCTTTGTTACGCAAGCATATCTTGCAAGCAGGTCATCATTGTAGATTAAATGGTTTATAGCTGTGTTAGAGTTTATATTTCTCCTTTAGTAGTGTGCAGAGTACCTTCTAGTAGCATGAACATTAGTCCATAGGGGTGAAGGCTCTATGTAGGCACATGTTCAACTTCTCTGTATTCAATGAGCTTTATGTACTATCATACATATTCCTATCAATAATAGGAAATTATAATCAGTTTGTGTAGAGCAACAAAACACCTTGGCAATAGTAGGTTGTTTAGGAATCACCATGGGGCCCCTCTGGCCAACAACTCAGTTAGATGTATCCCAACTTCATTTGTTGATGAGAGATATCCAGTTTGGGCCTTGTTTCCTCTGTTATTTGGTACATACATTTACATCATATATATATATGGAAATTTCCAGTTATAACACCCAATGGATTCTGCATATTATTTCTGAGATATGTGTTCAACCATGTCCATTACTACTCTACTCATAATAGTCAAAAACTGAAAAAAATAGCCTTGATGTCTGTCAATGGAAAAATGAATAGAGAAAATGTAATACATGTACATAATTGAATATTGCCCACCAATCAAAAAACCAAAATACTAAAATTTGAAGGCAAATGGACAGAGCTACAAAAATAATCATCCTGAGAGAGGAAACTCACACCCAGAAAGACAATTATGGTATGCATTCTCTTATATGTGTATGTTAGCTATAAGTCTTTGATACTCAAGCTACTCTATGGATAACCACAGAGCCTATGTATTCTAAGGATGATCAGGAAGGAATGGATCACCATAGGAAGGTGCAGTTGTGTGAATATGCTTGGTCTATGGGAAGTTGCACTATTAGAAGGTGTGGCGTTTTTGGAGGAAGTTCATCTCTGTGGGGATGGGCTTTGAAGCCCCACCAGTGCAGTATCATCAGTCTTCTAGTAGCCCTCAGATCAAGATGTAGATCTCTCCGTTCTGTTTCCAATGCCATGCCTGTTTGGATGCTTCCATGCCTGCCTTGATGATATTCGATTGAACCTCTGAACCTGTAAACCAGCCCTAATTAAACGTCCTTATAGGAGTTGCCTTGGTCATGGTGGCTCTTCACAGCAATGGAAACCCTAACTAAGCAGAAGAAGTGGGAGAACAGATAGTTAAAGATAGATGGTGGTGTTTAACAGAAAGTATAATCAAATTGGACAAAGGAGGGACAACTGAAATAAGGGCCATTTTGAGGGATCATATATTTCTGATATTTTGAAGCATGAATATGACATGAGAAGATATGACTCAATTTTTTAAAATCATTTTTGGTGTTCTCTGAATGTACTGAATTCATTCCTTGGTGCTAATCATTGCTTGTTATATTTTGATTATAGCTTCTTCTCTTATAGTACCTATTACAACTCATACCATGAGTTAGTGTCCCTTCTTGAGAAATAACTTGTATTATTTTTGTCTCCTACACAGATGAATATGGGATTGATTTCTTTTTTTATGTTGTAATGTTAATATAGTAAATGTTTGTTTGAGATAAGATTCTAAGACAGAATACTTTTTTATACAATTATGATGTATGTAACAGTTTTTTTCAAAAAGTTCAGGACCCATTTTTATGATTCCATTTGGCAGGAATATGACATTGGCTAAGGACAAGGAAGTGAGCTTCAGGCAGGAACCTGACATTAGGCTAGAACAAAGAAGTAATTTCAGATGGGAATTTAAATTTTAGGCTAGAACAAGGAAGTAGGCTTCAGACATGAAGATGACTTTGGACTAGGACAGGGAAGTAGGCTCAGATATTTTGGTCATCCTGACAAGCCCTTAGAAACAGAGATCACTGGAGTGTTCATGGAATGTTGTTTATTGCCTTGCTTGTTCTTTGACTATTTGTGTTTATTGTCTTGCTTTTTCCTTGACTATTTGCATCTATTGTATTGCTAGTCCCTCAACCTAGAACTGACCTTAATACTTACATGTAATTAATAATTAACATTATCCAACAAGCACGATATCAGTGGCTGTATACAGATTAGATCAGTTGTATTTACTGTAGTTCATGCTGATGGACCATGTGTATGATCAGTCTAATATTCTATTAAGGATAACTACGGTCAGGACTGCTTGTCTCTATGTACTTATAAGTACACCTTTATTTCATTTCAGAATATTCTAAATTAGATTATAAATTATATACTGATGTTACTCTATACTTTTTCAAAATAAGCCTGTTTTTGCTTAAAAAACTAATTACTGTGTTGGGGTGTGTGTGTGTGTTTATGTATATATGTTTTCCAAATCATGGAAAATGATTATATGTGCTCAAGGACAGAATTTGATATTATACATTATTTCTGAGAAATCTAGGTAGTAAAACTTAAACTAGACAGTACATAAATTTGTAGTGAATCTGGATTGAGAACAGTGTCAATTTAAATAATTTTGACTAATTTTAATCAAGTATATATGAAAGAAGTCTCAAATAGAACTTAAATTTCTTTTACATAAATCACAGACCAAATTAGCAACTGTATATCAAATATATAATCATATCAGTAAATTTAGAAACATTAACTATTGTGCATTTGTGAAACAATAAAATTTATTCTTGTAATTTTGACTCCATTATCAGATGAAATGTTGATTCTTTTTTTGATAAGTTTTCATACATGGATATTACAAATATAAGTTGAAAATGATAATATACTACAGAATTAACTTTAAAATTATTTTACTTCAAATACGAGCATGAACATGCTAACTCATAATTCACTATATGTGTTTATAAAAGACTGCATCATTCATAATTTTGCTCGTCGAGATATACATAATTAAAATGTCTAAGTGTATTTCCCAGATATTATTTAATATGTTATTTGTGTAATATATTGATAAAAATTAACATTTATTAAGCAATCATAATTGCATGGCTCTTCTCAATCTGTTTCATTTATGTTTCCACTGATTGCTCATAACTATACTATCTGAGTCTATGCTTTATTTCCTATCTCAGATGAAAGACAAATCAATTCATTCTCTAAAATAACATGGCTAATAATTAATTATGTCCAGAGTCAAATATTGGTGACTTTTAGTCTAACTTTAATAGGTCAGATGGAACTCACATTCATATTAGTTTCATGTGAATTCATTAGTGCACACGTGCCCACACAGGCTTGTGTGAGCATACATACACACAGAGTATATAAACAAAAGTGGTACAAATACACATACAAATATTTCATTATGTTTAAACTAAAATGAATCAATTTTTAGAGCAGAATAACCTTTTTATATACTTCCTGGTGGATGCTGATTCCGCTTCATCTGTGCTCTATTACTGTGCACCACTCATTGCTGTATGATAGCCATCCTCATCAGTGAAATCAGCACTTCCTCTCAGGACAGCTACAGTAACCTAAGAGTAGTGTAGACAGGTCATTTTTCTGTGAATCTTTCTTAGAGTTTGCATAAATTCCATCATCAATATTGACTCAAACTCTGTTTTCACCTTTGTAATATTTTTCACTCATATATCCATGTAAATATTAGGCAGTTTGAGTTATTTTAAAATGTCCATTTTATTAATATGCTGGTATATTTATTTAGCAAAGTATTTTTTTCTTTTCAATATAAAGAGTACAGATAGGACATAGTTTATGGACTTCTTTGCTAGGATGCTGTCATATTTTAAGAATGATCTTAAAAAATGGCATGGTCCATTACCCAGAAATAAGTCATCCACTATGACTTGCTGTAAAATGTTATGAAATATTTTTCATAGTTAGTATAGACTTTGTTTTTGTTACTCTGAAGTGGAAACTTCTAGTTCCCTTGGAAAGTTAATTTCATCAAATTAAGTTTTGCTGGGACATACAGGTGAAAGGATATCTTGCTAAAGCTAACGTGTGAAAGCCTGTTACCCTGAAGCAGACACAGGTGAAATGTCGATTGATGAAGGATTACAAATGTGAACCCAGAGACAATGGGAGATGAGCACTGAGCCTTGATTTGCTCTGCCTCATTGTCTTTCACTAAGGACACCCATGTATTGGTTCATCTTACATAGCATTGTTGAGCTCAACTTATGATAACACCGCCATGGAGAGAAACTCACCCAAGTACTGCTTCTGAGCTTTCTGCAGCACCTTGTTAGTTCTGTGACCTTGCCTCAGGCCAGTTGGTGAGCCTGGTGGTTTCTTCAGGATTGAACTCTAGCTGCTTTGTGTCTGCTTGCTGAAAGGACTGGACTGGAGCTGCTGGTTTGTGCCTAGTATCTGCCTGCCTAGAGGACTGGTCTACAGCTGCTAGGTTGTATTTGGTGTTTGCAACAGGAGTGAATTACTGCCAAAGAAGATCAAGCTCACTCCTAAAGAACTAATGCTGAACAGGTCCACTTCCCCCATATCCTAATAACTTTTCTCTTCTACTACCTCTACTGGGTGGTAGGCTAGAAAAGAGTTTGAATCCTTATTAAAAGTAGGTTGCAAAAAATATATGCCTATATAACTCATCCTATATGGTTTATAAATATGTCTATATGTGCTGTGTGTGAGAAAGAGTCAGAGAGACAGAGAAATAGAAAGACAGTGAGAGGAGAAAGAGTGTATGTTATTTGAAAGCAATTATAGTATTTACTCATGTATAAAACTTTACTATTTTTTATTGGATATTTTATTTAATTATATTTCAAATGTTATTTCCTTTCCTGGTTTCCCCTTTGGAACTCCCCTATCCCATCCCGGTATTCTTGCTTCTATGAGGGTACTCCCCCACTCACCCACCCACTCCTAACTCCTCCCCGCCCTGGCATGCCCTTACACTCGGACATTGTGCCTTCACAAGACCAAGGACATCTCCTTCCATTGATGCCCAACAAAGCAATCCTCTGCTACATATGCATCTGGAGCCATGGGTCCCTCCATGTGTACTCTTGGTTGGTGGTTTAGTCCCTGGGAGTTCTGGGGGGGGTCTAGTTGGTTGATATTGTTGTTCTTCCTATGGAGTAGCAAACCCCATGTTTATAGAAGTACATATTCTACAAATACATTGTAAAATGATTTCTGACAATTAAATCTAGGGTATTTTGTTGGTAGTGTTGGTGAATTGTTTTTTTACATTGAGAAGCAAGAAATAAATGAAATTTACATATTTTCTTATCAAGTAACTGAATTACACATTTTCTACTGTGATATTGTAAGGTTATTCTGCATTTTTAAAATATTTTTTAAACTTTTAATATTATTAAAATACACATATGATTTTAATGATTATCTGGCTATAATTTCATGACCTATTTAAAATAATTCCAGTTTTATAAGTCTTAGTTCTATGTGTTCTGTCACTCTTGTTAAATTTTTCTATATTTTTCTAAATGGAATTCCCATAGTTTATTAACTATAAATATGTAATTATAATCAGGGCAATATAATAATGCAGAATTTATCCAGGTGACTTATAATGATACTCATTAAAAGCTTGTAGGTTTTTAATCATATATCTGAAGCTACTTTTGACATTCTATTAATTGGTGATTAGTATAGCAATTAAAATTTAAATTTTGTTTGTGACAACTTGTTCAGTAATATATATATTCCAGTAGAATACACATAATAATATGAAAAAAATATTGAAACCAAGGTAGATAATGTCAAATACAACTGCAGTCATTGTGAAAGTGGTGAGTTAGAGAAAAAACTGAAGGAGTGAAGGGGTCTGCAGCCCCACAGGGAGAGCAAAAATACCAACCAACCAGAACTTCCAGTGTTTAAACTACCAGCCAGGGAGCACATAGGGAGGGACCCATGACTCCAGGTGTATATGTAGGAGAGGATGGCTTTGTTGGGCATAGGTGGGAGAGAAGGTCCTTGGTTGCCTGAAGGCTGGATGCCCCAGTGTGAGGGAAGTGGAGAGTGGGGAGGTGGGAGTTGGTGGGTGGGTGGGGGCACATCCTCATAGAAGCAGGAGAGGGGATAGGATAGGGAGTTGGGGGGGGATGGGGAAAGGGGATAGCATCTGAAATGTAAATAAATAAAGTATCCAATAAAAAATAAACAAATCTACATGTAAAAAAAAGAAAACCATAAATCTTAAATCTTTTTGTTTTTGAGGAGTTCATAGACACAGTATATTTTGATCCTATCCAGTTCATTTCCCTACTCTAACTCCTTCTAGAATCTCCTTTTTTCTTTTTTTATTGGTTATTTTATTTATTTACATTTCAAATGTCATCCCCTTTCCTCATTTCCCCTTCTTAGAACCCACCCATCCCATACACCCTCTGGAGTTAATTTACAGTCTTCTTGGTTTTTTTTTTTTTTTTTTTTTTTTCCGTTTCAACAAATGAGATAAAATTGCCTCTTATGGAATTGTTATGATTGTCTGACATGAAAATTTGTGGAATCCAGTGTCTGCCACATAATAAGCAATTAGTATAACCTATCGTCTGTTATGTTATTCCCAGTAGATTTAATGGTTAAGGAATTTGATTTTTACTAATAAATGACATATATTATCAAATATGTTCTGATGATAAATATGGTGAATTTAAAGTAATTATTCTTCAGTTTTTTGCTCCAAATGAAATGAGGTAAGTCATTTAGATTTGTGTGCTGTCTATGCTTGGCCCAGGGAGTGGCACTATTAGAAATTGTGGCCCTTTTGTAGTCACTGTGGGTTTGGTCTAGAAGACTCTCGCCTTAGCTTCCTTGAAGTCAGTATTCTGCTAGCAGCCTTCAGATGAAGATGTAGAATTCTCAGCTCCTCCTGTACCATGCCTGCCTGGATGCTGACATGTTCCTGCCTTGATGATACTAGACTGAACCTCTGAACCTGTAAGCCAGCCCCAATTAAATGTTGTCGTTATGAGAGTTACCTTGGACACAGTGTCTGTACAAAGCAATAAAACTGTAACTAAGACCTGTGCCTTCTGTTTTTATTGTTTCCTGTATTCATCTCTACATCTTTTCTTTTAGTTTGCAATTTTATTGAAGACTGGCAGTCAATGTGAGCCTACATTTTCTTTGATTGATGACCATACTTTGGCCATTAAAAACAATTATAGAACTGTATCCCTGGCAGTTTTCATATCCAATTCCTCCAGAATGGATTACAGCTTCTGAACTTCTAATTACTACTATACCTTCCCTTCAGGCTCAACTCCATAAGGAGGCTCGCCTTGTCCTCATCTGCCACCCTGTTCCACCTTTAGTCTTCCTTTCTCCCTTCTTTCCTCATTTTCTTTCTTCTTTTCTCCCTTTCACTCTCTTTGTGTGAAAACCTTGATCCTTGTAGTGGTACACATGCAGAGGTTGGCCAATATGTGTTTGCGGACAGAGTAGTCTACAAAGTAAGTTCCAGAACAGTCAGGGCTATACAGAAAAACCCTGTGTTGAAAACAAAACAAAACAAAACAAAAACTTAAAATCTTGGTGGTCTCAAAATTTCTACAACCCTCTTCTGTCCCTTGAACTAACAGAAGAAATTGGCTTCCATTTTAAATGCCCTCAAGTTTCTTCATTTTTCTCTCTTTTTACTTTTTCAAAATGTATTCACTTTATAACCTGCTCACTGCTCTCCCTCCCACAATCCTCCCTTTTATCCCTGCTCGCTTTCTCCTCTGAGAGAGTGGACAGTCTCCCTGGGCTAGGTGCATTTTCTCACACTGAGCGTAGACAAGGCAGGCCAATAGAAGAATATATCCCAAGTACAGGCAACAGCTTTTAGGATAGCCCCCACTCCAGTTGATGGGACCCACATGAAGACCATACTGTACATTTGCTACATATGTATGGGGAAGCCTTGGTCCAGCTCATATCTGTTCTTTGGTTGGTGTTTCAGTTCTGAAAGCCCCAATGGTCCAGGTTAGTTGAATATGTTGGTCTTCCTATGGAGTTCTATACCCTTTGGGGCCTGCAATTCTTCCCCATACTCTTGTATAAGAGTCCCTAACTCCATCCACTGTTTGGCTGTTTGTGTATGCATCCATCTGAGTCTGCTGCTGGGTTGAGCCTCTTAGAGGACAATCATGATAGATTAATATATTCAAGGATAACAGAGTATCATAATTAGTGTCAGGGATTGATGCTTGTCCATGGGATGTGTCAGTTATTGGTTGGCCTTTCTCTTAGTGTCTGTTCCATCCTCATCACTGCATTTCTTGTAGACAGGATAAATTTGGGGTTGAAAATTTGGGGTTGAAAATTTGGGGAATGGGTTGGTGTCCCTATAGTTCCTGCCTGGCTATAGAACATGACTTGTTCAGGTTCAATATTCCCAGTGCTGTGAGTCACAGCTAAGGTAACCCACATTCATTCTTGGGTGCCTCCCTTACCCTAGGTCTCTGTCATGTCCTGGAGATGCCACCTACTTCCCCATACTGGTCAGTTGCAGATTTCCATTCATTTCCATAGCCGTCTCTCCTGTTCGTCTCTCCTGTTCTTCCACACACATGATCCTGAAACACCCCTCATAAAACTGGATACACTAAATTGCATAGATGAAAAAGTGAGAAATAGCATTTAATACATTGATACAGGAGACAATTTCCTGAACAGAACATTAATGGCTCAGGCTCTAAGATCAACAATTGATAAATGGGACTTCATGAAACTGAAAAGGTTTTTTAAGGCAAAGGATACTGTCAATAAGAAAAAATGGGAGCCTACAGATTGGGAAAGGATCTTTACCAACCCTCCATCTGATAGAGGGCTAATATCCAAAATTTGAACTCAAGAAGTTAGACACCAACAACCCAAATAACCCAATTATAAAATGGAGTACATAGCTAAACAGAATTCTCAACTGAGGAGTCTCAAATGCCCAAGAAGCACTTAAGGAAAAGTTCAAAGTCCTTATTCATCAGAGAAATGCAAATTGAAACAACTCTGAGAGTTCATCTTACACCAGTTAGAACTGTAGCCGCCTGTGGCCATGGATCCTCCGGGTTCTCCTGAAAGGGGGGCTGGGAATGAAAGGGGGTCTGAGGGTGAGAAAAGATGGAGCCAAGACAAGGTTCTCTGATCAAGGTTCGGTGCTTTAATGTTCAGCTCTCAATTTAAAGCGAAAAGCCCCACCAAAACCCTTTCTGGCTTAAGCTGAAGATGGGTGGGATAATCTGTTCTTGGTTGTGGCCAGAGATATCTCAAGGCAAGCCCAGGGGCAGTTCTTCTTCTAAGTTCCTTGCAGGCAGAGTGGGTAACTCCACCTAGATCCTATCACTTGGTTTGTTGTGGTAAACAAGGTCTCTCAGGCCTGCTCAAGGCCAGGGGAAGGTCACATAGAATGGCTTAGATGAAGAACTCAAATGATAGCTCATGCTGGTGAAGATGTCGGGCAAGAGAAACTCTCCTCCATTGTTGGTGGAAGTGCAAACTTGTACAACCACTTTGGAAATCAATTTAGCAATTTCTCCCAATTTCTCTTTAATCTTGAGTGTTGAGTTCCATCTGTAGTGTTATTATTTTAGAAATATATAAAACCTTGGAAAGCTTTAAAATTCTAGTTTTTTTTTTTTAAAATTGAAAAGAGTTTAACATATTCTTAAGTTCATATAGTATAACACATTAGGCAAATCCTGAGGTGGATTTAAAGCTTTAAAACATTTATTTCCATAAGCTCTAAAATAAATTCAGCACATATTAAGAAACTCTTGCATTTAATTTGGTGACTCCATTTCATTGGAATCTTTTGTAAAGCCATTTCTCAATGTGAATTAAATAAAACCTGTGTCAAAATATATTTGAATGTTGTGATGTACATTGGTATTTCCTCTAAATATTTAAGATGGAAAACTATGAAATACTAGGTAATGCCTGCCTGTTGATTGGCTCACAAAACTTAAAGATAAAAGCAACTTTTAATAAATGTAGGAGTTGATGAAGTCAGGAGTGCATGTATAAAGAGCAGATAAAGTCCTGAATAATGTGAATTGTTAGAGATGGAGATAGCCATGACAAGGACTAAATGCCTTAGACATCCAAGAAGCTGGTAAAGTTTCCTAACTCCCTCCCTGTCTCCCAGACCAAGTCAGGTTCAGAGGTATGACAAAGTGTCTGTGTGTGTGTGTGTGTGTGTGTATGGTTGTAGTGTGAATGTTGGCAGTGTGCATAGAAACTAGAACACTGTGTATCTTCAGCTCCACTACGGTACTAAGTTCCCATTCTCTGTTGAAGTTCTCTGCTGTTGCGTAGTTGGGTGGCTCCATCAGAGCAAGCTTAGCCCATTTGATTCCTGCTTTGTTATATGATTGTTTTGTTTGTTTGTTTTTGTTTTTGATCTGTTCTTTACTCAGTCCCCAAGCCATCATTCTCAGATTTCCAGGACTAAGTCAAATGAAATGTATTGAATAAATGTGATATCAAGAACCATATATAATACTCATTACAAAAATGCATTGATGCTAAGAATAAACATAAATGAATAATCTATTAGACACACGTAAGTTATACATTTCCTTTAACTGACTTTACTGTGTCATTCAAAATATAAGAAATCATGTGAGAGAGAGAGAAAGAGAGAGAGAGAGAAAAAGAGAGAGAGAGAGAGAGAGAGAGAGAGAGAGAGAGAGAAGCTTTAGGACTCATTCTGCTGAAGCCCTCTCCAAAGTCTTGAAGTGATGGATTGATTATCATTCATGACTATGCACCTTGAAATTTTAATATCAAATTTTCCAAAATACTTGCATAGCTCATTCAAGTAGATAGCATCCACAGCATTTGTGCTCTAGATACTCCAATACATTCATAATTACATAAGAATGAGAAAAACCTAAATCACATAACAATGTATACTCTTCAGAATGACTAATAAAATAGGGAAAGTAGGAAATATTGGTGAAAATATAAAAAATTGTCATATGTTGTCAGTTAAAGCATATAATTGTGTAGTCATTTTGGAATTATGTGACAGTATTTACAAAAGACTAATCATAATCTACTTTATGTTTCAGCTCTTTTAAATCCTACAAGAACTACGTCTGTATGTTTACCAACAGCAATCCCTAGAATGACTGTACCAGCATTTTTTTTGAAATACACTCAAACTGGAAACTACAGAAAAGCTGAAAAATAAATTAATGCCATTACATACAGTTGAAAGCATATAATCATTGAAATATGCAAAGATAGCAATGCATACATAAAAGTGAATATGAAAAGACCTACATAAAAAGAACGCATGTTGTATTATTCTGCTTATCTGCACACTACTGCTTCCCCCTGAGGGCTATAATGTCTGCAAATGGACGAGATATTTTACTTAGCACTATGCATGTTTTGTTTCTTAATATCAATGATAGTTCCAACAGTTCTTATTTGTGAAGAAAAACCCAGATCTCAATTGCTGATATAGCATTTTATTGCATATACACTATACATCGAAAACATTTTTTACAAGAGGGAAAATATTCTTTTCCAGTTCTCTGATGCTGTAATGACCACTTTTTCTGGTTAGCCCCAGGTTAAACTTTATTGTGCAAGTAGCTTAGATTCCCTTATTTTTACTTATGAGTAACTCCTAGTCATTTACTCAAAGATTTTTCAATCTCACGTCAAATTCTTCAACAAGTAGAACATATTGAACCTTAACTACATTATGTACATTTACCTAACTTTCATCACTGAATAGCAGAAGTCAAAATCTGTATCCTCACATGTACTGCTTCTCTTGTTGTAAGAATATTTTTTGAATCAGAATTATTGCTTTATAAACTTCATAACACCTATTAAATATTCTTCCCTCACAACAATCTTATGCTATTCTTTTCTTAGTAAAATCATAAAAAAATATCCTCTGCTCTCTTAAACATCAATGCATCAATGTTAGATTCAATCTATGAGGATTCTTCTCGGACCTCTTCTCTCCATATCACTTTTTCAGGATTTTATCTCCACTTTGAATACATTCTGGCATTATTTATGTTTTCTTTACCTATAAAAATTTTTGTTCAGTCAAATATGACCATTTCTCCACCTTAGCCTGGAATTAGGAATACTAGTTTAGAAACTGATGTAACTCTAAGAATGTTGTTGTGAGTTCCACAATTGATTATCTGCAAATGTATCTTTGCCATATCCTCCTAGTATCTCTCCTCCAGGAATGCTGAATACCAAACTACCTTGTATGCAAAACAATAATACATTTATTTTTAGAGATATTTTGGGTCCATTGGGATGACTCTACTTAAAGTTTTATACTTGTGAATTTACTCTGTAAATTCTCACATCTTTGCATATGTAGACTAGCTAAAGAGTTATTCTAGCAGTAGTGGCATAATATTAAAAGGACCTGGAATAATGTAAGTTATTTCTAAGCACATAGGCACATCTCATGTTTTATCACTTGCTCAAGGTCAATCACCTTGCCAAACTCAAAAGGCAAGAGTGCAGACTAGTATGCAATCTGAGGGAGCAGAGAGAAGGTGTGAAAATGAGACTAATAATGTATCTTAGTACACTATAAGTTGACAAGCCAATGCTACTCCATGCCTCTGTTTGGCTCCATTTATAACCTCCTTTGGTAAATTAGCTTACATTTCTTATCTTGTGTCACATCTGCCATATCTTCCTTTGACAGAACCTTTCTTTTTAATTCACAAGGGAAAAAAGCCTTTTAGGCATGGATTTTTCAAAATTTTATCGTTTCACTTCCACCACTTTTTTAACTTATATTTTTCTTATGCCTTTCTATGTCCTTTAGAACTCAAAACAGAAGGAAAGGGTTTTTCTTTCTGACTAAATATATTACTAGGAGAATTATTCAAAAATATTGGGAAAATCAGTGGAAAATCACCAAGGTCATTTCAGCCTCTTCTCTTCAGGATTTATATGTATCTTCCTTATACATTCTGAGTGTATTTTCTCTTTGAAATTTGACTCTTGGGTCTTATATATTTTGTGTCACTTGGGAGGATAATGCTTATCTTCTGTATAATATTTATTTGACATATCTATTTTATGACATTCTTGAGTATGTTATAATTGGTAATACCATATATGACTCTCTGGAGAAACTATTTTCTTAATTTGATTTCCTTGAGGATACAATATGGTCAACTGAGAACATCCACTTCTCTTCTAAATACCGTCTTAGTTCTGCACTGTCCTCCTCTGAATGACTTTATTCCTCACAATTGCCTCTGACATTTTGCCTTTATTTTACCTGATAGAAATGTTTCTGCAGTGAGGTGAATAATGCTACAAAGTGTGATTGATTTGGCCCTGCATCCTCCAGGGGATTGTTCTACTACTGTGTTTTAGATTATTCTGGATTCCACTGTGAGTTATAATAACAATTTATCTGTTGAAATAAGCCATCTCTCACCATGGAAGATTGATAGAATTGGGAAATGTCTGCCTACATGAGATATAAGAAAACATAAAGAAGCATTGCAAAATGCAAAAGCAGTTCCTATGGACTTGGTTAGACATAGTAGATACCTTGGAGGTAGATAATCTTCTTTCTTGTATTTAAAGCAACCTCTTCTTCTATGTACATTTATGTGAACAATTTTAATCATTGTATATGTAAGTGTATATACATTGTCTTGGCTAATTCTAAAATAATAAAACAATTTCTAGCATTTCTTTACATCATTGATCCTGATAGACTTACATTTACAAATATCATTTAAAGTACTGTAAAATGTATATGGAATGAAAAAAGAAGATTGAAATGATTATCCAAAAGCTATCTGAAAGATCAGGAAACTAGGACAGAGACATTTCTGATTTTGCTAATTCTCTTCTATCTGGTCAATTTAATATTTTAAAAATGGAAAAGAAATTATAAAAGAAAGGAAAAACAATCACAAAAAAGACATATTTTTTAAAATAATACTAGCAGAGATACAGTGAGCTCCTTTCTTATCTGTCTGTGACTCCTGAAGCAATTGTTTCTGATGTTAGCATTTCTACCATCTACACAGAAAGCATGCTTTTAGAGTTAAATCATCAGTATCTCTCCCTCCTCCAAAACAAATAGGCTCGTGATTATAATTTCTAGTCTTAATAAGCTTATTTTGAAGTCAGTCTCATCATACCTTTTCCAGTGGGGAAATGAGTAAATATATGGATAGGTATATAGATGATAGATAGATACATGGATGGATGGATAGATAGACAGATAGATAGGTAGATTGACAAACAGATGATAAATATACAGATAGATGATAGATAGATACATGCATGCACACATACATACATAGATGATAGATAACTATCACAGAACACAGTTCAATATAATGCTGATTTTTTATATTTATGCATATATATTAGTTACATCCATATCAGTGTTAGTTGCTTTATTTCACTATCTAGGTGTTGAGGTTTACTTTGCTGCTGCTGTCCCTACTTGTAGCAGAATATTCCCCCCTCCTGCTACATTTTACACTAAACTCAGGAATTTGGGCAGAGCTAATGTGGGAGGATCCAAGGAGAGGAAGAGGAGAAGGAGGAGGAGGAGCTAGGAGGAGAGAGGGCAAGATGGCGTTGGATGTCAGAATATCTCCGGCAGTCTAAGGTAGCAACTTATCAGAATGTTAAATATTGGGCTACAACTCTAATTGTATGGGCATCTTGTTAATTGAGCATTTCCAATTATATAAAGCCTTTGGATAATATTAAGCATTAGGTCTCATATCTACCAGGTACCACATAGATGGTGGGTATTGTCTGGAGCTCAGTCAAACTTTGTGGAGACAGTGGGGGAGATTGGCAGAACCATCTCCCATGCTGGCGTCTTGTGGGTGCCAGGGCTGGTGCTTCTGGCCAGTCAGAGTTGAGCAGTGGTGAGAGCACGCTGCAACTCTTAGCCTCAGGCCTTGCCTAGTTGGGAACATGGTGACCCCATAATAAGTCAGGTTGAGTGCCTCCATTTTAATATTAACCACAACACCTGCTAACATTGTTGTTGCCTCCTCTGGCTCTCCTCATTTGCTACCTCCTCCTGGATATTTTTGTTCCTAGAAAACTTGGATACAATTTTCTTAGAATTGGCTTTCTTTGGCATTGTCCAAGTAATATATTTATTTTCATGATACCATTAATCACCAGAGATGTCGTAAAATAATCCATTAAAATCTTTAATAGATTTTATCTACCTAGATCAAAAACATTTATATAGAGATGTTTTTCAAGCCCCTGTAGACTGAAAAAATAAGCAGAACATATCATTGCCTTCTTTTAAACCCAGTTCAAACTTCTAGAGCATCAATAGAAAGCTTACACTTGCAAAAATGAATCAAAACTTTCTTTACATAGTTGACTTGAGGGTTTAAAAAATAAAGACTGAGAAATTGGGGGATGGAGAGGACGTGGATGGTTCAGAAGAACAAAATGAGAAGAAAAATTGATTTCATTATATTTTAATTAAAATGAATAACAGAAAAATAAGGTAAATGGCTACAGATAGGGAACCCAATATAGCAGAGACCTCTGATCTGCATGCATGCATGCACAAGTGAACACAGACACACAGACACACAGACACACACACACACACACACACACACACACAATTCTAAGAGAAAAGTTCTTTTAAGGAACCTAATACTCACTGTGTATTTATATTCTCTTTTACGAGAATATTCTGCCTAAGACCTCATGGCTCACTAATACTGCCATTATGCTGATCCTCCACTTATGTTCTTTTTGGTTTATAATACTGATCAAAGTTAACCCTCTTTCCTCCTTATTATTTTACTTTGAACTGAATTGTGTTCCAGATTCATATATTGAAGCACCAAATCCCAAGGTGAAGGTATTTGGAAATGGAGCATTCTAGAGATAATGAAGTTTAGATGATTTCATGTTGGAGGTTTTTATGATAAAGTTAGTGTCCTTACAAGAACAGACATCAGAGATGCTCCTGCCTCTATTCTATAATAGGAGGCTTCCATCAGCAGGTCTCCGACAGAGGATGCCCTGCTGATACACTGATTTCAGGCTTCTAGCTATCAGAACTGTAAGAAAGTATGCTCACATTGTTTGAGCTACTTAGCCTGTGGTACTGCTATAGGAGCTTATTATATTTCATTTTGCAATATCTCTCAAAAAGGATTGTCTGGTGAAATTCTTGTTCCCAGTGTAACCATTTTCAGAGATGTAGGTTTGGGAGAAGATTGACAATTAAAGGCTTTGATTTCATGAATGAATTAATCCACTGATGTATACATTATTTGATAGCTTTGCTGGGAATGTATGTGTTAGAAGGTAGGGGCAGATTGGAGGAAGTGGTCATTGGGGTGATGCATTTGAATTATGTATCAGGTCTTCTCCTACCTCCACTCCATTTTTCTTTGATTCCTGAGTGTAGTGAGGTAAGACACTTTGTTCTGTCATGCCTTGTTACCATGATGTTCTGCCTCAGAAACAACCAGACTAGTCAATCATGGAGTTAAACTTGTAACACTAGGAGTGAAAAAGGCATCAGTTTTTCCTCAAAGTAGTTTTTTTAGAAACTGTTAGTGAATAACTTTGCAACTAATATATACTATGTAAGCAGACGAAGGTGACTGCATTTTCTGTAGTCTGACTGTGGCCGATTTCCTTATCATATAATCTAAAGAAGAGACAAAGCCTGATGATAAACCATCACTACATAAATGATTGCTGATTTAATACATAGTTTTAGGCCAGACTGATAAAATCTTCTCACACCTTCAATGTTCCAGTCAAACTCACCAAGCCTTGAAGGTATATACAGAGGACGGTAGCTAATCCCTACAATAATGAATTGTATGGATACGGAATAAGCTTAGTCTTATTTATAGACGAAACTTGATGTACCAGTAGAAAGTCAACTAATGATTATAACATTGACCATCTACTAATACTTACTTACCAGCAAATTTACTAACATTTGAAAAATCTGACCAATCTAAGCTATTGTTAAAGACTAACATCAAAACAAAACAAAACAATTAAGCTGTCTACTTTCAAAAAGATCAATCTCTCTCTGTCTCTCTCTGTGTCTGTCTCTCTCTGTGTCTGTCTCTCTCTGTGTCTGTCTCTCTCTGTGTCTGTCTCTCTCTGTGTCTGTCTTTCTGTCTGTCTCTCTCTCTGTCTCTCTGTCTCTCTCTGTCTCTCTGTCTCTCTCTCTGTTCTCTCTCTCTCTCTCTCTCTCTCTCTCTCTCTCTCTCTCTCTCTCTCTCTCTGTCTTTCCCTCTCTTCTCTGCAAAGGTAAAGGCAGAGGCTCTTGTAAAATCACCTCTATTTACATGGTGTCACAAGAAAAACTACCTGACTCCTTAACTTACCTTAATTCCAAAACTTTTTAGAAATTGGTTTCATGTGTGTTATTTTCCCTTCATTTCTTTATTTTTAATTTCTGCCTCACTGCCCAGAACTTTCAGATTCTTCAGTAGCAATTTATTTTTGTAATCCCATTTTTTCCATTTGATGATAGTGATTCCCTGCTTTATTACCCATGGACCAATCTCATTTCTCTCCTACATATCAGGTCCCTATGTACCCTGGAGGGTGTTTGGGATTCATCACTGTTGTTCAGAATCTATTACCTGGGCTTGTGGTTTTTAGGGTATTTGCTTACCTTTGCCTTGGAGCCATGGGTTAAAATGCAATTCAAGGAGGAATGGGCAAGCCAATCCAAAGAAAAAAATCCTTAGATCCAAGCCTCCTTTATTCACATGCCTCTTGTGTAACTAACATTTTCACTTCCACTAAAGTGGGTGATTTTAAGTTTACATTTTTAGAAATTCCTAAGATCTTTGTTAGTAGAAAAGAGGACTTGAGGATGGGGAAGGGATGTTAGGGCTTCTCTGACAGTGTGTGTTTTTGTCTGTTTTAGTTTGTCGTACTGTGTAATGGTGGGCTGTATCATGAGGAATTATCGTCTACAGGCCTGTATCCTATCCTACAGATATCCCATCTAGCTAGATAGAGGCCAACAATAAATGTGAACAGTTCTAATAGGTTGTGCCCTCAAAAGCAATCTGTGCTTTGGGAGAACTAACCAGATGAGGAAAACGATGTACAGCTACAATTATGCCAACAGATTTGCTGGTAAGAGTTGATGGAGGGCATTGTCAGGCTATACTCCAAGGCAAGGTGATGTTAGGAGGGATGAGCATTCAAACGGAGAGAGACATGGAGTGATTTGAAGAAAGCATTGAAGTTGAAGATACCACCAAGGAAAATGGCAAACTGAAGTAATCAAGAAGAGTTAAAATCCAAGGCTTTCCAGTGAGTATCATGAGACAGTAACCAATAGCTTGAATTTAAAGAGATATACATCTAGGGCCAGAGAAATAGATGATTAGAAGCACTTGCTGCTTCTGTTCTCAGTATTCACATGGTAGTTCACAAGTCTTTATAATTCTTGTCCCAGGAGATTGTAGGCCCTTTTCTGGCTTCTGTAGGCACTGGACATTCATATACCATATGTACGTTCATGCAGGCAAACACTAGTACTCATCACATTAAGAAAATTAATTATTTTGTAAAGATATGCATATCCAAACAACAGTAAATTTCCATTGCAATTATCACATTTACAAATACTGGAACACTCAATCATTTTATATGGGGCATATGTGATAAAACAGCTGAGGGTTCCAATAGCGTTATGAGGTAAAGAACTCTGATGTAGGGATAGGTGAGAATTAAAAGACAGCCAATAGCATAAGACAATTTCTAGGCCAAGCTTCTAAATTGTAGCCCATGCCTTAATGTTCTTTCAGTTCAGATATCTGATTATTTGCTGAAGTCCAGTTATCTGTTATCCTACGAGTACAGAAAATATGTGCATCCACCAGAAAACATGTAGTAGAAATTAAGATAATTTGTAAAAGTTATTTTTATGAGTTTTTGAATCATTTCATAAAAGAAGTATCTTGAGTCTTCATGTATAGCAAGAGAACAAAAAGTAAGATTCTTACATCATAATAACTTTTATTTATTTATTAAGGTTTTTATATTTAGCTTTATTTCAAAACAATTTAAAGAAGAAAATTTTACTTAAAAAGGTGTTTGAGATCATTGACCCATGCCCATGATCCCATAATTTTTGAGGCACAGACAAGGGGAATTCCTGTTAGAGGCTAAGATTCTTATAGAACAAGACTGTCTTATGAAATCACAAAGGCTCATGTTCACCACAAAGAGTTGATAGTTATTTATGCATGATGGCTTCGAGGGTAATGTTTTTACTGTTTCTGTGGTGAGATAAAAATGTATTTTTATAGCTTGAATTCTTTGATTAAATTTCTGTAGGATTTATGCTTTTTGAATCGTAAATGTTTAAATTCTTAGTTATTATTTATTTTTATTTATTGTCTTGTGTACTGTTGACTCTGTAATGATAAAAAATACAAGCTCCATTTGAGAGCACATTTAGGTTCATTAACAGGAAAGGGTGTTTTCACCATGACTCCAGACACAATGACACAAGCAACCGAAAACCAGCCACTGTCGCTTCTCATTAACTTTAAGTGTTAACAAAACCTGCTTTCAATCCAAATTTCATTTACATCAAAATTTAACGTAAAGAAATAACCACAAATATTTCATAAACAACTGATGGAACCAAAACCTTGCCATCTTTCCAGAGAAACAGACAGGAGTAAGAACCCCTCTAATTCCTCTCCTGGAATCAGTATGCAGGGATTGAAAGAGGAATGCCACTGTGTGCACCATAAAAATTAACCTTTGGAATTTTTTTCACACCAGGTTTTCAAGTCAAATGCTGTGTCCTGATAATTTAACGATGGTTAATAACAGCCCACAGTTAGGCTCACCATGACAAACCCGATTAATTTTCATGCTTCAGAGTTCAAATTGATTTGTTAAGGGAGAAACAAAATGTTTCCCATTAACAGAATTTGGCCTTAGCTTTGTGTTTTTTATCAACATATGGACATACTATGTTATTTTTTAAAAAATACTGAAATAGATTACTTTAGAATTCAAGAACAAGTGAGGCAGTGCCTAATCATTGATTGTGTTGTTCTGTGAAAAGAGATTGATGAGTGTGCAGCCTGTCTGTAACAAATAATGCCTTAGAATTTTGTGCATGTCAGAATTTTTTTTACCCTTTAGTGTATGAATATTAGGAGAAACTATCTTAACTAATTATTATGTGAATAATAACTATCATTATGTAATTATTATGTGACAAATAAGAATGTAAAGCATCTGCCATTGGGCTTGGCATAAAGGGGGCAGTCTACAAATGTTATTATGCCAGCATTTTTGTAGTTACTATTTTTACAAATGACATAATGCCATTTTTATCATTGGCTATACATCGAAACAATCAGCATGATTAAGATAATATATTGAAATCTTACCAATTGCAGGATTTTATCAATGATTTGGCTCATAGAATTTAAATTGAGAGTATTAGCATTTTTCTCTTTGAAGCAAATTAAATTGTTACTTTACCCATCTGGAATGGCTTGAGAGAACATCTTACAATCTTTAGCATTTTAAAATGCTTCTATTATTTTAATGAATAAATACTCAACACAATAGACTCTATAATATATTCTAATTTAAAAGCTATATATTAGATTAGTTAAGCTTGGAGAGATCTTCTAATTCCCCTATTGTGAATGCTTTTGAATTAAAATGATTTCTTTCAGTGGTACTATAAAGAAGCTATTTTTATTATAAAATGTGATCTCTTTGAATAAAACATTAAGGCTATTTATTGGTGAACAATCTATAAAATTATATACCAGTGGAAATAAGATCTTTGAGGTGTCATGCCCCCCTTTTAGATTGTGACTCTTGATATTTGACTCTGAGGCCCACAAGCTCCCTTGTTATCACCTTTTAACCTGTGCAATTGCTGATAAACACCTGTAATATACTTCCATTATTCTTTCAATTTCAAAGTGAGCTGGCTGATCAGCTCTTCTGTTCTGTCTTGTCTTCCCAGGTAACCTAGAGACATCATCTGTACATCCCTTGTGAGGCAAACTTCTGTGGGAATTCTTGCTTATATCCTTTTGTGAGTCTGCCTCTCAGCATTCTAAGAGCTGTGGGAGTGAACAGGTTTTGCTCATGTCTACAGGAATTTGTCTTAGTCCTAAGCACAAAGTGAGAACACAGTGATTCTTTATTCTGTGAGCAATGAAGCACAAGACAATCAGTGGCTGAGTGAACAGGTTCAGGGGCATTATTGTTCTCTCCTGCACACCTTTCTCCAAAACCATGCAGGGACCCTCTTCTTACTTTCTCTTGGCTCTTGGGCTGGTGAGAGTGAGCCTTCATTTTGGTTCTCCAAATTAAGTAGATCTAATTATTTTAAAAGGAATATATTTATGAATGTAGTTCACAATTAACTCTAGGGTTTTAATGGAAGAATTGATTTAATGTATTTTATTCATTAAAAATTTTTATTTTTACAAAAGTTAAAATATTTCCACATAGATGTTCTTATTACACAAGCAATATGGTAATATTTCTAAAAGTCTAAAAATTATGTAATCTTTTATTTTTTAATTTTTAATTGGATATTTTATTTATATTTTAGATGTTATCCCCTTTCCCCATTCCCCCCCACACTCAGAAACCTCCTATCCCATACCCCCTCTTCCTGATTCTATGGTGATATGCCCCCACCCAACCACGCACTCCCTCCTCCCCACCCTCAAATTTCCACACAGTGGGGCATCTAGCCTTCATGAGACCAAGGACTTCCTCTTCCACCTACTCCCATCAAGGCCATCCTCCTCTACATATACAACTGGAGCCATGGTTTCCTCCCTATGTTCGTCCAGGCTGGTGGTTTAGACTCTGAAAGCTCTGGTTGGTTGATATTGTTGCTCTCCCCATGGGGAAGCACAGCTCATAATCCTAATAAATTAAAAATATTTTAGATTTTCTTCTAGCTTGTATCCATTTGGAGATACAAATTTACATGCTGACCATAAAGTTTGTGAATTGTAAAAGTTTTACAAATTGTTCAGATGTCCTTCTGTATTTATGACTTGTTCAAAAATCCCTATTATATTAATTTGAGTGAGTATATTAACTTAGCTATTTAGCTAGAATTCATTTTCTTAATAACAACAGATAGAGCTCTAATTACATTTTTGCCATTTACATATTCTACTCTCCTGGTCCCAATTATTTATCATTTGTTTATATATTTTATATACTATTGCTAAGTAACTAAAATTACATTATCCAAAAGATTGTTCAGCCCATACAAAGACTGAAGATCTTCAAGTGGAAGCATGGCATTATCATATATACATCTTAGTAATTTATGTTGTGATCAGAACTGACATATTATTACGTGCAAATTCATTATGGTATGCCTGATTATATGTACAGATGCTTAATCCCTTATTGAAGTTTCATTTGTTTTATGTACCATCTCTACATGGCAATTACATACTTTTTAAAACAGTCATGCAGTAACAAGAAATTAAGAGGAAATAAATATTTACATTTATGTACATTTATGATTTTGATGCATTTTTTGGATTCCTGAAAATTTTAAATATTTAGTTTTCTAAGAGTATTTACTCATTCTTTGATATATTGTTGATACAGACAAGGAACTTCATGGAGACCTATCTCTTTTTACTATCTATTAGGAAGAGACGTGTGGGAAAAACAGAACAGAGATATTCTACCAGCATGTACCTAAGATCTGAAATGGGAGTTACTAATGCTTTGTGGAGTATTCAACTGTGTGATATGACTTAGTGATGATCTTTTAATTATAATATTTACACTTAGTTTTATACACTTGCCACTACTTGAGATTACTTTGGTGGACATCACCCATTTTTCCTCTCCAGGCCTATTCACCCCTGTTGTTTGCCTTGGAACATTCACTGTACTATCAGCATAAATCTACTGTTTTGTTGGGTTGAGTAGGGAGAAGCCCAGTGGGATGTTGATGAAAATTGCTGCTTCCTTCTGCAGACTGTTTTCCAACATTATTCTAAGACCTTCTTCCAGATTTATATATAAGTTCTAGGACTGGTGACAATCACTCTGCTCCTACAGTGCCTGTAGTTTGACTTTGTTTTTTATGTATCATCTGTCATCTATCTCTAAATTATCTTATGCATATTTGTTTCAAGCTCAGTTGACCCTTTTTTTTTCCTTTCCCTTGAAAAAATGATTTCTTTTCCTTTTCCTTATAAACCTTCCCATTACTCCTTCTTGGCTTCTTTTTTTTATTAATCATTGTATCATAATCAATACCTATATCTATATAATCTATATAATCTATCTATATATACATATATATGTAATAATATATATGTAAGAACAATATATAATACATATTAGAAATATATATTATTTATATGTCTGTATATATTCATAGATAAATACCTAAAACCAGCTGAGTATAATATTACTTACATGTTTGTTTTCAGGGCAGATTATTTGTATTTGATAATCAATTAATTTCCTTTTGCCCTAGGAAGACTGTTTCTTCAACTCTCAGCATTTCTTGGCTGACTATGGTTCTTTGTGTAGGTTTAGGCATTCTGGGCTTCCTGCTTTGCATGTTAGCATGGTTGTTGTAGTTGGCCCTGCTCAGCTCATGTATATATGTAGTTAGGTTGACGAGACTTTATGGGTGTAGATTCTGTCTGTATACATTTTCCCTATATTGAGATGTAGATTTTTAAATTTTACATTTTAGAAGAAAAAATTACCTTGTAAACTATTAGTTTGCAATATACTGGGAGCACTGGAAAATTTTTTTCAGTGTGAGATTAAATAAAGGTGAATGTATGTGTGAAAATAGACTAGTAGCTTCACTTATTTGTAAGTAGTTGCTTGCTGCCTTCTCTGTTAACAACATGTATGTATTTATCTCCAGCTTCCTCAACTACTAGGGAATGAGAAGCAGGAAACTTTAATGAAACAATCCAAAGCATTTATTACATTGCAAGTGCCCTAACATAATTAATCCTGCATGTGGTAGTTTGGGGGCCATTAAACTGAGAGTCAATTAGACTGAAGATCACAGAAATATAAATTACTCACTAGGGACTTGGTAAAACCAAGGAGAAAGTAGTTGACTTTTGTTGTGCTATTCTAGTTGCCTTGCTAAACAAACATTCTGGGAAGAAATTACTGTGACAAAGGCTTCGAAAATGCTCATAAGGAAGGGTAACAGGTAATATTGATTTATACTATAATGAACATTAAACTGCAGAAATTCTAAATAAACAACCACACTATGAATTCATATGGTAAATTTTTTTTTACTTAAAATTAATTTTTACTTAAATTATTTTTACTTAAAATTTAAGAATTACTTGCATGAATAACAGCATGTATGTCTGTGCACCACTTGATGTGTGGTGGCCATGGTGACCAGAAGAGGGCATTTTAGATTTACAAACAATTTCAAGTTGCCATGTGGGTGATGGGAATTAAACTCAAATCCTCTTGAAGAACAGCTAGTGCTCCTAACTGCTGAGTACCCTTTCCAGCTCCCAAATTATTATTTATATTTTTGATATCTAATTTGCTAGTAGTAAGATATTGTTTTTTCATACCTTAAATAGTGTTTTATATATACACTCTTTTTTATATTCTGTGTTATTTTTTGTAGTGTGTGTGTGTGTGCATATATGCACATTATAGTTTCTGTTGTCAGAGGTATGGTATTTTGTAAAATGTTTATATCATTTGGCCTTCAAATGTGTTATATTTTCTGTAATACATTGGAAGAAATAACTAGATGGCCCTTCTGCTGATATTTTTCTGGGGTTTATTTCATTCCATACTGAAGTAGAATAATAATCTTTCTTTGAATTAGGTTTTCTGAATTAATGGCGATCATAGTTGTTGAAATTAAAAAATTAAGGCTACATTTGAATTGTTCATTTATTAAATCCTCAGCATCTAATCCAAAAACCAGTCATGTTGATTCTGTCACCAGAACATCTGAAACACATGAACTCTTTCCATTTCTAAGTGTCACATGGCAATTATGATCATACCTTCAAAGACATTGATGATAATTTTAAGTCCACTCTTTGATTCTGACTCCTCTCCATTTCCTCACATAAATGAGATCTGTGAACCATTCTTCTTAAAGCATTCAATCATTGTTCTCAATCATACCAGGCCTTTTTTTTTTTTTTTTTTTTAATGATTTGTCAATTTCAGAGTGGATCCTCTCAGAGTTTATCCATTCAAAGCTTTGTCCTCCTTGGAACAATTTTAAGAAAACCTTCAAGAGATGGGCTTAGTTAGGGATTATGAAACTCATGTCTTCTTTATTTTCCAGTTTCCTGTCTTAGTATGCACTGCCTAAAACTTGCTTCAGGCATGACATGATATAGCAGGGACACCCTCACCAGACATAGCACCATACTGTTTGAAATCTTCTACCTCTCATATCTAAGAGGTAAATAAACCTCTTGTCTTTAAAACTTACCAAGGCTCAAATATTTTCTTAAAGAAAAAACTAATGAGCTGATACTTCCTCCATGGGAAATGAAACTAAATCTAGACATGTGAGTTCCCATGAAGAATAAAATGCGTGACAAATAACATGGAAAAGGATGCAATGCACATTTTTCTGTGAAATTCTTCTAAAAATTAGTTTATGGATGACTTTAGTCTTTTCTTACCCTCAAGCAACATTTAAGATACTCTTTCTTTAAGGATATGATGAACTACATACAAATGCAAACTGTAAAGAAGGGAGTTTTAGTTTACAGTTTCTGCACTGTGGAGAACATTAGACAGGAGAGGAGTAGTGCTGGCAGAAGTGAGACGGATAAGCTCCTCTTGAGTAGCTTCCTCAGCTATTGAGAAAGAGAGAGGCAATTCAGAGAATAACAATTTAAGAAGCTGAGGTAAAACAAAGAAAATATTTTTTTTATATCTTAAATTCTATGCGAGCATTCTCAAGAATATTATGCTCCTTTTATTTCCTCAAACTCATCACTTGTCTCGCTGTGTAAGTGAAAGGAACAAGCTGTACCGAAAGGCGCTGCATCTATTCTCACTTGTGCCTTAATAGCATGATTGATGTGTTTCCCCTGGCAGTACTCACATCTTTCTTAAGGGTCAAATAAACACTTGAGATTGAAAATTCATTAGAAATTATTTCCTAGAGTGGAATAACGGTTACAGCTAGGCAGAATGGAACAAATTAGACACTGCGGATGATTTGTGCACCCCGAGTTGTTGTCTATTGCACTTTCAGCTGGGAGGAATTTGGAAAGAGGAAAGTGTGTTACTGTGAGAAATTGAACATAAACAGCATTTCATTTTGATATATCTTATTTGAAATGCTATGATCCCATAATAAGAATTTATTTGATAATGATTTAGTTTTTCCATTAAAAGACTCCTACAAGACCAAGATCTACTCCTAAAAATGACTATTAAATATAAGAAAACCATTCAAATGTACTGGCAGTCCTTTGGTGTTCTGATTTTTGAACTGGAGAAGAAAGACATTAGGTTCAGTCTGTATGTCAAATGAGATCAGATGAGGACAAACAAATTATCCAATATATGACTTTGCTAATATTTGAATTTTATTGACATTTTTCCTCTAGAGAAAGTTTTAAGTATACAGAAAGTAGAAAATGCATCTTACATACAAAATCCCATCAATTTTATCTAATTTTAAACATTTGTAATTTTTTTCTTAAATTTGTGACACAGTGATAGTGTTGCCAAACAATTGTGGTTTTGTAGAAATTTGAATATTCCAAGAATGGATATTTTAAGAAATAAAAATTATATACAAATTGGTAATTTTTGTATTAGTGAGAAGTCAATGATTTCTGGGATCATATAAACTTCCTATCTTGCATATTAAGTCTCTCATGCTGAAAGTGACTTCATGTTACTTCTTATTATCTACATGAATTAATGGTTTTTCTTATAGATTTTAATGGATTCTATGGAGTAATATTTGATTGTTCTTGGGTTGGAGAACTAAAAACTACATATTTGAGATAGGATTCTTTCTAAAGTTATTTTAATGAAAAAAAGAGCATGGATGAGAAGATTCACTGGTGTCATTGATCAATAAGTCATGATGTAAATAACACATATATAAATGTATGTAAACATGATGTATACTTGTCTGGAAACTTATGCTTGACAAAAAACCATGTAGTTCTATTATAAGTAAATTGTTAGCAGAGTATCTGGGGCTTTTTGACATGATTTGCTAGTGAGAATAATTTATTACTTGAACATAATATTTATATTTTTTAGGTATCACAGGATGACAACCTATATAAACTTAACATCTAGATAAGAAATATGATATGGTTATTATACTCATTGTTGAGAGAGAAAATGAAGTGAAAAATATTTCAGGAAATAGCCACATTAGCTCTCCTGTTTTGACACAGTTTCCAAATAATTTGATATTTAAATATGAAAACAAACACAGGAAGAAAATCTTATAATTTCCCCTATGACTGAAAGTTATTTATGCTTCTTAAATTTCAACTACAAATCTTATACAAATAAATATAATCATATTGCCAAGCCATTTTATCCCTTCTATTATAATTGGAGAATTGTGGGGAATTAAGATAAAATTACATATAAATCCCCTATAATTTTGGAAACATAGTGTAATCTTAGACTGTAAGAACAATACTGGCTTATTCTTACCTGTTTGAATATACAACATTTAAAACAATGAACTGTTATACTGGAAACCAGCTAACCAGCCAACAAAAGCCATCAAAACAACTCAAGAATCTACCAACCAACTATTAGCTGTGTTACATCCATGTAATTTATCAGGAATCACCAATGCAAAGCACCAGACTACTAAAACCAGACCAAGTCCTCAGTGATTTTTGGGAATATCTTGTCAAGAGAAAGGACATAGACCAGTGCATTATAATTTTTTATTTTATTCAAAGAAATTGCAAGAAAGCTCAGTATTTGAAAATAGGATCTGAATCAGTATTTAATTTTAGCTTCAGCTCAGTCTATTGACAAAGGCATATCATGAGAAGTTGGTAATATTTTTAAAAATCATAGTGATGATTGTGTAGCTATACATATTTACTAAATTATTGAATATATGTGTAAAATGGACTGACTTACAACAATCAACACTGCTTCATTAAAACTTATAAATAAATAGGAATTGTCTGAGTTTGGGCTGTAGCTAAAGCAAGAAATGTAAATTGGCACAAAGAATATTACCTATATAATCTATATATGTATTTTAGGTAGGGAGAGTCATGAATTCTAGCATGTTTCTTTATTCTAGACTAATATTTGCAGAAGCAAAAAATAGATCATAGTAACCAAAGTTGCAGAAAAGACATGCCCTAACACCTGCTTCAAAATGAACTTGGCTCTGTGGCTATAAGCTGACTATAAATGCACTGGCAATCAGAGTCTTAAATGAAAGAGATCCAGTATTAGTTGAAAACAGCTGAGTGAAACTTTAGGCGCTACTATGCATGAATGAGGATTAGAGTTGGAGCAGACAGTCTCACTTGCTTGAAATAGCAAAACTAAATTCTTCATATGAACATCATAAAAAAAGTTGCAAACATCATACACAAGGCTCAGAACCCCTATTAGAAACCAAGAAATCTATTCATGAACATGAAATATAACCCGCTGTCAAAAAAAAAATTTCAGTTAGTCAGAAACAAAAGGTCACACAGATATTTTTCTCTGTGGTAGACAGAAACTCAAAAACTCTTATTATAGTTAAGGAATTAACAAATTTAATTAATTAAGAATTAGAATCATAACTCACAAATATAGTTCTTATCATGAAAATAATGTAAAAGGCAAAATCATAACAAAAGCACAAAAAAATTCTCACACTCAGAGAAACTGTTTAGGTAAGTTTAATACTAATGTTTTTAATCTCAGGACTTAGATTTGCATTCACCAGTAAAAGTGCTAAAAGTCTCAATAAGTGAACAACTCTACATAAACTTGTCCAATTTAGAAAATAAACATAGACTATGCCTGGTAATGTAGGTCTGTAATCTTAACTATATAGAGGGTTGATGAGACCTTGTTAAAATAAAATAAAATAAAACTGAAATATTAAGAGCTGAGGATCTACAATGCAATGAATGAATAAAGTCCTATGCTGAGTCCACAATGCTGAAAAAAATATATGTGCTTCAGAGTTCCACTTCTTTTTTTTTTTTTTCCTTCACAAAGCTAATAATATTGAAATAGTGAAATCAAGTATAAACCCAACAAAAATATATAAGTTATAGTCCAGTATCCCTCATGAATATACATACAAAAATTCTCAATGAAGTAGTTGCAAACTGAATACAAGAGATATAAAAAAAATAATATTCCATGAACAACTGAACAACTGTTTTTTTTTTTTTTTAGAAGACCATACTCCATATACAGGCTGCATGTTTTGGGATAGCCCCCACTCCAGATGTTTGAGACCTACATGAAAACCAAGCTGCACATTTACAACATATGTGCAGGGAGGCCTAGGTTCAGTCCATGGAGGTAGATCTGTGTAGACTAGGTATGCTCCACGGTTGGTGATTCAGTCTCTGAGAGCTCCAAGGGTTCAGGTTCGTTTACTCTGTTGATCTTCCTGTGCAGTTCTTATCTCCTTAGGGCCCACAATCCTTCCACCTATTCTTCTTTGAGAGTCCTCAAGCTCCATCCACTGTTTGGCTCTGGATGTCTGTATCTGTCTGAGTCAGCTGCTGGTTAGAGCCTCTCAGAGGACAGTTTGCCCCTGTCTGTTCTCAGGCTGGAGGTTTAGATCCTGGGAGCTCTGGTTGAATCTTTTGATACTCGTTCTAAAAAGGACAAAAGCACCCTCACTTTGGTCTTCCTCCTTCTTCTTGAGTTTCATGAGGTTTATGCGTTGCATCTTAGCATTTTCAACAAATGGTGCTGGTCCAACTGGAGGTCAACTTGTAGAAGAATGCAAATTGATCCATACTTATCTCCTTGTACAAAGCTCAATTCCAAGTGGATCAAGGACCTCCACATAAAACCAGCTACACTGAAACTAATAGAAGAGAAAATAGGGAAAAGCCTTGATCATATGGGCACAGGGGAAAAGTTCCTGAACAGAACACCAATGGCGTATGCTCTAAGATCAAGAATTGACAAATGGGATCTCATAAAACTGCAAAGCTTCTGTAAAGCAAAGGATACGGTCAACAGGACAAAGCGGGAACCAACAGACTGGGAAAAGATCTTCACCAACCTTACATCTGATAGAGGGCTAATATCCAAGGTATACAAAGAACTGAAGAAACTAGATTCCAGATCATCAAATAACCCTATTAAAAAATGGGGTAGAGAGTTGAACAAAGTACTCTCAACTGAGGAAACTCGAATGATTGAGAAACATCTAAAGAAGTGCTCAGCGGGGAAATGCAAATGAAAACAACACAGATTCCACCTCACACCAGTCAGATTGGCTAAGATCCAAAACACAGGTGACAGCAGATGTTGGCGAGGATGTGGAGAAAGAGGAACACTCCTCCATTGTTGGTGGGATTGCAAGCTGGTACAACCACTATGGAAAGCAGTCTGGCGATACCTCAGAAAATTGAACATGGTGTTACCTGAGGACCCAGCTATACCCCTCCTGGGTATATACCCAGAAGATATTTCAACATGCAACAGGGCCACATGCTCCACTATGTTTATAGCGGCCTTATTCATAATAGCCAGAAGCTGGAAAGAACCCAGATGTCCTTCAACAGAAGAATGGATACAGAAAATGTGGTACATTTACACAATGGAGTACTACTCAGCCATTAAAAATAATGAGCTCATGAAATTCTTAGACAAATGGATGGAGCTAGAAAATATCATCCTGAGTGAGATGACCCAATCACAAAAGAACACACATGGTATGCACTCACTGATAAGTGGATATTAGCCCCAAAACACACAATACCTAAGATGCAACGCAGAGTTCCACTTCTATCTACCGGGAAATGCTAGAATCATTTCAGTAAAAACAGATAGGAAACGATTCCGTCTTGCCCAGCAATTCTGTATGCACCACTATGTGGAAGGATGGAAGGATTGTTTTTTATGTGCCCTATTCTTCTTCTTTTTTATATATTAATATAAAAGCCAATAAAATGCTAAGGCAATACTTGAACTGCTATGTAGCATCTTCTGGGGAGCATATGGGAAAATGAACACTGTAAGCAAGCCCTGTTTCCCAAAGCACCAGACTGGGGAACCTCTGTGTTTCATTGGCCCTGAGTGAGAAATTCCTCCATGCAGGGTCTCCCTCATACCCGCCCCCTGAATGGTTTAGGATATGGCTGAATATTGTACAGTTTTACTTTTTAAAGTGAAGCTACAGGAGTTTTACAGAGTGCTAGATGATTTACTGAAGATAATTTTTTTTTTTTTGTATGAGTGAGAGTCAATCAGAATCACAGAAAAAGCTGACACAAACAAATGTGGGAGTTGGAAACTCTACCCAGAAGATATTTCATGTCTCTAGGGATTCTTCATAAGCTAGAACCCCTGAACAATAAAATGTAAGGCAGGCAAAATTGAAAATGAAACAAAAGACCAAAGCCACAGGGACTCTCAAAAATGCATGTTATGAAGTGCATAACAAAACATTCATAATAAAAAAAATGCTTCAAAGCTTTGCAGCTGATTCTTGTACAAATTCCACTTTTAAGCCCATGTCTGCAAGTAACTAAAATGACAAGCATTCTGACACATTTTGAAAATGTAGACAACTGTGGAAATTTAACTTATGCACAGTGAGAGGAATATAAAATGGCCATGGTTTTGCTTTCCCGGAAGTAGAGCAAATAAGCTAAAGTTTATTTAAAATTTCTTGAGATTTGAGAAGTAAGGCACAGGAGGCAAGGCAGGAACTACAGCATAAACATGCATGGACTTGGCAAGGAAGTCTTGTTATGTCTGATGACCTAGGACTTCAACTGTCTCAAAAGAGATGCTCACATCTAGAAGATTTACAGAGAACTGATTTGGTACTAGCAATTTCTTAGTCCATTTTTCCCTTCCCAGGGTTGTTGTCATGTTAACTTTATTCTCTTAACCACTTACCTACTTATTTGTTGTGAGATTTCAACTGTATGTAAACATGTTTGAATTGGTTCTAAGTCTCCAGAAAAATGCACATGGCTCTTGTGTAGTAAATATATCCCACTTTTAGATAAATAAGTGAATTGTATGTTCTGGCTAAATTTTAACTTAATAGTAAGTGTGGATCATATAAAAGTAACTTCATGCTCTATTATTAAATTAAAGCTCTTTATTAAATAGAACATAGAAAGAAAATCTTTGTGTCTTATTAGTGTTTATGTATGTGTACATGTATATCTATGTGCCCTATGTGTGAAGGCCAGAGGTGAAACTTGGGTATCATCTCAAGGAAGCCTGAGGAATTGTTGTCTGTAGGCTTAAATTTGTTAACGCTATTTTCAATAACAGTTTTTAAATGTATTAACCTCCCTTCCACCAGAATTAGTGGAAAAGAAAAGTTATTAGGATACAGGGCAGTGGACCTTTTTAGAAATTGAGGTTTTGGAGTAAATTATTTGTGTTGTCAGGAAATCAGTAATTTTTTTCACAGGAATTAGCACCAGCAGCTTGATCTATTTGTAAACTATTTATGAATATATCAGTAGTCTAGTTTGGTAGTGTTGGGATAATAAACACAAATCTGTAGTGGTGGTACAACCTAGCAGAGACAGACAGGCCACAGACAAATTGGCATGAGTCAGCAGGAACAGCCAGGAGCACCAGGAGAAATTATTTTGTCTTGTCTGTCTCAACAAACTGAAGATCAGTGAAGATTCAAGACCAAGAGTCATCGTAAAGCTAGCTATGTAAGCAAGCCAAGCCTGTCACTATCTGTTGAGTCTTATTTATACTTTCTCTAAAAATCATGTGTTCTCCACAGGTCTTGTGAGTCTGTCTTAGCAAAACTCTATGTGAGTTTTTATCAGCTGATATCACTCTGTCAATAGGCTTGAGTCCTCAGAAGCAGCAAGAAACTACAGGAACCTTACAAGAAGATTTTCTGGTGTGTTTCTATTGAGGCACGACAAATGAAGCTCAATAACACAATGTCATGTGAACCAATATGTATGTCATTAGTGAAGAATCCTATATCACATGTCCTTTGACATGTTTGCTTTAGCAAAACATCTTTGTACCTGTGTCTGCTTTAGCAAAACATTCTTTCATTTGTATCTGCTGTAGTAAAACACTCCTTTATGTGTTTGCCCCAGCAAAACACCAACCAACAACTGATTTTCCAAAGAAACCAGAAGTTTCCACTTCAGTTGTCCACATTTATCTGAGACATTATCTCTCATTGAACCTCAACTTCACAAATTATTTTTGACTTGCTGGACAGTAAACTCTAAGCATCCTATCTCTACCACCCCAACCATTGTGATTACCATTCATATCAACCAACTGAGGTTCTGGCATGGAATTTAGAGATCAAACTGTAGTCTCTCTGCTTAAGAAGCTAGTACTTCACTATTTCTCAAGCCCTTGTGTCCTAAATATTTACTCTGGTTTTTTAGTTCAAACCATGAAAGTAAGAAAGTTGGGGTTACCTTATGTCTTACTCAGAGTTTCTATTGCTGCAATGAAACAGCATGGCCAAAGCAATTTGGACCAGGAAAGGATTTGTTTCAGCTTACACTTTGGGTGACAGCCCACCACTGGGGAAAGTCAGAGCTGGGACCTGGAGGCAGGAGCTGATGCAGAAGACATGGAGGGTTGCTGCTTTCTGGTTTACTTCCCATTGCTTTCTCAGTATGCTTCTTATAGACCCAGAACCACTAGCCCTCTGATGGGCCTTCCCCCATCAAGCACTAATTAAGAAAATGCCTGAAGACAGGGCATCAAATGAGGGATGCCCACATCAAAACCCACAGTCAAAACCATGACACATAATTGTTCCTTTTTGAAAG
Organism: Mastomys natalensis; assembly: GCA_021653895.1. NCBI lineage: Eukaryota > Metazoa > Chordata > Mammalia > Rodentia > Muridae > Mastomys > Mastomys natalensis. Next base: position 899,197 of record JAJTUV010000461.1, read on the forward strand.
AACTGCAGGGATGGAAATGGAGAGGAGTCTGAGGAAAAGAAGGTCTAGCAACATGCCCAGAGTGGGATCCTCCTCAAGGGGAGGTCCCAAGGCTTGACACTATTACTGTGGCTATGAAGTGCTCACAAAAAGGAACCTATCATGAATGCCCTCCAGAAGACCTAACAAGCAGCTGAGTCAGATGCGGATATTTGCATTCAACCAATGGACAGAAGCTGCTGACCTCTGATTGAATTAGGGAGAGCTGGAAGAAGCTGAGGAGAAGGGCAACCCTGTAGGAGGATCAGCAGTCTCAGTTAATCTGAGGTCAGGTGAGGTGAGGGGTAGGGGTGGGAACAGCCTAGTGGAGATGTGGAGACAGGGGTGGGGGTGGAGGTGGGTTGGAGGTATGGGATGTGGAACAGTCGGAGGGTGAAGGGGGAATAAAATTTGGAGTGTAAAAATAAATAAATAAATAAATAAATATAAATAAATAAATAAATAATAAATAAAACAGAAAAAGAAAATGCCCTACAGGCTTGCTTACAGCCCAGATTTATAGAGATACTTTTGTAATTGAGGCTGACTCCTCTCAGATGACTTCAGCCGTGTCAAGTTGACACAAACAGTTCAGCATAATTGACACCTTGTTAACACAAACACATCACTGTTAAACTACCTATCTTTCTCATCTATTCCCAAGATATTTCACATTAAAAGCATAATCAACTTTAAAAGTCCCACATCCAAAAGAGCATAAAAACACACTTTGTTCAAATATGTCATTTAGGCTTAGATTTTTTTCAAAACCTACTTTGATAAGGGTTCTCAAATGCTTTGACCCCCCACCCCCTTTCTAGCCCACTGTCCAAACACAGGAGAGAAAGATCCTAAATAGGACAAGGAGGTGTGGATGTAGTAGTTCTTTGGGGTAATTTTAATCTCCATTGACAGGACACCAGCAGTCCAGCTCAGTAGTGTCAGGATGCCAACAGTCAGTTCAAAGAGTGTCACCAAATATAAATCATCAGTAACAGCACCATCCAGAAGAAACAGCCCGGTCTCCAGAACCAGCTGGAAAGCTGGGAGAAGTTCTTTGCTGACTTTCTCAACAAAGTGAAGATCAGCAAACGGGTGAGACCAACACAGCATGGATAGTTATGCAAGCACCCCATCACTTTCTGTTGGGTCCTACTTATACTCTCACCAAACTTCACATGTCCTCCCATGAATCGACTTCAGCTAAACATCATATGACACAACCAGAAATTTCAACTTCAATGTCTTAATGACATGTGCACATAATATTTATTTGTACAAAAATATTATATAATATTTTAACAAAAATAAAAACATACAGAGATAAAAGGCATAAGAAAAAATAACTGGGACCAGAATAAAAGTTTGGAGACAGAAAAAGTGCAGAAAAGTGCAGTATATTGTGATATGAGATTGTTACATGAAAACAAATCTCTCAACTCCTATACATTATGTTTTATTCAGCTGGAGAATCTAAGTTCAGATTACTAATTCCTTAAAAGATTTCAGTTTTCCCCAAAAGATTTCATGACTCCCAATTTTCTATTTTTCTGAGAGAAGTTTGGAAAAAATAAAGCAAAAATAAACTTTGAATTACAGACTTAGAAGTGTATGTGTTTGGAATTGGTATGTCACTTTTTTGTGCATGTATTTAGACATATTTGTCTGTTTAAGATAAGTACATGCATGTGGTAGGCATTCTGAAGGTACTATATAAGTTTGGAATGGATCCAGAAATGGAAAAGAAATACACAGTATCAAATGGCTGAGACACTTCTTACTGTATAATGTAGACCCTGTTACTGAAACCCATGAATGACAGTCATGCCTCAGAACATGTAATGGCTCTGCTCTAAATGGGACAGCTATCCCACCTCCTCCAACGCACAGAAACAGGTCAGAAGAAGGAGCAGGAACGATTTAAGAGCAGAGGAAGGAGAGAAAAGCCACAAAAGTTACATCTTCTCTATTGGACATAGCCATTTCAGTCATGGACTTGTTGTTGCTATGGTTGTTCCTACAAGACCTGCAAGGGCTGCATGAAGTCTGGCCTGTCAACCTCTCATCAAGGAAGGAAGAAGGGCCTGTGAAATCCTAATCATACTTGAACATTTACTGGGAGTTAATGTCTATTAACAGAGAAAAATGTCATGTTATTGGTGGGGTATCCACTGGTAAGTTATAGGTAAGTTATAACCCCCTCCAACTGCAATGACAAGAAATTCTAATTAAACTTAGTGGGTCTAGCTGTACATATGGCTCAGCAGTTAAGAAAGTTTGCTAGTTTTGCAGGGGACTGGTGTTCAGTTCCTACAATGTCTACTGCACAGCATACAGACACCTATATTTGCTGCTTCCAGGCATCTAATGAGATCATCTAGACCCAAAAGGCACCGACAAACATGCATGTGTACATAAAAATAACAAGATAAAAGTTTAAAATAAGTGAGGTGCAGACACACACACACTTACACACACCACAAAATAGGAAGCACGCCTGTTGATAAGTAGGGTCCCAGCAGAACAGGAAGGGGGATTAAGTGCGTGAATTGTCTTAAAATGACTTAAAATCATTAGATAAGTGTTTAATACTCCCAAGCAGCAAAAAATTAGAAATAGCTAGCAATAAACTCAAGAGAAACAAGTCAATAAAAGTCACATTCTACAATAGAAGTTAATTCTACAAAAAGATTGGTATATTTAAGAGATAGCTATTTTCCTCAATGTTTTATTTTCTCATTCTTGCTCATTGGTAGGCTTGACACTTTTAAGGAAAAACATTTAATGGGCTGATATGAAGTGGGTTTTATTAGTTCAACCCTCTGTAAGCATTCTCATGCTCCATTAGCATCCTGCATTGTGAAGAACTGCTTTCCTTAAATTGTGCATCTTTGAATATAAAATCAAGACCATAGTAAGTCATTGCCTGACTGTTGAATGATTCCTTGTAGTATGTGCACTAACGAGTTAGGTGAAGTGTATAATTAGGAAACACATTTCTATATGGCTTATTAAGTCACAAAACACAGTCATTGAAATCTGAATGATTATAAAGGGATGATAATATTTGATAGCTGTTAAAGTGCAAGTTTGAGATTTCAGGACTGATAAAATTGTACTTACACTAATAATTCTTATAGTCAGAAATATATCAAGTAACACCTGAAATAAGGCAAATGAACTAGGTTGAGTTTAACAAAGAAATTAAAAACTATTAGGATATGTGGTAAAATAAAGTTTTTGTCAAAATGTTATGAGACTATCTAATGTATTTATATATAATGTTAGGGATGAAAATACACTTTTTGCTTTTGCTTATGCTTATTTATTTATTTATTTATTTATTCAATTCATATTACAATATCATCTAAGCTCTCCTCCCATTTCCAACTCCCACAGGTCCTCTCCCTATTCCCCACTTCCCTTCTCCTTTGAGAAAGGGGACATCCTCCCACTGGGTACCATCCTACTCTGGTACTTCAATTCTCTGCAGGACTAGGCAGATCCTCTTCCACTGAAGGTAGACAAGTCATCCCAATTAGAGGAAAGAGATCCATAGACAGGCAATAGATTCATGGACAACCATTACTCCAGTTGTTGGAGTACTAGCATGTAGACCAAGCTGCACATCTGGTACGTATATGCTGGGATGACTGGGTCCAGCCTATGGGAGCTCTTTGGTTGGTGGTTCAGTCTCTGGGATAACCCAAGGGTTTAGGTTAGTTGTGTCTGTTGGTCTTCATGTGGAGTCACTACCATCCCTCAATCCTTCCCCCAGCTTTTCCATAAGACTTCCCAAGTTCCATCTGATGTTTGGCTGTGGGTCTCTGCATTGTTTCTTTTAGCAACAAAATGGAACCTCTCAGAACAGTTATGGTAAGATCCTGTCTGCAGTACAGTATCATCAATAGTGTTAGTGATTTGACCATGGGATGTGTTTCAAGTTGGGCCAGTCATTTGATCCATCTTTGCTCCTGAACATCTTGTAGGCAGGACAAGGTTAGTGTCACAGGTTTTGTGGGTGGGATACCGTTCTTATCCCTCCACTGGGAGTTCTGTCTGGCTATAAGGGGGTGCCAGTTTGGGCTCCATATCCCCCACTTTTAGGAGTCTCAGGTAGAGTTATACCCATAGACTCCCTGGGGCCTCCCCCCTTCTGAAGTTTCCGGCAAGTCCTAGAAACCCTGATCCATCCCTCAATCCACCTCCTACATCTATTTTATTTCATCATCTGAGAAGGATTCAAGCATCCTCTCTCTGACCTTCCTTGTTACTTGGTTCCTTGGGTCTGTGGATTGTAGAGTGGTTATCCTGTACTTAATGGCTAATCTCCACTTATAAGTGAGTACATACTATCTGAATATTATCTTAGCCATTCTTATGGGTGTAAGGTGGAATCTTAGAGAGAATTCTGTTTAGCTCTGTACCCATTTTTAATTGGGTTATTTGGGATGTTGGAGTCTAACTTCATATGTATGTTATTACACACATACACACTTACACGCACACACATAATAGCCTGCTGTCAGATGTAGGGATGGTGAAGGTCTTTTCCTAATCTGTATGCTTTTGTTTTGTCCTGTTGATGGTGTTCTTTTCCTCACAGAAGCTTTTCAGTTTCGTGAGGTCTCATTTATTAATTGTTGATCTTAGTGCCTGGCATACTTCAGGAAGTATACCAATGAGTTCAAGCATATTTCCTAATTCCTGTTGTATTAGATTTAGAGTATCTAGTTTTACACTAAAGTTTTTGATCCAGTTGTATTTGAGTTTAGTTCAGCGTGATAAATATGGATCTATTTGCATTCTTCTGCCTTCAGACATCCAGTTAGACTAGCACCGTTGATGAAGATGTTCCACCTTTTCCATTGTACGGTTTTGGCTTCGCTGTCAAAAATCAAGTGTTTGTAGGAATCAAAATCAAGTGTGTTACTCTGTTTTGAAGCTTGAAGTCTGGGATGGTGATAGCTCCAGAAGTTCATTTACTGAATAGGATTGTTTTAGTTAACCTGTTTTTTTTTGTTTTTTTGTTTTTTTTTTTTTATATGAATTTGGGAATTGTTCTTTCAAGGTCTATAAGAATCGTGTTGGAGTTTTGACAGGAATTTAATTGAATCTGTAGATTGCTTTTTATAAGATAGCCATTTTCACTATGTTATTTCTACTGATCCATTAGCATGAGAGATCTTTCCATCTTCTGATATCCTCTTTAATTACTTTCCTCAGACACTTGAAGTTTTTTTTTCATACAGACATTTCATTGCTTGGTTAGGGTTACACCAAGATATTTTATATTTTTTGTGACTATTGTGAGGGGTATTCTCTCTCTTAATTCTTTCTCAGGCCATTTATTATTTGTAAAAAGGACGGCTACTAATTTGAGTTACTTTTGTATACAGCTACTTTGCTGAAGGTTTTTTTCAGCTGTAGGAGTTCTCTGATAAAACTTTTGGCATCACTTATGTATGTTACTATATCATCTGTGAATAATAATATTTCAACTTCTTCCTTTTCAGTTTTTATTCCCTTAATCTCCTTTAATGTCTTATTGCTGTAGCTAGAACTTCAAGCACTACAATGAAGAGATAGGGAGAGAATGGAGAGCCTTGTCTTATCCCTAATTTTAGTTGAACTGCTTTAAATTTCTTTCTGTCTAATTTGATGTTGGCTATTGGTTTGCTATATATTGCCTATACTGTGTTTAGATATAGGCCCTATATTCTTGATCTGTCTAAGACTTTTTAAAATGAAAGGGGTGATTTTGGTAAAGGCTTTTTCAGTATCTAAGGAGATTATAATGAAATTTTTTCTTTCAATTTCTTTATATAGTGGATTATGTTGGTGGAACTTTATATAATGTACCACCCTTGCATCCCTGGGATGAAGCCTATATGAACATGGTTGATGATGTCCTTTGGGATTCTGTTTCCTAGTATGCTATTGAGTAGTTTTGCCTTAATGTTCATAAGGCAAATTGGTCTAGAATTGTTTTTGTTGAGTCTTTGTATGGTTTTAGGTATCAGCGTGACTGTAGACTCATAGAATGAGTTGGGCAGTGTTCCTTCTGTTTCTATTTTGTGGGATGGCTTGAGGAGTATTGGTATTAGCTTTTCCTTGAAAGTCTGGTAGAATATAGAATTATGTGCTAAAACCTGTCCTTTTTGGTCCTGTGCTTTTTGTTGTTGTGAAATTTCTAATGACTGCTTCTATTTCCTTAATGGTTACAAATTATTTAGATAGTTTATCTGATTTTTTTTTCCCTTCACAAAGCAAATAATATTGAAATAGTGAAATCAAGTGTAAACCCAACAAAAATATATAAATTATAGTCCAGTATCCCTCATGAATATACATACAAAAATTCTCAATGAAGTAGTTGCAAACTGAATACAAGAGATATAAAAAAATAATATTCCATGAATAACTGAACAACTTTTTTTTTTTTTTTTTTTTTTTTTTTTAGAAGACCGTACTCCATATACAGGCTGCATGTTTTGGGATAGCCCCCACTCCAGATGTTTGAGACCTACATGAAAACCAAGCTGCACATTTACAACATATGTGCAGGGAGGCCTAGGTTCAGCCCATGGAGGTAGATCTGTGTAGACTAGGTATGCTCAGTTGAACAAAGAACTCTCAACTGAGGAAACTCGAATGATTGAGAAACATCTAAAGAAGTGCTCAGCATCCCTTGTCATCAGGGAAATGCAAATGAAAACAACACTGAGATTCCACCTCACACCAGTCAGATTGGCTAAGATCCAAAACACAGGTGACAGCAGATGTTGGCGAGGATGTGGAGAAAGAGGAACACTCCTCCATTGTTGGTGGGATTGCAAGCTGGTACAACCACTATGGAAAGCAGTCTTGCGATACCTCAGAAAATTGAACATGGTGTTACCTGAGGACCCAGCTATACCCCTCCTGAGTATATACCCAGAAGATATTTCAACATGCAACAGGGCCACATGCTCCACTATGTTTATAGCGGCCTTATTTATAATAGCCAGAAGCTGGAAAGAACCCAGATGTCCTTCAACAGAAGAATGGATACAGAAAATGTGGTACATTTACACAATGGAGTACTACTCAGCCATTAAAAATAATGAGCTCATGAAATTCTTAGGCAAATGGATGGAGCTAGAAAATATCATCCTGAGTGAGATGACCCAATCACAAAAGAACACACATGGTATGCACTCACTGATAAGCGGATATTAGCCCCAAAACACACAATACCTAAGATGCAACGCATAAACCTCATGAAATTCAAGAAGAAGGAGGAAGACCAAAGTGAGGGTGCTTTTGTCCTTTTTAGAACAAGTATCAAAAGATTCAACCAGAGCTCCCAGGATCTAAACCTCCAGCCTGAGAACAGACCGGCAAGCTGTCCTCTGAGAGGCTCTAACCAGCAGCTGACTCAGACAGATACAGACATCCAGAGCCAAACAGTGGATGGAGCTTGAGGACTCTTAAAGAAGAATAGGTGGAAGGATTGTGGGCCCTAAGGAGATAGGAACTGCACAGGAAGATCAACAGAGTAAACGAACCTGAACCCTTGGAACTCTCAGAGTTTATCTGATTTTAATTCAACTTTTGTAAGTGGTATTTGTCTAAAAAAACACATTTCATTTAGATTTTCTAATTTTGTGAAGTACAGGCTTTTGAAGTAAGACCTTTTGATTCTTTGAATTTCCTCAGTGTCTGTTATTATATCTACCTTTTAGTTTTTGATTTTGTCCATTTGGGTACTGTCTTTTAGTTAGTTTGGCTAATATTTGGTTTTGTTGATTCTTTGTATTGTTCTTTTTGTTTCTAATTGATTGATTTCAGCCCTGAGTTTATTTCCTGCCATCTACTCCTCTTGTGTGTTTGATTCTTTTTTTTCTCTTGAAGCTTTCAGCTATTCTTTTAAATCATAAGTATGAAAACTCTTCAATTTCTTTTTTTATTTTTTTGGATTTTTTGAGACAGGGTTTCTCTGTGTAGCTTGGGCTTCAACTTCTTTATATAGGCACTTAGTGCTATCAATTTAGTGCTATCTTAGCACTGCTTACATTGTGCCCCATGTAGAGAGAGTATCTTGGGTATTGTATGGATGACAATTAAAAAGCATATGGTCTATGGCTTTGACAGGAAATAGTAAGTGAAAAATCTGAGGGGCAGAAAGAATTCTGAGATAGATCCAGGTGCAGTTAGATCTGCTAGGGAAGATGTGAGGAGACAGCATGATAACTGAACACAAGTCACTAGCCAAGTGACAGAATGTAGGTTAAAATAAATGGATCATTTTAAGTTAGGATCTAGTCAGAGAAGAGCCTAGCTATATAGCCAAGATATTGGTAAAATATATTTTAAATATAAGTCTTATTACTAGGAGCACAGGGCTGGAAGAAAGAACTAGGCCTAACTTCAACAGTCCCATATGTTTGGATATGTTATGCCCTTATTGTTATTGAAGTCTAGAAAGTCTTTCATTTCTTTGTTTCTTCTCTGACACAGTGATCATTGAGTAGAGAATTGTTCAGTTTTCATGAGTATGTAGGCTTTCTGTTGTTGAAGTCTAGCTTTTGTCCATGATGGTCTGATAGGATACAAGGAGTTATTTCAATATTCTTGTATATATTGAGGCTTGCTTTGCGACTGAGTATATGGTAAGTTTTGGGGAAGGTTCCATGAGGTGTTGAGAAGGTATAATATTTTGTATTTGGATGAAATGTTCTGTAGATATCTGATAGGTCCATTTGGTTCACACCCTCAGTTAATTTCATTAGTTCTCTGTGTCTCAGTGACCTGTTCATTGGTGTGAGTGGGATGTTGAAGTCCCCCACTATTAATTGGTGGGGTTCAATGTTTGTTAAGCTTTAGTATAGGTCTTTTACAAATATGAGTGCCCTTCCATTTGTGGCATAAACATTCAGAATTGAGGCATCATCATGGTAGATTTTTCCTTTAATGAGTGTGATGTCCTTAATCCCTGATGGTTACAGACTTCTGCCCTGGGCAGCTGTGAGCCTCCAGGAATGCAAGCAGAATTATGGCCAGGGAAATGGAGTACAGAGGGGCTAGGTTAGTTTAGAGGGGTCAGGAGGCAAGGAATTAGGGTAGGGTTCTCACCTGGTAGTTGCTGATACCTGCAGGCATCTAGGATTTCAGTTAGAGGTATGGCTCAGAAGTTTGAGCATAGGGGACAGGGCAGACCTCAGGGCTTCTAGGTATGTCAGATACCTAGTAGGCAGCAGATTGGAGCTTGAGTATCTCACCTGCTCGTCTCTGAAGCAGCAGCAGGTCTCTAGTGACTCAGGCAGAGCTGTGGCCTTGGAAATGGAGTACAAAGGGGACTGGGTGGATCTCACCTCTATTGGGTTTGCCCAAAGGGGCCATCAAGCAGGAAATTGAGATAGAGGTCTCAATTGGTGATTTCTGATGTTTGCAGGAGACTGCGATTGTGATAGATTGTGGTTAGAGATGTGGATGAAAGAAAAAAAGAAAATAAAAAGGAGTACATACTGGACAGGGAAACCCCAGGGCGACTGGGCTTCTGTTTTAATAAATTACATTTCTTTCAAAAATAATTCTCACCTTAAAAGAACCGAAATGTCTTGTCTGTTCTAATTTTCATGTGTGCGTTAAAGTATTTGTGTACAAGCTTGTATGTGAGGGCATATACATGCTATTGACATCCTTGGATGCATGTTCAATATTGTTTAAGAATGTTTTGCTACTTTACTATGTCCACCAATCTAGCTGACCTGTAATGATCCAAAGATTGTCCTGTCTTTGCCCCTCCTGTCACCTTGGAGCACTGGGATTTTAGATAAACTACTGTGCCCAGCTATACATGGTTTCTCAGAATTTGAGCACATATTCATGTGGAGCAAGCACTTTTTTCTCACTGCAGCACAGAAGGGCTGGCCCTGATGGCTTGGGCAGTGGAGAGCAGGCAGACTGACCAATTGTGCTACTACCCATCCCTAGATCCAAGGCTTTGAGTTGGACCACCCTAACATCTACACCATGTATGAGCTGCTGGGGCCAAAGTTTTGCAGGTTCATAGCTGTAGGATTTCCATGATCCAGGGCAACAGCAAAATGAAGAGAGGATTCTTGATGAGTATCTGATATTGACCATGTAGCAGAAACCAGAAGCCTTCATTCAGAACAATGACCTTTTGCAATGAACACGGAAGGAGAATTGTTTGGGAAAAAGTGTGTATGGTGAGACACACTTTAACACCCCTCAGTTTTCACGTGAGATTCTTTTTAATTTCAATTTAATTTTACTTTATTTTCCTCTGGAGGGGGGATTACAAGGTTTGAGGGCTGATATGGAAGGACTGGGAAAGGAATGAGATTGGGGTGCATGATATGAAATTCACAAAGAATCATTAAAAATCACTGTAAAGAATTTCTGGAAAGAACCCAGATGTCCTTCAACAGAAGAATGGATACAGAAAATGTGGTACATTTACACAATGGAGTACTACTCAGCTACTAAAAACAATGAGCTCATGAAATTCTTAGGCAAATGGATGGAGCTAGAAAATATCATCCTGAGTGAGATGACCCAATCACAAAAGAACACACATGGTATGCACTCACTGATAAGTGGATATTAGCCCCAAAACACACAATACCTAAGATGCAACGCATAAACCTCATGAAACTCAAAAAGAAGGAGGAAGACCAAAGTGAGGGTGCTTTTGTCCTTTTTAGAACGAGTATCAAAAGATTCAACCAGAGCTCCCAGGATCTAAACCTCCAGCCTGAGAACAGACAGGGGCAAGCTGTCCTCTGAGAGGCTCTAACCAGCAGCTGATTCAGACAGATACAGACATCCAGACCAAACAGTGGATGGAGCTTGAGGACTCTTAAAGAAGAATAGGGGGAAGGATTGTGGGCCCTAAGGAGATAGGAACTGCACAGGAAGATCAACAGAGTAAACCAACCTGAACCCTTGGAGCTCTCAGAGACTGAATCACCAACCGTGGAGCATACCTAGTCTACACAGATCTAGCCCCATGGGCTGGACCTAGGCCTCCCTGCACATATGTTGTAAATGTGCAGCTTGGTTTTCATGCGGGTCTCAAACATCTGGAGTGGGGGCTATCCCAAAACATGCAGCCTGTATATGGAGTATGGTCTTCTAGCTGGGTGCCTCATCTGGCCTCAATGGGAGAGGAAGCACCTAGCCTCTCAGAGACTTAAAGTGGCAGGGTGGGGGATACAGGAGGAGGGGGTACTCAGAAAACAAGAGATGGGGAAGGATTGTGGGAGGGGGTGACTGGGACGGGTTATAAAGTGAATAAGCAAAAAAATAAAATTTAAAAAGGAAAAAAAAAAGAATTTCTAAAGTCAAAAGTAAAAAAAAACAAAAAAAAACCTAGGATTTTTGTCACAATTTTATAAGCAAATTATGAAACTCACCTGGAGGTATCCGGCTCTGTAGCAAATGTCTCCTGAGTACCAGACAGAGTGCTTGGTCTTTAAATGAGCTTCTTCAGTTTTATATTTTTCAGAAATCATGTGAGCTATGTATAACTGGACTTATAACTTCTGTGACAAAATGAGATGTGGGAGTCTCATTCAAATAGCAACGATGCCTGGAATCTGAGAATAGAAATCTGTGACCTCAAAGTCCCTAAGCTCTCTTCTGTGTAATTAGAAACAGGAGACACAAGTCAATCGGGTGAGGATTCTTCTAGATTTAAGCATCATCTCCCTATTTGCCAATATGTAGACAAAGGTTTGCCTGTATCAGCCTTCTCTGAGAGAGACTTATTGGAGTTGGAACAAAATCACAAGCAATGTGACACCTGAGAAACAGTCGAAGGATCTTTCCTGTTTTTCTTTCACCCCTGTTTACTGTCAGATGAGCATGTTATTGTGCGATAAGCCACAAGCCTGTCATGCCGTTAAATCACTTCACCGCTCCCAGGTTTCTCTTGAAAGAATGAATGCTCATTTCTTGCTGCCATTTAGTAACACCAGCTATTATCTCATAATTTGACTGGGACAGATTTCAACTTCCATGACAGAGTTCAGTGCTAATCAGCCTACCCTGCTGTTGCATCTTGAAAACTTTCTCAAATTTCAATAGCAACATTAAATCCTAGAAAGGATAATGAGTTGGCTCTGAAGCAGGTCCTGTCTGTGTTTTGAGAAGCCATGAATGCTATAGGGATATTGATAAGTATATAATACCGTTCTTAGACCATCATATCTATCGAGGGAGAGATTCCAAAACAAAGCAAAGAAAAACAAAACAAGCCCAACCCCCGAAAGAAAACCAAACCATATCAACACAAAACACTCAGTATTACCTCACTTAAAGCATCTCTTCTTTACAAAAGCTGCCAATCTAAGATTATTATGAACATGAGACATTTCTATTTCATTAATTAGTTTATGTTCTGACTTTTTATAGAAATATGTTTTTTAATTGTTTGAGAATTTCAAACATATCTATAAGTGTTTTGATCAAATACAGTCCCCATTTCTTCTCCTTCAAGTCCTCCCCAGGTTATCCCACTATTTTTCATCACCATTTCATGTTTTCATTGATTTTAAAGTCATCACAGTTTATTATTTTGTTAACTATTTGTTTTTATATCAGTTCTGTTTCCACAAAAAATTGCCTAACACAGGGGACATTATTAATTAAAATAAGGATATCTCGTATACAGGCATGATAATGGACAATTGATTAGATAACCAAGAAACTGCTAATTAATTAACAGTATCTTAAATAACACATATACATTAGACAAATATAGGATTCTTATTTCAATTAGGACATAGTGCACACAATTTTGTTATGCTTCCCTGAATACTGTGTAATTTAAAATATTATTTATTTCTATAATTTCCTACTTAATTTTGCACTTCTTTTGACAAAACCAAAAATAAGTAGACCTTATTTCTCCAGTGAGGGGATGGAGAAACTGTGAGTTTAAGATTCTCTACTTTCAACCCATGCTGCTGCTACAATCAACTTTTTTGTTTCTCTTCTTATTATATAATACTATTAAAAGGAGAAAGTATTTATAAATACACTAATAACAACAAAAACCTAGTGGGTCTATTTAGAGCTGTATATATGCATGTGTAAAGGCCCACCTGCTAGATCATGGGTAGTTTCTTAAGGGGTCATATCAGATAGAGTGGATATCAATTTCAAGTACTTCTTCTAACCTAGGGAGTAGAGCTTCATGAGGCCACAACCCATCCAAGCTTGCATTTTTTTTTCCTGCTTGATTTTGCACAGGTTTATACATACAGTTGCATTCTCTGTGAATCCATTTCTGCAATGATGTTGTCATATCTGGCAAATACTATTTCAGCACACAGTACATTTGTGCATTTCCAATCTTTCCTCCTCTATAAATCTTCGATAAACTGAACTTTGAGAAGTCTTGCTAACTTCCCTAGCCTGGAACTTAGCTTATAGGACATGTAATTTCTGCTTAGTTTCTTAGGCTCATTCTTGGTGGGGTTTGTGCTACTGAAATTGCACCTAAACTTAAGTATTCCTTAATATGCCCATGTATTTGTTAAAGTTTCTATTGCTATGATAGAGCTCTATGACAAAAATCAGCTTGGGATGAAAGTGGATATTTTATCTTATAGCTTATATTCCATCATCTAGGAAATCATAGGCAGGAACCTGGGGCAAGAGTTGAGGAAGAATCCATGGAGGAGTTGTGCTTACCTCCTTGTTCTTTCTTGGCTTGTTCAGCCTACTTTCTCACACCCAGGACTACCAACACAAGGTTGGCACCTCTCATAGTGAGTGGGACTCTCACATATCAGTCATTGATCAAGAAGATATCCTACAGGCTTGTCACAGGCCAGCCTAGTGCAGACATTTTTTCAATTGGGACTTCCTCTTCTATAATGACTTCTGTCAATTTGAAACTAAACTATGCAGCACACTTGATGAGCTGAATTAAGGGAAAATATTTTACAAAGGTGTTTAGAAATAGAGGGTATAGAAATGCTTGAAGAAATGAGTGTATAAAGGGGCCTTTATGGCTCAGTCTTGTTACTTTTCTGAATCATGAAACATCTTCCCTGAACTTACCATCCAGGCTTACATGATCATTTCACAAGAAAGAGCTATATGGTTTCTGAGTTGCTCTGCCCAGCTGCCTTAGTCTGAGTTTCTACATGATCCTTGAAAATGTTCAAGCCTTCTATTTTCCTTACAGATTCTGTCTTCTATTTCAAATTTAAGTTTCATATCTTCCAAGCAATAAGTTCAAGATGTTAACAAATTTCTGTTACCCTGATGAAAGTCTAATATAATGTCATTACCCCTAGCTTAGCTCAGAGAAAATCTACAAACATGTAAGGAAGTGTTCCTCATGATAGTTACTCTAAGAGAGCTAAGATATTTCATTATAATCTGCATGTAATGATTCACTATTTTAACTAATTCAAAGCACAATATCCTCTTCCAGCCTTAAAAAGGATTATGATAAAGTGCAGTCACATTTTCTATAATCCATAATTGTTTCTTCAAGACACTAGGCTAAGCTTGCATCTCGATGTTTAGGATAAGTTCTGTAATAGGATATAGTCATACTTCCTTTTTTTCTTTGTAAATAATGGTTTCTATACATATTAACAATTTTTACACTTCTCCATGAAAACTGTAATTGTGGTTTAATTGTATTTAACAAATATACCTTATAAATATATATATATATATATATATATATGTATAAATATTTTTAATATTTGTATATATATGTATACACTAAGATATTTTGTAGCTTTTAAATATGTGTTTGTATGCATGTATGTATGTACATATTTATATATCTATCATCTTTCACTCTATATAATATATATGTGTGTGTATTATAATAATATACAAATGTATATATATATATATATATATATGTATAATATATATTATGTATCTAGACAGAAATGATGACAAGAAAAATTGTGTTGAGTTTATAGGTTGCTACATTTTTCATTATTTTCATCTTCTGTTTATCCTTCTATCTCTCTTTAACTTCCTTATTTCATTTTAAAATGACAACTTTGGATTCAGAATTTATAGAAAAAATATTAAAATGTCAGATCCGTGTTTTTATTCAGAACCCTTAAGGTTCACACACTGCCTCTACCCTAACCAGTTCCCAAGGCACTGCAGACTGCTTAGTGACTGACTCAGCATGTATATTATGATTTGTATTATAGGATTCACACCCCATGTCTACTCCTCAGATCAGTGTTTTTATTTTTTTCCACCTTAAATCTTAATTTAGGAAATGTAATTCATTGAATTAATTTCATAGAATTTTCACCATCCTCCTTTATCAGCAATCATTTTCTTCCTTTTCTCTGTTTACTTACTGAATTCCAAAGGGAGACATAGAGAGGAGTTCGGTACAGGAAAAAGAAAGCAGGTAAAGAAGCTAAAGAGAAAAGGAAAGAAGTGGAGAAAGAATATTTATAGCTAAAATCTCATCAAGTAGAAATTTTGAAATGTTTTAATAATTTTTTGACTTTTTTTAGGGGGGGTGGGGGTTTCGAGACAGGGTTTCTCTGTGTAGCCCTGGCTGTCCTGGAACTCACTCTGTAGACCAGGCTGGCCTCAAACTCAGAAATCCGCCTGCTCCTGTCTCCTAAGTGCTGGGATTAAAGGCGTGCGCCACCATTGCCTGGCATTTTTTTAACTGAAAGTCTCAAGTCCAGTACATATGGCAAGAATCAAAGCATATTACTTATTCCATACTCTCACATTGCTCTTCCCACAGTTTCATCCACCAACTGAGTTCATTCACTTTCTTGTCCAGTGATAAAATTTGAATATCTGCACACATGAAGGGCACTGTGTAGACCTGGAGTATATGTAACAGTTTATGAATATTATTATGCTTTCTTGCATCATGTTATTTGTCCATGCATTTCTCCAATGAGCCAAGATTAACAGGCATAAAGCAAATATCTGAGTTTAAATTGATTCATTTTTTTTCACTAGATAATGTTTTTGATATTCCAGCAGGAGGCACATAAATGAGTAGGTTATCATTTTTTTAGATGCTCTTTTAGAGGATGGTTTATTTAGATGTGGTGGATCGCTTGAAAGTAATTAAGAAACATATTGAATACATTCAAATGGAACATTTAAAAAAAAAAAAAAGGTACATTTTGATCCCAATCTGAGTATGTTTAATCTAGGTCATACCTACCAGTATTTATATCTCTAAATACATGTATTTACTTCTTCTTGATGAGAGTTAAATCTTCTAATGTCTTATCAAAGTCCTCATTTCCTCGATTTTAACTCATAGCAGATAATCTTAAAGAATAATAATAAAATACCTTATTTTAGACATGACACTTCATAAAGACACTTCTTTAATATATAATAATGGATACCTATGATCTATTAGAAGTCTAGCATATACTTTAATTGAGCTTTAAATAATAAAATATTAAATAATTTCTTAAAGACATATTCTTGCCTGATACTCAGTTGAATAGAGTTCAAGATTTAAAATTTTATATGTTTCTTGTCTTCTGCTTGGAGTTCTAAATTAGAAATATACTTGAGGAACAAATCTTGAGATTCTTCACAATCTATGTTGATCTTATTATATTGATACATTTTAAAATGTGTATCTAATTAAATCACATGCTTTTAGATGTCACTGGTGTCAAGACAAAAAAATTGATGTCTATTAAAAATATAAGATATAACTATGCATGCTTAGCATATTTTCAAGATTGCTATCATATTATTTTGTTTTCCAAAATTTATTTTCATCTTTTCTACTGAAAAATTTAAAATTAAATTTCTACACAATGGTTAAATTGTAATTTTTGTCTAATTATTACCTTATATTTTCCCTATTGTACCCATCTCAAATTTATTAATTGCTATTTTGACTTAAAACAAAATGATCTGTCAGTATACTAATATCAACTACAAAAGAGACAAACATTGAAAATAAACATTTTAGGTCTACTTTGTAAAACAGTGTGCAAATTAGTAGATATTAGTTAATGTAAAAGTTGAAAACAACCATAAAAAAAGGAACATTTCTCATGAATCAATGGTTCATATTTAAAGTGAAAATTGTGGTTTTTGGCATTATTTCTATTGGTTTCACACATTGTCATTAAAAACACACAGCATATGTTTTCACTTTTTTCTTTTATAAAAATAATCTTATATATTCAGTAAAAATAGATTAGCAACTCTCTCAACCCCTATTATAGAAAATTCTTTTGCAATAGATAGTTATTAATGCAGAAGAAACAAGCCATTAACAAGTATAGATTAAGAGATTATGAAGTGCTCCAATCTCAATGGCCATCTGCCTTGTACCCTGATAACAAATCTCAAAGAACATCATAAAAAGAGGGTAGAATGATTGTAAGAGTCACAGGTAGTGGGTTTCCATAGCAAAACAGTATTTGTCATATATGACAGAGCAGTTGTACAAATGAATTCACAGCAGATGAGACCACACAAATGAGCTGATAATGACCAAAACAAGCAAAATCACATCATGGTGAGTGGAATGGTTCGTGAAATGCTACACCTAGTGAGAAGCCACAGGAAGTTGATGACTAATTAGTGAGGAAGAGATGGCTACTTTTCATCTGGAATGCTGACCCTAAGAGTCTATCAGTACTGCAGGAGACAGTACTACACTCATGTACATATATGCAGCACTAAATTTACTCAGTGAATATTAATTTGAGATACATAGATGATAGACAGGCAGACAGATAAAAGATAGATAGATGATAGATAGTTAAAAGATAGATAGATAGATAGATAGATAGATAGATAGATAGATAGATGATAGATGGAGATGGAGATAGAGATAGAGATAGAGATAGAGATAGAGATGAATAGAGATAAATATACATACATAGGGATAGATGGATAGATTAAGAAACAGAGAATCAGAGACAGAGAGAGAACATGCACATGAAGTTAGAAATGAAAAAGAGAAGGTCGAAACAGATTTAGAAGGAAAAGAATGGGGGAGGGACTGATTCCAAACACAGTTTGTGAATCTATGAATTATTAAATAAAGTATTTAATTAAACTATTTGGTGTATTTGTTCAAATGACTCCTCTTATTTATCTATAATTCATTATTAAAATTTTGAATTTTTTTTTACAAATTATCATTAGATATATTAATGGGTTATCTCTGATCTGGAAGACAGTTTCAAACTTTTAACTGTGCTTTATTGAGTCTCAAATTGCTATGTAAAAATGCATCAGATGTGGTGATCTAATTCTGAGACATCTTTCTTCAGTGTTTACTGTTTTATACTCTCAAAACTCTCCCGAGCTCTGCTTACTGCCACTCAGAAAGATGGCAACTCTAACTCAAATTTGTGGTGTCTGGATACTATCTGTCCATACAAAAACCACAATCTTAATGGTTTCTTTCCTTTCTTTTCTTAAGGATCATAGTTCTGTTGCAATGTCTACAAGTCCTTTGTATGTAGTCATTGATATATATATATATATTTTAGTTATTCAGGTGGGTGTTTTAGTGTGGTACCAGTATTTATTATAATATGAAAATAACCACATTATTAAAATTCACAACTTTTGCAACCATATAATTAAATTTCTAACCATATCATTAAATTTTTATTTAACACCTAAGATATGTGATTGTATTAACATGTTTTTAAAACAATCCTCTGGAACAGTGGGTAGAAATGAACTGACTGAAGAAATAGAAAATGGGGGTGGGGTCTAATTAGGATGGAAAGATAAATACAGAAGAAGGGAGGAGTATAAGTAGCATTAAAGTTTCTGAAAAGGTCATAAAGAATCATCCTATTAACTATTTACAAAAACCCCACATAAATTTATAAGTCTTTTTATATTCATACATAATTTAAATAAAAAATTTCCTTTGAACAGACAATACTCTATCCAACAGCAAAATACAATCAAAATCAGGCATAAGAAGCCCTTTTTTGAGTTGTTGGTAAGGATTTTCCAAAAGACTCCCAAAACATTTGAGCTATTGTTATTGCTCTTTGTTGCTCATCAGGGATGGAAGGTAACACCACATTGCTGAGGTCACTGTGCACCTCAGACACAGGCCACTGAGCTTAACATGATCTCATGGTACCAATAGAAAGTGTCTACTAAAGGAGGAGAACAACCAAGATTCCTACACAGCTACGAATTCCATGGACCATGAAAAAGAGCATCATGGCCCACACCCTAGGGTTGCAGTAGCACAATAATGCATGCCTAGGTGGTAACCAAAAACTCTTTACTTGTGTTTAAGATCCACAATAGGAGACAAATGATGCCTAATGTTGGAACCTTAATTATTTACCCTGAAATTATACTGAGGGTATACTACATAAACTGAGAAGGTAGTACTTGGACATGTAACAAAATTGATGGGAAGAAAAAAGGTCATATATTTTAAAGGAGGAGTAAATGTTAGGGTTTTGAATGAGGAAAATGAAAGGAGAACTACAATTATATTATAATCTCAAAATAAAACAAAAAAATCAAGTTATTCCTCATCTGATAAATTCATTTTTATTGAAGAGGCTAAATATAGACACCCCATAAATGGTCAAAGTGCAGAGATTAAGTCCTTATTGAGTGTTCAGCTTTAAGTTGGATGTTTATATCAAAATTCTTCCTCATAACTAAGTAGTAGAATAATTGTCAGATAAATTATAAGAGAGAGGACTACTACAAAAATGTCTTCTAGAAATGGCAGGGCCATTGTACCTATGAATGCACAACAACTGTGTTTGTCTGCACAAAACTTACAAAAGGCCAAGATAGTCAGCTTTGAAGCTTAGATGGGGGAATCCTCTCATGAGATTGCACTCCCTGATGACAGTAGATAGTTGATGACTTCTGAGGGAGAAACAGTTTTCTTTTGTATTGTAGCCACTGGTAGGTAGCCCCTGCTCCACTAGAGAGGATCCTGTACCTATGTGGATATAGGCAACACCCATTGGCTGAGTGGATTTTAAAGTTTTTCAGCCGTTGATATTAATCATTTGAGAACTCTCCTTTAATTTCACATCCTAATATTTAATTGGATTGTTTCTTTTTTTGAAATTTAGTTCCTTCAATTCTTTGTCTATCATATTCTACCCTCTGTCAGATGTACAGTCACCAGAGATTATTTTTTCTATTCTATTGGTTGCTGCTTTACTCAAGTGATGGAATTCTTTACTATATAATATTTTAAGCTTTATGGATAATCATTTCTTGTTGGTGTTTTTGCCTGTGTCATCAGGGTCCTGTTCAGAAAGTCCTTTCTTGTGTCAGTAAGTTCAATATTGTTTCCTATTTTCTCCTCTGTCAAATTCAAGGTATTAGCTCAAATGTTGAGATTTTGATCTATTTAGAGTTTTAGTTTTAGATCCATTATAGCATAATATAGGGTAAGAAGAAAGGCGAATTAAAAATATATTGACATTTTACCTTACCACAGTCATAATGGATAAAATCCAACAAAACAAACAAACAAATGACAACAAATGATGTGGATGCTGAGGAATGTGAATCGTTTTTCTGTATGTTGTCTTCTATTGAGAGATTACAGTATTTCATTGTACAACCATGCTGTACTTTATTATCACTACCAGAGACTTTAGGTTACAGTTTTCAACTATTATATAATAAAGCAGCTATAAATATCTGTGTGCCAGTTTTGAATGGGCACATGGCTCCATTTCTTCCAGATAAATGCTTAAGCATAATTGTTGAGGATTGTTATTATATACATATAGAATAGTATCTCATTGAGGTTTTATTTATGTTTTAACAAATACTGATGAAATGAAACCTATTCTACATGGAATTTCTTAATCATATACTTTTCTTGATGATTTACTTGTTAAGTTTGTATCTGATTGAATATTCCTTTTCTTAAAATAATTGTATTGAAGGGTTCTTCATTCACTTTAGATGTAAAGTCCTTGTCATTACGTTGGGAAAATATTTTTTTCCAATCTTATTCAGTCAGCTGTTCCCATATTGAAGTGATCATTTGTGGTGTCAGTTTCCTTCTGACACTTAAGTTTCTCTCTTTTTTTTTTGTTTTTTTTTTTGTTTTCTTTGTTTATATTTTTTTTGTTTTTATTTTTTTTTTACTTATTCACTTTATAACCCGTCCCAGTCACCCCCTCCCACAATCCTTCCCCATCTCTTGTTTTCTGAGTACCCCCTCCTCCTGTATCCCCCACCCTGCCACTTTAAGTCTCTGAGAGGAGTTCTACGCTGAAAACTCCTGGGAAACTGAACTGCTCCCATTTGTGCACCTCTTTCTACCTCTCTTCTATCCAAGTAGTTCTCTCTTTTCTGCTACTTGGCTCTGCCAGCTGCTGCCCTCACATAATCAAACCTTGTTGTCATTATTGTTGTTATACAGAAGTTCTCAAACTTCCTCATGTTTTGACTCTTTAATATAGTTCCTCATATTGTGCTGACCCCAATCATTAAATTCTTTCATTCCTAGTTCATAATTGTAATTCTGCTACTGCTGTGAATTGTAATGTAAATATCTGATATGCCAGACCAAAATGGTCACAACATACAGGTTGAGAATATCTTTCTAAGGCTTAGAAGAAATTTGATTACAATTTCCTGACAGTAAGAGTCCACCATTTTAGAAGCACTGTTTGTTGTCATCAGTAATCCCAAAGCTGGATCCTAGTGCAGTAAAGATTCTTCCTGTTGAACACAACCTGTTGAAGTTATTAAAACACTACCAAATTTTAAAGATGTTTTTTCATTTCAAGGATTAAACTAGTCTTTTTTTTTGAATGTAGGAAGACTGCAAGCTCCATTTTACTTCCATTTACTTTTCTTTTACTGTAGAGTATAAATATTACAAAAGCGAAGGTTATAAGTATAAACACATGCTTACTGCTAATCACTCAAGAAGTCCAATGACATAAAGACAATGAAAGTACAAGGAAAAAGATTTATCAGAAAATCTGACAAATATAAGTCCACCACTAATAAAACTATCTTCTATAGGTTTTTCTGGCACCAGGTTTACATGTGGAGACGTATCAGATAGGCAGTAAGTAGAGAATTTTGTATATGTCCCTGGATATTCTCAACCTTCTAACTCTGTGAAAAACAGCTCATACCAAACAAAGCCTTGTGGCTCATTAATATTTTAGTTCCTTTTCCAAGAAACAGTTCATTGTGAAGTTATTTGTTAGGATAAGAAAGTGTATTGTTTCCATAGAGGACAGGGGAATTTAGAGGTATCTTTATTCTGGAAGGAATGGGGAGATAGAGAAAAGGAACTTTCCCTAGGAGGATAAAGAGATAATCCTCACTGGAGAGTAGTTTTCAGAGGATTCAATGGCTTCAAGCAGAAGTGTCATCTATAGCAACGTTGGCAGGAAACTAAGAGTGGGTTGCCCAGCTGTACAATTTCCAAAAACAGAAATTTATTAAGAAACAACTAAAAGCAAATACAGTGAAGAAGGTATTTGAGCATATTTAATTTTTACTGTTTTCTACATTTCTAGATGTTTGCTCTAAGTACTTTCACTGTCACTGCATTGTTGAAATGACTCAAACAACTAAGTTTATGGTCCGATATGCTTTATACCTACCACAAACACAATTTTGTATTACAATTTTTTAATGGCATTATAGAACTTTGTTTCTATACTACTGAGTGTATTTGATTTGGCAATCATTTTTTTTAAAGATTGTCTTTGAATATGTACATATTCATTCTTAACTAAAATAAAAAACTCAGGTGATAGCAGATGCTGGCAAGGATGTGGAGAAAGAGGAACACTCCTCCATTGTTGGTGAGATTGCAAGATGGTGCAACCACTATGGAAAACAGTCTGGCAGTTCCTCAGAAAATTGGACATATCACTACCTGAGGACCCAGCTATACCACTCCTGGGCATATACCCAGAAGATGCTCTAACACATAACAAGGACATATGCTCCATTATGTTCATAGCAGCTTTATTTATAATAGCCAGAAACTGGAAAGAATCCAGATGCCCTTCAACAGAGGAATGGATATAAAAAAAATGTGGTACATTTATACAATGGAATATTACTCAGCTATTAAAAACAATGAATTTGATAAATTCTTATATAAATGGATGGAACTAGAAAATATCATCCTGAGTGAAGTAACCCAATCACAAAAGAACATACATGGTATTCACTCACTGATTATTGGGTTTTAGCCCAGAAGCCTGAAATACTCAAGATTCAACTCACAGACCGCATAAAGCTCATGAAGAATGATGACCAAGTGGGGGGGGGGGGGGCTTCAGTCCTTCTTAGAAGGAGTAACAAAATACTCAAGGGAGCAAATATAGAGACACAGTGCAGGACAGAAACTGAAGGAGGGACCGTCTACAGACCATTCCACCTGGATATCCATCCTATGTGCAGTCACCAAAGGTAGAGGCTGATGTGGATGTCAGGATGTACATGCTGACAGGAGCCTGATATAGCCTTAGAAGTCTGTAAGAGTCTGACATACTCAGAGGCAGATGCTCACAGCTAACCATTAAACTGATCATGGGGTTCCCAATGGAGAAGATAGAGTGAAGGCTGAAGGAGTTGTGAGGATTCGAGACACCATGAGGAAAGCAACAATCCCAACCAACCAGAGCCCCCAGGGTCTAAACCACCAGCCTGGAGCGCTTAGGGAGGGACCCATGGCTCCAGCTATATATGTAAGGGAGCTATATATAAGTGGGAGAAGAGATCCTTGGTCCCATGAATGCTGGACGTCATGAGGGGACGATATTCGAGGGTGGGGAGGTGAAGTACGGGGGGAGGGTGGGTGGGAGTACACCAATGTGGAGGCAGGAGGAGGGGGGAAGGGATAGTGAGTTCCTGGGAGGGAGGGGGGAAATGGGGTAAGGAGAGAACATCTGAAATGTAAATAAAATTTCCAATAAAAAAAAAAAGAAGAAAAACAAAACAAAACAAAACAAAAGTTTATATTCTGCTACATTTTCATAACTACCAGTGATCAAATAACATGGCATTTCTCATGCTTATGTGTTTTGGGTTTGTCTTTTTAATTTAATTTAATAGCCTAGAGATCTGCTTGTATTATTTCCTCCCTTTGTGATATAGTTCTTAGGTCAGTATATTGGGACATTTACTATTCCAGAGCTTATTGTGAATTTATATGCATTATTTTCTCATAGTCTTCATGTTTTAGCCTATACAGTCAACTGCAATGATTGTTTGCCATACCACCATGAATAGAGATTTTCCTTTTCTAGCTTTGGATGAAATGTGTTAATTCTCTCTCTTTTCTTCTTCTAAACTATAGCTTTTCTCATCGGATATTTGTTTTTGCCTTTATTACTAGTTTCTAACTATCTACAATGGTGTTCCTGACTTTCTGATCAATGAATTTATCAACATAAAGAAAACAACCAAACTAACATTGCGTCTGGGCATTCCCTTTCATAAGCCTACCTCCTATATGAAACAGAAGTTACATCTCAAGCCTCTGTACTCTATTTTATGTAGTATTTTTTTCAGTTAACAAAAGCCTTAGTTCACAAAAATAACAGTTACAAAATTATAGTTCTAATTTAAAATTCCTTTGAAATTTCCTTCCTCTAAGATCTTAGATTTTCTTAAAATACATCCTGTAAAGTGAAGGAGAGAGCACAGATACTCCTTATGTGAATCACAGATTCATTCTGTACTCTGGGACCTTTCTGGTTCACTCAGATTGAAACTGGCTAAACAGGAAGACATATCCATAGCTAGAGTTTCATTGTCAAACTCCACTCAGAGTGCCTTAGCATTGGCTTCTCTGGGTACCAATCCTTAGACTTGACTCATCAGGTTTGGATGAAGGGTGTTGTTCATCCTTCCCCTGGTTTCTTTTTTTTTTTTTTTTTTTTTTTTTTGGTTTTTCGAGACAGGGTTTCTCTGTGTAGTCCTGGCTCTCCTAGAACTCACTCTGTAGACCAGGCTAGCCTCGAACTCAGAAATCCGCCTGCCTCTGCCTCCCGAGTGCTGGGATTAAAGGCGTGCGCCACCACCGCCCCCCTTCCAATTGCTTACCTAAGCAGTTATCATGACCTTTGGGGGAATTCTAGCTCACTTTCTAGCTTATTTCTGTTAAGCTAAACACATTATTTCAAAGAACAAAACCCCAAAGTCATTTCTTTCTTTAGATCGATCATATCTGGACAGTGAGAAATATTCACGCTCCAAGGGAATTTTGACTCAACATTCTATCAATCTGGAATAATTCAATCTTATTTACAGCCGGGCGGTGGTGGCGCACGCCTTTAATCCAGCACTTGGGAGGCAGAGGCAGGTGGATTTCTGAGTTCGAGGCCAGCCTGGTCTACAGAGTGAGTTCCAGGACAGTCAAGGCTACACAGAGAAACCCTGTCTCGAAAAACAAAAAACCAAAAAAACAAAAAAAAAAAACCAAACAAACAATCTTATTTACAGTAAACAAAAATCTCTCAGATTAAAGATATGTGCTAGGGTATACCACACCACAACTATATACATGGATTTTCAGCTAATAACACAATCTTTTGATTCACAAGGTGATAAAATACCCTGCAACATTTCACTCTCTTTTTTTCTAAGCTAATGGAGGGACCTTAGATTAAATACCCGACAGTGGGGAGAGGGAACTTGTGGAGTCCATCTCCAGTAGAAAGACAGGGCATCCTGTGGAGGGATGGGTTTGCCATCCCACAGTCAAAAACTCTGACCCAGAATTTTTCCTGTCTAAAAGAACTGCAGGGACAAAAATGGAGAAGAAACTTGGGGAAAGGTGGTCCAGTGACCAGCCCTAATGAGGATCCAGCTCAAGGGGAAGGCTCAAGGCCTGACACTATTACTGATGCTATGGTGTACTTACAGACAGGAGCCTAGCATGGCTGCCCCACGACCCCTGAGAGGCCCAATGAGCAGCTGTCTGAGACCGAGGCAGATACTTACAGCCATCCAATAGAATGAAGTTAGGGACCCCTGTGACTGAATTAGGGGAAGACTGGAGAAAGTTGTGGAGGAAGGTGACCCCATAGGAAGATCAGCTGTCTCAACTAACCCAGAGGCCTGAGATCTCTCAGACACTGGACCACCAACTAGGCAGCATACAGGAGATGGTTGGAGGCTCCTGACACATATACAGCAGAGCCCTGTCTGGTCTGACCTAGTAGGAGAAGATTTACCTAACCCTGGAAAGACTTCAGGCCCCAGGGCATACAGAGGCCTGGCAGGGGTGAGGAGGTGGAGAAAACCTCTTGGAGAAAATGGGAGGAGGAACGGGATGAGAAACTGGGAGAGGGAAGACTGGAGAGGGTAACAACAGGATTGTAAAAAATAAAAGTAATAAAATATGTATAGTGTAACTTTTTAAACAGAAACAATTATCAATCCCCCAAACTTTTGAAGCTCCATTGATGTGATGATTCTTCATAACTTCAGTCCTGATCACCTGTGCTTAGCAACAGTCCATTTTAGCATCAAGGTTGTGTTATCAGAAGAGCTTGCCCCATACACTCACCAATCCAGTTAGATTTCTGCTCATGTAGATGTTTCCTATGGCTACACCCCAGAATGAGTGGAGTCTACACCAAGCTACACCAATGACTACACCAGCTGGTAGGTTGATCGCTGAGCACTTCTTTTAAAAGAAAAATAGCCCCATCCATGCTTACAGGAATTCTAGGCACCTTGACTGTTATTTAAAAGTTCCCCTTTCCGCTTCTCTATGGATTTGATATGCTTAATTAAGACTCACCAGATTAGTTTGCAGAAATTTATTGGAAAGTCCTGCTTCAGTGACCATGCATGTCACTTTGAACTTCTGAGAGAAGTGTGTATAATTTTTTTTTTCTTGGAGACATAATTGAAACTGAGATAGAAAGAGTCTCATTTTATCTTCTTATTATTTTATTATAGCTACCTAAATTGAAGAGATGGTTACATTAAGGATTATATTAAAACTATGTGTTATTCTCACAGAGTTACAAAAAGTAACCGCAATATTATGACTTGGTCCTCTTTATAGAAGTAAGTTAAATAGGATTACAAAAGTGTTTAGTAAACTGACCTTAATTTCAGGAAATATATAATTTGTGAAAAGAAGCACAGCTCAGTATTTAGAACTGAGATGTGCATTTTAGTTTTTATATTACACTTATATAACACAGATTGAATGATTACTCTATAGAATTAAATGAGATTTTCTATGAATTGTTTTATGATAATCTTCAGAGCATAATATATATAGTTAGCCATATTGATTGTATGACATCGGAAGATGAATAAAGATGAAATTGTTCATATATGTGATAGGTGAAGTATTTGGTATAATCAGCATTTGAAACCATCAATCAACTATTCGAAATATTGGTCTGCAAGCATTGTGTTCATGTATGAATACTTTCTGGAATAAATTATACTGAACACATTCATAAGTCAACATGGATATCTCAGCATATTATATATGTTTGTATGTATAATTTTCTATACTAGTTTATGCTTCCAGAGAGTAATATCTTAAATATTGCTATAGCTATTAAGTGACAGACATTTACGTAGTAAATGTATTTGGATTTAAAAATTCAAAGAAATATTTTGCTTAATGCATTAGTCATGGTTTGTACAATTTCCCAGTGAGTTTTATTATTCCATGGTACATTATTGGTCCATTGATTTTTTTGTTTTTTTTTGTTTTTTTAAAAAAAAAATCCAAATCATTCAATTTACCAAATGAAGACTCAGGAGCCAGATGCTGTGGTAAAACCCTTCTAGCTCAAAGAGGCAGAGAAAGTACCCAGCCTACCCTTCTACTCCACTGAAGTCTCATAAGAAAAATCCACCTTCTTCTCCATGTTGTCTTAAATATCCCTCAACTCAAAGTCCCTCATTTCTCTTTCCTGGATTTTCATATATTCAATCCCTGTCAATTTTTTTTTTTTGCCCTACCTCTTGTCCCATGGTTGGCATTATTCAATCTTATTTACAATAAACAGAAAGCTCTCAGGTTAAAGGTGTGTGCTAGGCTGAGCCACACCACAACTAGAAACATGTTTTTTCAGTCTCCTGATTCACATTATGATAAAATACCCTGCAATATTTCACTTCTTTTGTCTAAGATAAAATATGTACAGTTTATCTTTTTAAACAGAAACAATTTTCAATACCCCAAACTTACGGAAATGTATTGATGTAATGATTCTTCATATCTTCCGTCCTAATCATCTGTGCTTAGCAACAGTCCATTTTATCATAAACATTTTCCAGTATGCTAGACTGAAGAATTATCAGTCCTTCTTCAGCTTGTTTGCTGAACTGTCCCTATACTTGGGGGTAGCGGGAATATCTTTGTCATTGGCATTGCTGTGTTTTTGCATTTCTTCCTTCCCTGAGTTGTGCCTTTCATATGGAAGCTTCTCTTATTCAGACATTCCATAAGTTCCATTCTGATGTGAAAACATCTTTAACATATACAGGTTGATCTAATCCAGTATTTTTTTTCCCTATAATCCAGTCTTTTTGCTATTCTTAATCCCCCTTTCTGTTTCTGTTAATCAATGCACAATTAGATCTTTATGAATCCACACATAAACTAGACATTTAGGCACTAGCATTCATGTCCAGCCCCACACCA
The DNA here is from genome assembly GCA_021653895.1 of Mastomys natalensis. Classification (NCBI taxonomy): domain Eukaryota; kingdom Metazoa; phylum Chordata; class Mammalia; order Rodentia; family Muridae; genus Mastomys; species Mastomys natalensis. The sequence continues at coordinate 927,872 of JAJTUV010000461.1, forward strand.
GAGGGCCAGGCATGTTCCACACCAGTGAGCCAGTCAATGTGCCCATTGTCAATGTGCTATCTATCTTGATCCCCAATTTGATTAGGTACTACAGATTCACAATTAAGCTTGTCCTGTTCTCTTATATCGTTTGTCTTTTGTCTTTAAATCTTTTATACTTTCATAGTTATTTTTTGTTGTTGGACAGCTATTTTTTCAAACTTTTTTGAGAGGAATATATAAATATTGCAATTGAAAGCAGAAAGAGGTTTACTCAGTTTTCATAATTGCAATAAATATTGCAATAGCATTTTCAAGTAACATTTCTATCCCCTCTATTCCTATCCTTGATGTTAAAGGATCTGAAATGTAGTTTCCTAATTTTTATATCCACGAAAATTCTATACGCGCGCGCGCGCCGCACACACACACACACACACACACACACCACACAGTTAATTAAAATTGTCTTTTGGAGTTGTTTACTGTGATTCACAGTGTCAGAATCTACTGCATCATTCATTGCTCTGGGATAGAGGCTCCTATTGTTCTAAGTCTCTTGAAGTCTAATTTCTAAGTCTCTTCTAAGTCTCTTGAAGCATCTGGAAGAACTTGAAGAACTGATGCTTCCTCTGGAGATGATCCCAGGCAAATTTTTCCTCTGCAACGTTCTGTCAGATGTCTCTTGTTCACTGTAACATTTCTATCAGATGTCCTCTGCATTCTGCAATTTAGGTGGCCTTTCTCCTCCAGTCACATTGGGTTTTCCTTCTAATCACTTTGCGTGCTAGATGTAAATGAATCTTTTTTTTTTGCTAGATGTGATTGTCATCGTGGAGGCTTATTACCTTTGTCTGCTAACCTAGGCCTACTCCTGGAAGGATCATATAATCTAATCTAGGTCTAGAATGTTTCCAGCCTCTGAGACTTACTGCTGAATAAGCTCATCCCTTCCTAGGTTTTTTTCTGATCTCTGGCTGGCTGGTTCAACTCAGCTATTATAACAAATTCCTCTCCACACTCATTGATTAAATCTGGCTTCTCTCTCTCTCCACCTCTCCTGAATTGCTCTGCTTGACCTCATACTAACTTTGGCAATCAGTTCTAATATTCTGGCACTTCTCATTCTTTTATGTTTTTACTCATGTCTAGTATGTTCCCTCTTCAATATACCTATGTTAAACCCTTCCAGTAAATCTACCTCCTGTCTCTGTCTCTCTCTCTCTCTCACTCTCTCCCTCTGCACTGCCCATTAAGTAGCTTTTTCTTTCTCTTTCTCTTCTCCCAAGAGTTCGGGCATATCCTATTCTGTCAAGTACGTCTCTGATTCATCACTTTGTCTGCCGTTCTATTAGATACTACTTTCAATCATGGATACTTGCTTCTGCAAACTAACTTTATGTTCACTGTTTGGGATTAAAGGTGTGTACTAAGGGCGTATGCTAGCTACAGGGATTAAAGATTTTTGCTAAGGCTGACCCATACCACAGCTAGAAACTGTTTTCTTTTTCTTTTTCTTTTTTTTTTTCAGTAAATAATACGATATCATGGTTCAAAGCTGAATAAATATCCTGCAACATTAAGGGCAGCACTTGACACGGATTAGAAGAAATAGATATAAACTAGAGTCCCTGGCATTTCTTCTGGTATAATAAATGGAAGATATTAAGAACTGCCTGATTTCAAGAAGTCAGTATGTATTTGAGCTGCAATTAAGAGAATATTAGCACTAATTTATAATTGATGATAATTTCTGACCATCAAGTCTTCTTAAAATACATATAAGTAGTATCCTATCAGACTTTAATATAACAGAGATTTATAGGGTTTACTTTTAGACAAAACTACAAAACATGCATGGAAATTTCCTGCCACATTGAAATAATTTTCCATTATTGTGCATGTTAGGAGCATCAAATTGTTTACAAAGTACACAACAATAAACTTAAAATAACAAAATCATATGGCCTCCTATTGCCACTATTTTCTAAGTTCATACTTGCAAGTAACTGAAGCTGAGCCATAGTAACATTTGATCATTTTATTATTATAATCTACCTAAATTATAGAGAAAGTTGTGTTAAGAAAATTTATGAGTGTGACCAATATAGATGCAGATGCTTGCAGCCAACCATCAGACTGAGTACAAGGACCCCAATGGAGGAGTGAGGGGAAGGACTGAAGGACTAAGGGGTTTGCCACCCCATAGGAAGAACAACAATATCAACCAACCAGACCTCCCCAGAGGTTCCAAGGACTAAACCACCGACCAAAGAGTACACATGGAAGGACCTATGGCTCCAGCTGTATATGAAGCAGAGTCTTGCCTTATCTGACATCAATGCTAGGGGAAGCCTTTGATTCTGTGAAGTCCTGATGCCCCAGCATAGGGGAATGGTAGGGTGGTGAGGTGGGTGTGTGTGTGGGTAGGGGAGCATCATCATAGAAGCAGTGGGGAGGGAGGTTTGCCCAAGGGAAACTGAGGAGATAACAATTGAAATGTAAATAAATAAAATAACAAAAATTTAAAAATATAAAGAAAAAGAAAAAAAGGAAAAGTTTACTTTGTAAAAAAAGAAACTTGTATTTAATTCACAGAGTCACAGAAAACTGACTGCCACATCGTGTCTCTGTGTGTATGTTTTGTCATAATGGATGAGTGTAGGTCCAATGTGATCACTTACCTCAAGCTCCTGTACTCATGACTTTGCTAGCCTAAAACCTGTCTCTTTCAAATGTAGGCCAGAATAAATTCTTCCTCTCTTCTATACATAAAAGATAGCTTCTACAATAAACTCAGATCTTAATAAATAAGTTTGAAATATAAACAAATAAAATGATGAATAAGTTTTAAAAATTCATAATTTTGTGTTTTGGATTTTCATTATGCTGGATGAATTGCTTTGTAGTCCTTTATGCAACCTCTTGTCTGTTAATGGCACTCTTAATTGATATGCTAATTTCCACACATACTTAGATTTGTGGATTGACAACTGTTAAAACAGAATCTCACTTAGCTCCAAGGAGAAAATAAAAAGTAGTTTAAAACTTGATCTGTAATTCCTCTGGGTAAAAAGATGACTTGGAATCTCATTTTTTTGTCCTTTTTTATTTATTTATTACACTCCAGATTTTATTCTCCACCCTCCAACTGTTCCAAATCCCATACCTCCTCCCTATCCCGTCTCCACGAGGATGTCCCCACCACCCTACCCCACCCAACCAGACCTCTAAACTCCCTAGGGCCTCCAGTCTCTTGAGGGTTAGGTGCATCTTCTCTGACTAAACACAGACACAGCAGTCCTGTATATGTGTTGGGTGCCTCATATCAGCTGGTGTATGCTGCCTGGTTGGTGGTAAGAAGATGTCATGGAATCTCTTAATGCAGGAAAAAATAGGAAGATAAAGGACCTGATAATTTAGATGCACCTTTCTACTTCAGTGAATAGATAAGATCCCTTGAATTAAAGGTAAATTCTTTAGAATTAGTAGATGTAGAAAAAATGAAGGAGTTTGATACCATGCTAATCTTCCCTATTTAAATTCCTTAACAAGAATCCAGGAGCTCTGCTATATGTCTAACTCATATGGTCAAAAATAATTTTAATAACATATAGAGGCAGATTTCTGAGTTTAGGGCCAGCCTGGTCTACAGAGTGAGTTCCAGGACAGCTAGGGATACACAGAGAAACCCTGTCTTGAAAAACCAAAAAAAAAAAAAAAAAAAAAAACCCAAACCAAACAAAACAGAAAAAACAAATTAAAAAACAACAACAACAAAAAAAAACATAAAGGATTAAGATTTTAAATGAAGGAATTTTTCATTAATGGAGTAATATTTAGTGTGACTACAAGAATATAAATCTTAATGCTTGGTTTATTTCTTATATTTCTCTGAATTTTTTATTGGTTGTTTTGTTTTCATTTTTGTTTTTGTTTTGTGATATATAAATGTCAGTTCTTTCCTTACTGATCTGATAACGTTCCACTACCCATAATAAGATTATATACATATCATGGTTGGAAATAGAGAAAGTCATACTGCTTTGTATAATAAAGTGAAAAGACATTAAACTGAAGGGGGAAATGATGATGGGGTACTGGATGAGAGAAGATGAGGATCCAACATGGAAGAAGAATAGATGATAACCCCCAGGAATAGCACACTGCTAAAGAGTTTAAGAGAAAAAATACATACAAAAATGATTTTATAAAAACATGTTTGTAAGGGATAAATGATAATTTTTATCCATGTTACCTGCAGTATTTTTAGGAAAGCTGTAATTCTTTAGGGAGATTACTGATAACTATTTGGGGGATGTGTGATTACTGAAGTCTATGTGTAGACTCATAAATAAGGACATGAGTGCTCTCATACTCTCAAATAAGGATTGAAGAAACCAGGAATATTAATCACACAGGATTGTCTCCTCAATGAAGGAAATGTATCCCAGATTTGCACCCAGATGGCTGGGCACAGGTGTCAATAACCTGGTAACCTTTTCTAGCTTTAGATGCAGACTTTATTCAAATCCCTCAGAATGTTGATCCCAGAATCTCCCTCAAAAGATATTTATTTTTGGCTTTGTTTTTCAGTTGATAGGACCGCTCTTTAGGGGAGATACCACGTTTATTTATAGCCTATTGACCTGTATTTTATCTTGGTCAGGTACGATACTGGACTCTAGGCCCTTAAACTATAGAATCCATGTTCGTGGTGCAGATCAAGTGTACTTTACAAAAGAGTTTCAATGTAGTCATGCCTTAAGGTTTATTGTGTATATGAGTTTGGTATCATTGCTACCAGGAATTTTTTTTCCAAACTTTTACTGGACTTAAATATGTCTAAAATAACTGGTGTTGTGTGAGACTCCAGAAGTTTGAATAAGTCTGTCTAAATAAGTCGTGGTGAACCACGTTTCTTTTTTGCCGTATGCAAATCATTTCTTTATGGACTTTTCTATTTATTAACTTATTATTTAGATGATAATTAGCCAACATGCTCTTAAAATGACTTAGCCAGTATACAGCTGTATATGTGTATGGGGTTAGGTCTTCAGAGCTCCAAACATTCACCACTTTGTCTCCATTTTGTCTGTACATCATAGAGATCATGAAAAATGAAGATTATCCACAAATGACTGTTCCGATACTTCTGAGATCTTTTTTATAGAATGCTCAAATCTCAAGACCCATCCCCATCATTCCAGGTCTGTAGGAATATGTCAAAGTTTTCCAAAGCTTCTTTTGATAATATTATCCTTTCAAATCCCTCCTAAATCATGGGTTAGATTCTTGTTTAACCTAGCATGTGTTTAACATTAAATTTTTTTGTATTGGTAAATTTCTAGAACTGGGTGTTCCTGAGCACCTCTCTGGGGTTTAAGACTTGCCCCTTAAGCCGTCAGTGAGTCCACTAAAGAGAGGACAAGAGCTGATACAAAGATCTAAGAGAAGCCATTCATTGTAGGTAATGCCTTTGAGATTGCTCCAAGTCTGTTCTCCTGTGACTACCAGGGTGCTGGTGTTCATAGGTTCTTCCTAATGAGGCTGGAGAGTTTCAAGAAGCAAGGCTGAGAAGAATGGCCATAGGCAGAGTTCAACTGCCTCAGCTAGTGCTTCTCACACTGATACTCAGATGTTTTCTGAATAAAAAACTACTTTTTGCGTTGTTGAGGGACTTTGGTTCATTTTCAGAGTTGTGAAATGCTGCTCTAACAGTTTTCCTGGTTTTATTGCTTTTGTGGAAAGAAATGGATTTTGGAGTCCTTAGTCTGTTATTACCAAACCATTTGAAGTAAGTGCTTTTTAATTAGTTAATTAACATGTTATAATTCAGCCTGGTAAACTAGTCATTATTAGTGAATTCATAATTGTGCCTTTTAATGATGGGTAACAAGATTGTGAGTTGCCCGGTGATAATTATATATAAAATTAGTACATAGTATTCTGGCAGAAAAGTAAATATTTTGAAAAGATTTAATTTAAACTTTTGACAGATATCCATTTTTTAAAATTAGCTGTAGTAAAGGTGTAAATAATTTCATAACACAAATATTCTTTCTAAATAATTTTAAAATAAGCTATAAGGACTATATTTAATAAACAAATTATGTTTCACAAAATAACATAATTCTTACTTTTAGTATTTTTGCTTTTGTTGGATTGTTTTTTTTTTTTTAATCTCTGTTAGTAATGGTTTATAGTAGCCATCCAAAATAATTAGAAACACAATGAAAGCATAATGAATATTTCACTTTTCCTTCTGTAGGCTTCATATTTCAATTTTCATGGTGTAGACATTATTTTATTGGTAGAATACAATGATTTTCATTAGAAAGGTTGAAATGAGTCAATCACATTTTTTTTCTAAAGATATTTTGTTCATACACATATAATACTTTTAAGGACAGGTAAATAGGTGTTTGACTTTTTCTGTGTTCTTTTTTATTAATTTCATTTAAATATTTTATCTTTCATCTGTTGCTGTCCAGATCTTAAAAATAGGTTTTAAATAGGAGATTAGACTATGTTCATCACAGCTTTATTTGTAATAGCCAGAAACTGGAAGCAACCTAGATGCCCATCAACTAAATAATTGGCACAGAAAATATGGTACATTTACACAATGGAATAATATTGAGCTATTAAAAACAAGGACATCATGAATTTTTCAGGCAAATGGATGGAAACTAGAAAATATCATCCTGGATGAGGTAATCCCATAAGGAGATGCATGGTTTCTACTCACTGATAGGTGGATATTAGCCAAAAATGTTAAGAATACCCATGATACACCACAGACCCAAAGAAGTTAAACAAAAAGGGCGGCCCAAGTGAGGATGATTGAATCCCACTTAGAAGGTCATTGGAGATAGAGGGAGAGAGGGACATGAGAGGGTTGGTGAGAGAAGGCTAGGGGAATAGCAGGGCAGGATCAGGCATGGGAGAAACAGGAGAGAGTTCCAGAGGGCCAGGAGAATGAATGGAAATATGCAGCTCACGAGGGTCAAAGTTGGGTGGATTATCTAGGAATCAAAGAGATCCAGGAGAACGGAGTCTCCCAGGAGTCAATGCGAATAACCTTAACAAAATATGGAGACACAGTGCAGGACAGAAACTGAAGGAGGGACCGTCTACAGACCATTCCACCTGGATATCCATCCTATGTGCAGTCACCAAAGGTAGAGGTTGATGTGGATGTCAGGATGTACATGCTGACAGGAGCCTGATATAGCTGTCTCCTTAGAAGTCTGCAAGAGTCTGACATACTCAGAGGCAGATGCTCACAGCTAACCATTAAACTGATCATGGGGTTCCCAATGGAGAAGATAGAGTGAAGGCTGAAGGAGTTAAGAGGATTCGCGACACCATAAGGAAAGCAACAATCCCAACCAACCAGAGCCCCCAGGGTCTAAACCACCAGCCTGGAGCGCTTAGGGAGGGACCCATGGCTCCAGCTATATATGCAAGGGAGCTATATATAAGTGGGAGAAGAGATCCTTGGTCCCATGAAGGCTGTACGTCGTGGGGGAGGGGATACTCGAGGGTGGGGAGGTGAAGTACGGGGGGAGGGTGGGTGGGGGTACACCAACGTGGAGGCAGGAGGAGGGGGGAAGGGATAGTGAGTTCCTGGGAGGGAGGGGGGGAATGGGGTAAGGAGAGAACATCTGAAATGTAAAAAAAAAATTTCCAATAAAAAAAAAAAAAAGAAAAAATATAAAGATATGGAACCTGAAGAGATCACCGACAGTATCCAGACAGGATCCCCCCAGTGGAGTGATGGGGACCCCAAACCACCTTTAAAACTTTTACCTAAAATTGGTCCTGTTTAAAAAAATTCAGGGACAAAGATGGAGCAGAGACTGAAGAAATAGCTAACTAGTTAGTCACTGGATCATTTTTAAAGTCATCCAATTGGCACCAATCCCTCACACTATTAATGAGGCTATGTTGTGCTTGCAGACAGGAGTATAGCATATCAGGCCTCTGAGAGCCTCTACCCAGCAGCTGACTGAGACAGTTGCAGATACCCACAGACAAACATTGGACTGCGGTCAGGAACACTTGTGGAAGAGTTAGAGGAAAGACTGAAGACACTCAAGGAGATGGCAAAACCACAGGAAGACCAACAGCGTCAACTAACCTGGAACCCAGGGAGCTTCTAGAAATTGAATCACCAACCAAAGGCCATATATGGGCTAGTCCAAGGCCCTCAACACATATGAAACATAGAACTACCATGCCTGCATCACTGGGAGAGGATGTGACTAATTCTGCAGAGACTTGATGCACCAAGGTGAGGTATCAGTGGGCTGCCCTCTTAGAGGCAAAGGCAAGAGGTGATGGGGGAAGAACCCTGTGAGGGGAAACCAGGAGTGGCCAACATTTGGGATGTAAATAAATAAATAAATAAATAATCAATCTTCATAAATAAATAAAGCTATTTAAAAAAGAAAAAGAAAAAAGGAGGTTTGCCTTATCTTCTGGGTAATGAACTTATTTGTACTTCTCCAGGGAACACAAGGAACAGTAAATATGTGTTGGTGATACAAACATTTCTTGTAATTGCTACAACTTCTTCAATAGCTCTGTTGGTAGTCAATTTGGTAGAAACTGAAGTTCATACAAATTCATATCCTTGACTCCTAAGATTGACAATCAATGTTTGATTTGAACATAATAACTGAGTGGATTCCTGAAGCCTGGGCTTTCTCGGTTTTAAATTTTAATTCTTCAAAAACTATTTTGAATGCATGTTCCCTGCATTAATATCTTTGTGAATCACTTTAAAATTTCTACATTTACAAAGCTTACATATGTGCAAGGCGTCATGTATCATATTGCACAAAGATCTTGATTTCTGGGAGGCTGAACATATTACAGACCATCATGTCCTAGTTTAAGAAGGAACCAGTGATACAAACTGGTTTAACCTTTGAAAGGCGACCTTTCTGATTGAAATGTGTGTGCATGCATGCATGTGTGTTTGTGTGTGTGACTAAGCTCTGAAAATCCTGCCGATACTCATTAGACCCATGCATATACTCATGGATTCTAAACACCTGACCCTTATACTGTACACCACAGGAGATTTATAAAGTCACTGAAACCAACACAAAACAAGGCAGCACAATTGCAAACAGATAATGACTACAGTGAAGTTGCATTACACATCGTCTTTGCAAGCATCAGTGTTTGCTTAGTGCTCACTCTGTGGCTTTTCAGCACCACATTATAGCCACTAACTGCCTGCATATATTCATAAGACAATTTTCTTGCCTGCTATAAAAATGCATTTTTTTTGCAAAAGGCTTATTGTTTTTAGCATACCCACAAACTTATTACTGCTAACATATACCTTTCTCTGCTTGATGCCATTTCTATAATACACACACACACACACACACACACACACACACACACACACACACAGAGAGATAGACTATAATTCTTTATAATGCCCTTATTCTCTCCAATATTTGGTATGTTCATTGGCATTTAGTATATTGACATGGAAAGGACTGTGGCATAACAGGTGTGTGGGGAGAACATTTAAAAAAATCACTGTGTCTGGGAGTTGGAGAGATAGCTCAATGGATGGGATCACAGGTTGCTCTTCCAGAGAACCAGTTTGATTTCCAGAATCC